>NNCF01126690.1:0-123322 GCA_002313205.1 Laupala kohalensis
AGAGAGAGAGAGAGAGAGAGAAAGGGAAGAGGTCGGTTGACCCGAGGTCGGTTAAGAGGGGTTCCACTGTATTGAACTATCTCTCACTGTCACATTTGGCTCATCTTTCCTGATTTTCTCCACAATTGTAGTACTAGTTGTAATACTTTATTCGTCAAAATTTATTTTCTCCCATTGAAATTTACTTATCTATTTAATGAGGTCCAACCTATGTACCGGCAAATTTGCCCTCTGTAAGTCATTTTATTGTAAACTTCGTCGTACATTGGATGCTATTGGTTAATAAATTATTATTATTATTATTATTATTATTGTTGTCGTCGTCTAAAATCAGACTGGAGGTTGTAGTAGTCGGATAAATCTAAGAATATATCTAGGTCACAACCAAATTGCTAAGGAGATGATTGAGCGTGTGCGTGCTCTTACAACACTTAGCGCAGAATATTGGCGGTTCCTCGCATTGCTACATCCTGGAGGTCCCATTGATTCGCATTTCCATGGAGCTTCTTTAAATTATTATCAAGACTGCGCGGTAAAGTACCCAATGCGCCAAGAATGATTACTACTTCTACCTTCACACCCCATATTCGACTCTTTTCAATAGATAGCCTTTCATATTTCAGTTGTTTTGCAGCCTCCTTTGCAGTAACGTTCTCATCACAAGGAACAGCTACATCGAAGAGCATGCAGGTCTTCTTTTATAATGTCTGGAGTATTGGCTGCAATTGTTCTGTCTGTGTGGATTAGTTGATCATACAAGACTGTGCGGTTTCCGATGTTAGTAACAGGGTTTGGAGTGTGGTTAAATAATTTACTGAATAATCCTGACCAATTTAGAGATTGACATATTTGCCAATGCCAATGCATCTGCATATCTTACTGTGCCTTTTGAGGTGCTCATGTTTGGTCAAACTAAAGCACCCCGAAACAATGTAGTCTATGGTCTCAGGCTGGTACTGACAGAGTCTACATTTGTCTTTTTCACTTATTTTCAAAATGGCCTTTTCCATATGCCTTGTTCTTAAGGCTTGATCTTAAGCTGCCGTTAACAATGTTTGTTTCTACGTTCATCCGGCCTCCTCTTAACCATGTATGAGAGCCGTTTTCGTCAACCCCATTCTTATGTAGTCTTCTTAAGTACTGAACATGTAGAGGCTTATTATTATTATTATCATTCAAGCATGCGATTATGATCCCGTATCCTTCAGTGATTTTCGTTAAGTGTCTGAGATCAACTTCCGCATCCTTTGCGTCTCTAGCGTTTGCATTCGCCACACCTCTGGATCTATCGATCTTACACAGTTGTTTATGGCTAACTCGTCTTGCGTCTTACCTACTTCCTAAACAAGAGAAGGTCTAAACCCGCAAGGTCACAACGGGGCCGAGCCAAATGTACAACGTATTTAGCACGAAAACACGACTGCCTTATACAGAACCCGGGAGAGAGGGTGTTCTTCAATATGGATGGCTGTGGACTGGAAGCAACCTTGTGACTAACTAGTTATTCTTCCATAATAAATATTTTGCGTGAGGTTATTTTTAAAAGGACACCATCCAGTCATTTATCAAATTATATTTAAAACCCCTTTAATGGGAATATTTGAAGGAACTCCATTTTAGTTCAGAAATTTCGCGAGTATTATGTGAGATTTATGGTTTAGAATTTTAAGTTGAAGTGAACCTGCAGATCAAATTTTGTATATCTCAATTATTCAACTTTATACACATAATTTATGATAATAGGTGTGGGGAAAATTCTGTGGCTTAGTTCCTTTTTAGTTATGTTGTTTTAGTCGGTCATTACAATGCTGATATGTTGTCATTTTTCTTCTACAATCTTCTTGGTGCGTAAATTACAAATATGCGAAGAAAAATAATTATTTTGCAAATCTTCAAAATATCTACGAAATGTCCCCATATTCTTGTATTTCACTTTCCGAAATCGTTTGTTTGTTTGTTTGTTTTTGTTTCATTTAAATACCCGTTCCTCAGTACAAAGTCATTACCCGGATACATCTTATCAAGTAAATCTATCATTTCATTGCATTTTAAATGGATTGATGCAAACTTTTTAAGACCTAATATGAAAACAAATAATTATGGTTCTTAAAGTCCTCATTTGTACACGAGTCTGTGTTCTATCTTCCTGTGAATCTGTATAAACTTGATGACTGTCCCGCACTGCGGCAGTTATGATTTGTGCATTAATCACCACTCAGTTTTGAGGAATTTCGAAATAAATACATCATTTTTCTGAATAATTAAACGCGTTATGTAAAAGAGTATTTTCATTATGAAATAAGAATGAATAAAAATGTGACATTGTTTTGATGCGATAAATAATCATAACTTCACAAAACTGATAAACATTATTTTTATTTAACAACTTGCTGCCGATATACAAATAATTGCGATAAATCAGTTTTGTATCTAAAGACACGTTTAAGCTAAAGTAGTGTATATTTCTCATATCTATTTTACATTTGTTGGCGAAGCTCGGAAAAACTGAATTTATTTGTTGGGAATATTTTGTGTCAATCACATAATTTAAATGTTTGTTTAGATAATGTTTTACATTGAAATCAGTATCGATAAAAGAAAGATTACAATAATTTTTGACGACATTCTCCCGCGATCTTTCCGTCAAACACTTACCCGTCATTTTTTGTTCAATCAATGGCTCCGCGATATTAACATCGCACTAACGAATAATGGGAAAATATTGTCATAAAGAATTGATTGAAGCTAAAATTTCGTAAACGACAATTTTAAAAAAATAAGGAAGTAGAAAACATTTGTTTAAAGCTTGCAGTGAAATTTCACCTTACGGCACTAAATACACGGAGTTTCTTCATAGACCCTCTCATTTGAATATTCCCTAGCTCCTTTGACTACTATTATGTCACCCTGACCCATAAGAAAATCGCGTCAACAAAGACTCGCACATGGAGACGCAAGACAGTCGCAATACCTCACACACAGAGTTGTGCGTATATTTCATCCTCTCCAACCTCGCGTATTTGGAAAAGGGAAAACTTCTGCGGTTGGAGTTGATTCATCCAGTGTCACGTTTAAAAGAGCGCAGTCGTAGTAAAAATATTGCACAAGGGTATCTCCACTATTTCTACCACTATGTAATTAATCGATTATGTAATTAATTAATCGAAAACTTACGACATTTTATGGACGAATTTTATTTTTATTTTTTGTGAATAGCTCACAACGTTTCGACGTGGGTTTACATGATATTATCTCCACTATTCCTAAAGTATTATATGCGTCAGGGCGACTCGGCTTAACGACTCCCAAAAATGTTTTAAATTATAGTTGGAACCATTCTCTATCCAGTGGCGATGAATTTTCATACTCCTACGGCGCAAATTTTATATATTATTTTAAATATTATTTGACTCGAAATTACTATGGGCTTATATGGAGAAATTTTCGCGAGCTTGTTTCTTTATATTCTGGAAAAAGTACCGGGTTAACATAGCGAAAGAGAATCTACTATAACTTAACATCATTCCGTTCCAATATCCATTTGCTAAGACTTTCATACCTTACATGTAGCATTTTCAAGAATAATTCCCAAAACCTGTGGAAAATACTGTTCTAACGGAAATGGCAGCCGCATCACATGTCTGAAGACAACGCGACCCTGGTCAGAGTCAAACGACAGTCTAAATTAATTATCGAGTTTTAAAATCACAAAATAATTGTTCTAATCTAATATAGAAAATCAGTAGAATTAATTAATTAATAAGAGCTACTCTGGTGAATATTTCCAAGTCATGTGAATAGTTGGCAACTTGATTTCAGCCAACGAGCATGAAATACCTTAAATGAACCATTCTCGGATTCATAAAACTGATTAATGTCCAAAATAAATTATGTTTCCTTTCCAACCCCTTAGAAGCATGAAATGCACAAGAATGTAATCAAATATCGAAGAAAAAATATTAATTGCTAAGCGGGTCTCTCTGGCATTTTTTTAGACTGAGTAATGGTCATTTTCCATTTTTAAAACCAGAGTTTCCGAATTGTTTCCGAATTTTCTCCATCATTCAAGAATAAGTACTCTGTGTAGAAATTCGTCCCTTTTCTTTTTACATTGTTTTTAACATACTGAAATACTAATCAAACTACAGAAAGTTTTCTCAACATTTCACTATTTTATGATGCTCACATTTTCGGAGTAATAATGGAGCATTAAGTAACTCACAATTCTATACGAATATTGTCTATTGTTTACCAGACGATTTCATTTGTCAGGACTCAAGTAGTAAAGTTACACTCAGATAAATGAGTCAAGTAGCGCCTATTCGTGACGTAATTTTTTAATGTTATTACGAAAAGGAAAACGATGAAACAATAATTAACCACAAACACATCTTACTCCATCCGGTTGCGCAGAAAAGGAATTAACATTCTCTGGGACTTTTGCGTATTAATTTAGATGGTGATAATTGCTACTGTCCTTGAATTTAATCGGTTACGACTCACGACCATTGAATTCACAAATCCCTTCAAAATCGAGTACAATATGATTCTTGAAAATTACCTGGAACTCAATTACATCCCAAATGTTCGGAGTGGTATAAAATGGCGTATGTATGTGGCTTCAAGGTTTGTCTGATGAGATTCAAACGGCGAGAATTTAAAAGGACTTACGATACCTCATTTGTGTGAGTTGCTCCGCCCGGTTACCCCAAAAAAGGACTAAAAATTTCTGAGACATTTGCGTGTTAATGTGTATGTTTAATAAATAAATAAGTGAATGAATGAATAAATAAATAAGTGAATGAATGAATAAATAAATACGTAAATGAATAAATAAATAAATACGTAATGAATAAATAAATAAATACGTAAATGAATAAATCAATAAATACGTAAATGAATAAATCAATAAATACGTAAATGAATAAATCAATAAATACGTAATGAATAAATAAATAAATACGTAAATGAATAAATCAATAAATACGTAAATGAATAGATAAGTAAATGAATAGATAAGTAAATGAATAGATAAGTAAATGAATAGATAAGTAAATGAATAGATAAGTAAATGAATAAATAAGTAAATGAATAAATAAATGAATAAGTAAATGAGTAAATAAATGAATAAGTAAATGACTAAATAAATGAATAAGTAAATGACTAAATAAATGAATAAGTAAATGACTAAATAAATAAATAAGTAAATGAGTAAATAAATGAGTAAATAAATAAGTAAATAAATAAATACGTAAATGAATAAATAAATAAATACGTAAATGAATAAATAAATAAATACGTAAATGAATAAATAAATAAATACGTAATGAATAAATAAATAAATACGTAAATGAATAAATAAATAAATACGTAAATGAATAAATAAATAAATACGTAAATGAATAAATAAATAAATACGTAAATGAATAAATAAATAAATACGTAAATGAATAAACAAATAAATAAATACGTAAATGAATAAATGAATGAATGAATAAACAAACGGATAAGTAAATGAATGAATGAATAAACAAACGGATAAGTAAATGAATGAATAAACAAATGGATAAGTAAATGAATGAATAAACAAATGGATAAGTAAATGAATGAATAAACAAATGGATAAGTAAATGAATGAATAAACAAATGGATAAGTAAATGAATGAATAAACAAATGGATAAGTAAATGAATGAATAAACAAATGGATAAGTAAATGAATGAATAAACAAATGGATAAGTAAATGAATGAATAAACAAATGGATAAGTAAATGAATGAATAAACAAATGGATAAGTAAATGAATGAATAAACAAATGGATAAGTAAATGAATGAATAAACAAATGGATAAGTAAATGAATGAATAAACAAATGGATAAGTAAATGAATGAATAAACAAATGGATAAGTAAATGAATGAATAAACAAATGGATAAGTAAATGAATGAATAAACAAATGGATAAGTAAATAAAGAAGTAAATGAATGAATAAATAAACGAATAAATAAATAAATGAATAAATAAACAAATGAGTAAATAAACTTTATTGTGAAAAAAGCAATTACAAACTGTGTATGGCCATGTGGAGGACAATCAAGTAATTTACACTCCAGAAGCAAGCATGGGACCATCCCATCAATTCCGATCAAGGGCCCTAAGGCAGAGGTGGATTGAAAAATTTCAGAAAACTCCTAGATAATATGAAAAGTTAGCTAAGTGTTATAATACTACAAAAATATCAACAAGTTTGTAATTTACGAAGAAAAAAATTATTTCCCATCTACAAATTATCGAACTGTAGATTACTTTGAATATATTGTTTATAAATCATAAGAGTTAAAATAACACTAAATTCACGATTTATTGTTTCAGTAGATATGAAGCTACAATGGACCAAAGTGTATTTCTGTAAACACGGTAACAATTACCTCTCATCTCAAGTGTTTTCCTCTCCATGCTTTACGCCTGCAACTACGGAAGTCCCGAAGGCTGCTGGGCGGGCGTCTCCGCCTCCGTCGCCTCCTAAGGAACGACGTCACCTGCTACGAATGGACCTGTGATCTCCGATGCACTTCCTATTGCAGCAGATTTTCAGTGACGTAACTTGGCTTCCGCCACTTACGAAACATTGCACACCATAATTTGGTGATTTGCATCCAGTCTTAGGTGAAACCGAGCCCTTAGAATACAATGGAAGGTTATCCTAGATTACAGGTTGTCGTTCTTCAAAGTAAATCAAGTTATCTCGTCTACTTCTTGCGTAGATTGAATACTATTCCGACAAAAATAGTAGCGGCACGTTCCATTATGGTACTGTATTACTGAACTAATTTTTTTAAATCATGATTCAGAACAAACAAGAAATACTTTCAAGTTAAACCTTCCTAGAACTCCCATCCCATGTCCCATGTCCCATGCATAATCTTTATCTAATAAACACTCTCGAAAAATTCTTGCAATTTGTTACGTCACACAAGAAAGGTAAGGGTGAAGATATTGTGATAAAGTGTGACTAGAAGGGTAAGGCAGAAAAAGAGGAACACTAGGTAACATAACATGTAATGATATAGGCATCAAGGGAAAATGAACTTCCGCGTCTTCCTTTCACTCAGGGATTTATATCCTCCACCTTATCGTTACTATTCACGTGTAAATTACTCTACACACAGTCCCAACCATCTTTCACTTTGAAGGAAAATAGATTAATTAAACACACGTAATTAAAGTGAGAAATTCATGCATTCTAAAATATTCTGCATCGATGCGAAACACGTTCACGGAAAAATCCGAGAAAATGTGATGAAAATAAAATTTTTGTTACAAAGTGGGTGGGGGTCCATTCAAAATGCGGGTGTATTTGAGACGTGGTACATTGAGAGAAAAATCGATAACCGTAATAATTGATATAAAGAATTGAAATTATGAAAAATCTATGAATTTATTTTTTTAAAGTACCCAAGAAATGTTATTGGGGTCACTTTTAACAAACAACGCAACAGTTCTTTACGAAAACAAATGTTTTAATCTAGAACAAATCATAATTGGAGGAACATAAAAATTTAATTGCTTATGGATCGTTCCTAAATTGCGTCACAGTCTTGGGGGAAGGGGGCTGGAGAAACGTGACGGTTCGAGGTAAGGGGGGGGGGNAAGAGTTACGTTATATTTGGTAACTCTAAATGTTGAAAAAAAAAGTTGAGGGAAATTTTTCTACTATGAAAACAAATGTCTTGTAATCGTTTTCTCCGCGCGACACCTTCGCTTAAGTATACAAATGAGTATATTTTCTCCTTTAATAACCACTTTGCATGTGACGATGGGAGGGGGATAATAACTGTTCATGATACGTGGGAGGAGGTCGTTTTGTGATGTTACGCCAAGGAGAGATTTGGTAAAACGTGACGAAGCGCGACACTCGTGGTCAGGGTGGCGGGTAAAAATTTTCCTGTAACGTCATCCCTTATCAATAATTTGGTACTATATGAAACAACAATAAAAATAATGAAACAGAAGCATGGTTAATTTTTTGACGTTTCAGATTCGTCAAATTTGCTTCAAAATGTCATTAGTTCACGAGGAACACTGTGAGCGAGAAGTTCATTCCACGAACACCTCGCCTGTTCCATATCAGGTGGGTCCACAAATTAACGGAGTCTTCCGCTAGTTTTCCTCCTCTTCCTCCGTAAAACCTTCCTTTCTTGAAACTCCACCCACAGAAAGCCTCGTCTTTTGAGAACTACCACCTTTCTAAAATTAATCTTCAAGTGGAGTCACTTGTCCTGCTGCGTTTAGAATGTGTGTCGGTATATTATTTATGGATAATTTTAGTGAATTTAATAGTTGCCTTATAACAATATTCATTTCTTCTAAATAACAGAGGAATTAAAAATGAATGATATGTGTTTTAGATATAAAATATTTCAGTTTTACGGGGTTTTAATTTTTCCTGTTCACTATTTTTTTAAGAAAAGAAACCTATCCCATAATTGTAAGTTTATTGAGAAATTTTAGTTTATACGTGTACACGTATTATAATGTTTTAATATTTTGATGTGTTGCATGTGTGGTCGAAATTTCATGTCTACTTGTGCCATGTGTTAATAAAAATTGGTCTGCTTAATCGAACACAAGTATTTATTTATTGATTATTAACTTGCAGACGAAATGGAGAACTTATAATAAAATAACTTCGTAGAAAAAAATGATGATTCAAAAACACTATACAACAATTCTATATATAATATGTGGAGACCTGCAAGAAACGTTATCATCCAAGAGTTTATTGAAATTTTTGCTTAATGTACTTTGATTTTTTATTATTGAAGTTCATGAATGTATCTCATAATTTGATGATCACAAATTAAGATTATTAATTAGTTCGGGATTTTTTATTCTTCTTTATAGTTCAGATGTGAAAACACGATTTATACCCGAATGCGTAATCTTTAGCAGTCAATGCTAATATCGTTGGCTGCATCAACACTTCGGAGGGAAGATCCGATCCTTTCACCGAAGGACGATCCGTACGGAGGCGGAGTCGTTTAAATGGCATCAATGCAGTCCGCAGACGAGGGCGACCGTGACGTCACCGCCTCCAAACACGACCGCGCGCACTCGGGAGGCGTGGGTTCGATGCACGTCACGTGAGATGGAGGCAGTGGCTGAAGAACTAACACGACGGAAAGAGTACTATGTCTGTCTCTTATACNCACGATGTAGAGCAGAAACCGCGAAAATAGGAAGAATGGTTCAGGTGGCAAAATATATAGTTTATTAGATCTGAAACGAACATATAGATTACCCCGTATCTGAGCAAAGTAACTCCGGGGTTCTTTTTCTTAACTTTTCCGTTTCACGTACTCCTCTTCTCTATATCACTCCTGCCTTGCATCTTGTGTCATTCCAATTTTAGTAGTAAATTCTTAGAAATCTTTGAATTTCTCCGCGATTTCAATTAGTTTTTTTTTTCTTGCCACATATATTCACTTTGTCAATTTCTATCATCCTCATAATAAATTCTGGCTCTTCTTCTTTCGTCTTGTCTATTTTATTTACTTAGTTGCGAAAACGTACATGTTCTATTCTTTATTGAAGGGTGTACTCCCACTGCTGAAACCATTTCATTTAATCATTCATTTCTATAAAAGAAATTAAAATGACTTCAATGTCTAAAACTTCTTTCAAGGAATTAAGCCGTATCGTTTTGTTAAAACAACGCTTTGCTGCCGTTTGCAGTCAACGAAACGTTGAGTTTTAATAAAATGAAAACACGTCTTAATTCCACGGAAGAAGTTTAAAATATTGGCGAAGGTAGCCCAGAGAGTCTGCATCGTCACATTCAAAATNTTAATTCCACGGAAGTTTAAAATATTGGCGAAGGTAGCCCAGAGAGTCTGCATCGTCACATTCAAAATTGAAATGAACATGAAAAAGCATTGCAATTATTACTGAAGCTATCTTTTATATTATGCTCCAATTTGTAAAAGTATTAAAAATTAACTGTCATACCAGTGATTTATACCCAAGTGACGGATCACACAACTCCAATTACTAGTTGAGACGTAATCACTTACTACCAGGGTAGTCGTAGATGCTGTTCGGAAGAATAGTGAAAAAGAGTAAACAACTGCATTTTCATTTCGAAAGATCCTGAACAACCGGAAATAAAGTAAAGAGACAATTGAACAAAGGGAGGTGTGTGTCTCCATTGTCAAAGACCGAAAAGCAAAGTTGTCATTGTAGAAGCTCCATAATCTCAAGTACACCTCAGATTGCTGGTATGTACACCTTTCTCCCTCCTAAAAGTTATACGGAACTCTTATTAGATGTCACAAATCACTGTTCCTTCGCAGAACTTATTAGAATTCAAAATCATATTTCTTCTTTCAATACTTCAATACGAAGATAAAATTAGTTGGAAAATGTTGGAGATAAAATATCAGTAAAAATGGGGGTATTTAAATTTGTTTATTCTGGTGATATTTGAAATTAATATTTGGTAAATGAGATCAACAAATGAAAAATGAAATAAATTGAAATAAAGACTAATATTTCTCATCAAATATATATTTTTCCCACATCTTGGGGAAAAAAATTTCAGATAATTACAACGAGTGGTAAGTTTACAATGCTTAAAGAAACAAACCAGTATTTTCAGTTAAATGTTTATGGTGTTTTTCGATAGTGATAAAAATCCAACTGTTCTCTATCATTGTAGTTATGGCCTTTGTTTAAATTAGAGTCAAATGAAACTGTAATATTTCAGTTTCAACAGATAACATATTTTTCATTTTATGTAGGAAGCAATTTTGAAATTAATCCCTGCATTTCTCTACGAAAATAAACTCTAAAGAAATTGTTTGATGTACTGTTGGGCGTATTTCTTCTTAGTCGTTAATGCTGAAAAGTGAAGGCTAAAATAGGTGAAAGACNTACTGTTGGGCGTATTTCTTCTTAGTCGTTAATGCTGAAAAGTGAAGGCTAAAATAGGTGAAAGACACCCGATAAACATGAATCAGGATGGAAGTAAGAAAACTGGAAAAGAAAAGAAATAACACGACGGCTCTTTGACAATTTCAATTCTGAGTTTTAAATCCTAACATGACATTATTTTTGGCATTAGTAATAAAACTAAAATATTTATAGTGTAAGAATGTGTAGTAGGCACAATAATGTGTATTTTGTTTCAAAGCCAAGTATAGGAAAAAAGTTATGTATGTATTTATAAACTACAATATTTCATCATGCCCCTGTACCTTCACACAAGATAGAGAATGGAAAGTAGATTTAAGAAATCTATATCGATTTTGGAGTCGAGCATGGAATCTGAATCGAAAAATGTTCGTATCGATTAGGTTCGGGTTGTTCGGTCGACTTAGACGACTCCGGGAACAAGATTATCACGCGTTGTCTCGTTCACTGCCAACCCATTACGATCCTCGGTCCCAAGTGTAGATTGTACCGGACTCGGTAGAAAGTCTCTGGGCGAAAACTAAGAAACCTTTCTAGAATCGCACCCCTGGATACATTCACAAATAAGAAAAAGATGAACAATATTCCATGATTTTTTAAATCAATAAACGTATTAATTTTATTGTTAATACGGTGTAATTCCCACCTCCGAAAGAGTGAAAACTGAGAATAGTGAGAAATGTACCCTAATTTCAAGCCTATAACAAAACATTCCTGTTTTCAAAAGTTATTTTATGAATTTTCAAGTAATGGGTTTTAGTGGCAAATTACTTCTTATGGTTTTTCTTAGAACGAAATAAAAAATTGAATATGAGAAAGAAGCACAGTTAATAGGTTCTTTCGTGTCACAATTTACAAATGTGTTAGTATAGTTTAAAATTGCATTTTATAGTTGATATTATCAATGACTTCTTTCCGATGGTAAGTCACTTCTTTCAAGCGTATAAGCGAAGTTTGTCTCAGTTCCTAACTCCATAGAAAATGTAGTCTGTCTATTGTATGGAACATTAACTGTTCGGTAATTCACGATTCATGCTCCGTTAAAGGACACACCCCAAGCATCAAATCTCTTCTTTCCTCGTCTGTCGCCTGCAGTTTATGGCTGCAGCCGCTGCAGGAGTCCGGGCTTCGATCCCCGTAAAATGTCACCCGCTGTCCGCGTGTTCCCCTCGTGCAGTTGCGTAGTTCTGCAATGGCGCACTGCGTGTGGGCATACTGGTTGGCTTCTCCGGGAAATAGCCAGGTTGCACATTCCACGTCGCGGATTCGCAGACGTAGGCACCTCAGGGGTGACAATGCCAGCACTACTATCGGATATTTTTATTATAGATCCTCTCTTTCAACTGCTGTAGAAGGCACACAAAAAATCATAGAAAAAAATTATTAGCATCATAAGATTTTTCATGTTCTTGTGAATATACTAAAACAAAAAAAATAGTTCTAAGAATGAATAATACTTTTATGCAGAAATGTTTTAAAAAACGCGAAATTTTCACAATTTTTCCCGATACGTCGACTTTACAAATTTTTATACAATAAACTAAAAGTGTCAAAAATAATTCTTATTCAGAGAATGATTACTATTATGTTTGTGACAACATTAAAAAAATTTCAAGCTTCTACATGCAAAATATAACGAGGTATTAACATTGTTCGAAAACAGTGCTAAAAACGAACAGGAACGTATTTAAGGAATAAAATTTATACTGCCACCTTCTCTAAAATGCCGTGATTACAGGATCAATGAATTTAAACGTTTAAAACTTAGTATGTAACCACAAATAAGTGATAAACAGAACTATGTTTTCATTTGGCGACCAGCGGTGTCGCAGACGCGAAATACAGTCTGGTCGTGCTTTTGTCGCGCGCACACAGTCCACACTGGAGTCCACGGCTGAAGTGGTTGCGCTAAAGATTTAAAGATCACTTCATCTCATAGATACCTTTGTCGTAAATATTTCATAATTTTGTTCGAAATATAATCACCTTTGTCATATTCCGAACAAGGTAATGTTCGAATATTTAATTCGGTTCTCAAAAATATTAAAAATAATTTTCGTAATTAAGACATTTTGTTACTGTTTTGAACTTTCATTCACTGACACACATGAGATAAGTGTTATTGCTATGGTTTGAGGTCTGTGATTGTTCTATCTGTTTATATGTGACAATGTGGATTAGTTTACCGTCACTGCACGTCGTATACTATGAAATGCATTTTAATTTATACAGAAAAAAAGTAGTTTAACGTTTAAAGACTAAAAAATACTCATGCATTCACCATACTATGAAATTTTATATACTAAGTAGATTGAACAAACACAAACTTCAGACCACAGCAATAACAACAATCTTTTGCACTTATCTTACGTGTGTGAAATCATCTCTACAAACACACACACACACGATACACACGGAAGAATTATGTACGATGAATACATTGATATCTTCTCCATATCTTCTCAATGAAAATAAAAACCATTGCATGAACCAGGAATCGAACTCGAGGTCGGGTGATGATTTCTACTCATCCCGATAGAAATTATGTACGTTGGCGGTTTGTGAACGGATGGTGTGCCGGGTAACGACTATTGCAGAAGGTCTTGGGTTATTTTTATTTTATCGCGATCATTGATGACAGTTGAAGAATCAGCCAGCATCTCTGATCAGTATTTATCATTGATTTCGCTACGAACACTTTTTGTCTCCACACGGATGCATGTATTTCCTGACTGACCGAAAATCCCCATCTTTACTCGTGTGAATTTTGGCATCCTTGTTATCACATACTTACAAAGAGCACACAAACAATTGATAAAACACTTCATAAACGAAGTCAAAACATACTTTTGTTCTTTCCTCGGTGAAACCTTACTTCTGCGATCTCTTGGTTTAGGAATATACTCGTAATTTGAGTAAGGTCAATTTCTTCAGTTTGGAGCACGAAACTCATTGATACCATAAAGATGAGTTACTCTCTTATTGTGTGTGATTATTCCACTATTTTCTTTAATAGTCACTTCATTTTAATACACTGGAATCAAAGGTATTTTTCTTGAAGAAACGTTTCAAAATCTAACGTAAAATTTCGGCACGTTATACCAAACCCCTCAACGGACGTTACAAAACGACTTGCTCCCTCCCATTGTAAAGAATGAAAATTAGTAATTAAATGAGAAAATGTAATCATTATTATATAATAAGGGGATTATAAACGTCGAAGGGGTCGCGCAGAAAAAAAAGTGCGTTCTTTTCATTGTAGGAAAATTTGCCTCAATTGAGACAACTTTCAACATTTATAACAACATAAATGAACATTTCCGTCGAAGACCGTGGCGCAGTTTGTGAACGATATCTTATTTTTGCAATGAATCTCCTCTCAGCTCTCCACAACCTGCTTGTTTCCAGGAAGGAGAACTAAAATTTATAGAAGTGACGGAATTTGGTTCGAGTGTCATGTTGAACACCCCTGATGTCTGGAAATCTCTCTCGTTCTCCGAACACCCCCACGCGAAGCCCACTTACGAGAGGAACGACTCTTAGAATCGGTTCTCTTTACACTCGTTCAATCTCTTACTGCATTGGTTTCGATAATGATAAAACTTTTCAGTTATTGTTCCATACAAAACAACATAAACTTGTATCTATTTCCGCTACCTATGAATTGAATAATATGAACGATAGACTTACTCCAATTCAGAACAATTTCTTCCTTATCTTTTTATTTTCTCATGTACGTAGTATATAGAAAGTTTCATAAACGTGAAAAAATTCGAAAGCGAGATTTCGACGGAAGTATCACTTTTTGTTATCCCTGATTCAGAAAATGTGGTTTTTGGCATAACGTCCATCCGTCCTTCCGTCTGTCCATGCGTAACGATTCTGAGTAAATGGATGAATATATTTCATTCATAATTCGTATTTAGGGTATAATTTACTTGTCGATGCACGTGTAAAAAAATTTTAAACTCTAAAACAAAAAATACTTCACATGAAGGTTAAAGCACTTTCGAGTATGTCTCAAAAACTGCTCCAACGATTTTGCTTGAATTTCTGTACGTTAGGTACAATTAGCATGCATTACATACGCATTACAGGTATTTCGCGTGAAAGTTTGGTATAGATGCAATAAAATAATTTCTGTCTGCTACACTTACACATTTGTTTACTGTTTCAAGAAGCTTGAATAATATTTAGCAGCGTAAATGAACCAAGGAGACATAGAATGCACTTTTTGTAAACTGAAATGAAAGATACGATAAGGATAACATACATAGGAGAACAGCAAACTCGCTGCTGACACGAAGATATATCAATTTCTGTCTACAACGAAATTACATTTACAAAACACTTTTTCGAAATTTTTTCTCACTCTACGCTGCAGATGGAGAAACATGTGTGAGAAAGTATCTACAATGGTTTTGCAACACTAGATTTATTTTGTTCCAACGCCAACATTTCACGTGAAAGTGGAAATTTAGGAGATGCTATTCAAAGTAATTGTACAATTATAGACAACATCCTCGACATTTAGTTATCTTGAGTGGCAAAGCTATAGAGGAGTCCCGTCCAACCCGGTAGAATTTCGTAGCGGTTCCTACTTCCAATGACCATCTGGCGCTGTCCTATATCACCCTAAGAGTGGCGAACTGGCCCGCCCGCACAGATGACTGCGTGCCCAAGGGGTTATTAGCACGCGGCCTCACAACATGCCAATGACTGCGATTTGCTTTGCCTTGACACTGGCGGACGGAACACATGCCACAGTGGGTAGTCGCCTCCGTACGGAGGTTGGTACACACAAGGCGTACGCGGGGTAGTTGGTGCGTTGGTGCAGACGACATGTTGCTCATCGCTATTTTAAGACCGCTTCTTCTCAGCTCCAATCGATTCGCTACATCGATCCNTATTTTAAGACCGCTTCTTCTCAGCTCCAATCGATTCGCTACATCGATCCTTCTGATTGGCAGTCGATAGTTGAAACGTTCTTTTACACATGATTCTATAGGTGTAGAGACACAAACGTCGACGTTTTATGAGGCGTAACGTACGGACTGCGCGGAGTTAATATTACTGGAAAACCACTTTTTCTGACAAACACATTTACTGTGAATTAGAAAAATTAATGTATTTAATATAAATGACATTGGGTTCTTTAGGAACTCGAGAAAAATGCTTGTAAGTGAAATCAATAGTTGCATGAATAGAAACTCAAAATTGGAGCGTTTATTGGGCGTGAGAAATTTATGCTATTAATTTTATAGTCTCGGTTAATCAAGTCTATCATCAATAAGGGAGCGTCACTATAGTGCGGAAATTTGTGACTCTCACGTTAGATTTTTTAAGTGGATTTGAAAAATAGCTGGCTACGAGTATTTTCTAATTTACGAAATTAATTTAAAAAACCGCTAGATATGGTAAACTATACGGTTAATTAGTTTTATGAAAATTGATAAAAATGGGTTTTTTACCGTTATATCTATCAATGCGCGTTTCTTCTTTTGTAAGACAAAAGTTCTTTGAAATATAAAAATAGAACTAAAATTCTGAAAAAAGGGAAATAGCTTTGAAAATTTCCATCATTTCTCACGCACAAATCACTTTTTCATGTATGACGAGATGTTCGTACTTGATTTTTTACTAATATATAAATTTGAAAGAGTTCTTATCTGTATCAATAGACACGTTGTCTAAATTTCTGGAAAATTTTTGATGAAATTTGGCAGGTAGGTAGCATGAAACCTAGTGATAATTATAATATATGCTACATTAAATATAAATTTAACACTTCAAATATTCTTCTTTAATTTATACTTACAAGAGGCATTATCCAGATTGATTCATCAACATATTAACTACAATAGTTTTCTCTCTATCTCTGAAATTTTGAGATGTTTTAGTACAATCGAGGCTCACTGAGCACGAATATTATTATAATTTGTTTGAAAACCATAAATTGGGTGAAATGTTATTTTCGATTGTGCTGTATAATACAGTAACAGAGACCTTCTTACATGTTGTTAATTCAAATATCTAAAAACATTCTTTTTCGATATATCACTTATAAATTTCTAAAAAGACAAATTTCTTTCCAGGTTTTTCCGTCTACTCTAACATACCCACTCCAACCTCCTGCATAAAAGTAATCCCCCGGGCACTCCTAAGAATACTGAAAGGGATAGAATATTACGTTAATTTCTGACTGTATTCGTGCGGATTTCAATATTTGTAATTACGTACTTGAAAAATTAAAAAAATAAACAGATTGATTTTTTTTATGCGCGTGTGAAAAAGTAAAAGTGTTTAGAGTCGAAATGAAATATAAATGTTTACATGTATTAATAAGTATCGAAAATGTCAAAATGTATGTAATATGTTATGTTCGTGATGTATTTTGGCGCGAGTTAAGAGTAAACGCGATACTGGCACTAGACTGATACCAGTGGGTATTCAAGTAATAACAGTTATGCCAAAATCACAAAATTACCCCCCTAGCAAAGGCGGAGGCACTCGACTGAGGTGTAATAATTATTTTATCAGATTTGTTTTCCATTAAATTGAGTCATATCACATGGCTCTAAAACACAGTAAGTGAAGACAACTGGAATAATTTTCTTACTTTCTTTACCCCATTTGCAGAATATAGGTGTTGAAAGTAGAAAATAATTTCAACGAATTTTATTTGCTTTACAAGATATTCCACTCAATACATCGCGAAACAACATTATGAGAGACTACTTTCCAATACTGAATATTTTTTCAAATTAAAGGAAGGCGAAAGTTCTTGGAAATTGAGAAGAATTGTTTTTGTATAATTTCGTTTTGAAACTAATTTCACATGCGATTCGAATATTCCAGTATAGAATCTCCATAAATTACGAGATGATTAATATTACTCTCTTGGCATATTCGATGAGCCTCTTTTCTTGCTGTGACTGACGAGATTCATTTACAAACCTACTTCATCTCTTGGTTTGTCATCTTAATTGCCTGCTATTCATCACATTCATAGTTGATTGGTTGAAGGTCTTCCTCAAAGCTAAACTGGAAAGAATCTTCAAACCATAGTTCGCTCCGTTTGCAGGTCGTCAATAGAACGTCAACTGCGAAACGGAGAGTTTTTGAAAAAGTGAAGAAAATATTTTTTTTTCTGTTTTGTGTATTGCGAATGTTTAACGATACCTAAAATGAAGAATGACCTAGCGGCACCTTGTCTCCAACCTGTGCGAAATCTTCTGTTCTCAAATATTACAATATTCCGCAAAGTTTATTCATCGCTGTTGTATGTATTCGTTTCGGTCAACTATGGACCACAATAACGAACTCTAGTGAGACCCTGTTCTACGTGCGTTTGCTCACTAGACACATCGTGAAATACTTTGGGGAGGGACAGCGTTTAGATACTATAAGTTCCGTATCAAGTGATTACAACTGCGATGGTGAGCCGTAGAGGGTTCATTTTTGCATCACCTCAGCTATATGAACCGAGACATTGAAGTGAACAACCACCGGAAATCGAACCCGGGGTATGTGTGTTAAGCGAGAGCACTAGCCTTGAGTCACCGTAGGGTGCGCATTGCGGTTATTGAAACAGGATGTCTTTGTCAAATGATTTAAATATTCAAACATAAAACCTCATGTCACAACTTATCTTGTGGAAACTCTCTTCGATATCCTTGTTCTTTTATGGGATATTTGAGGGGAACTTTCTTATTGAATCATCCTGTTGGTGTGATACATCATTTGTGCTTTTGCACCTACATAATTCTTTATCTTCCATCGCAACCGCGGGGCCGCGAATATCTGGAGAGAAGTCGTGATTGGAATAATTGTTCCCGGAACAACATACGAGTCCCCCCCCCCGTCTCCTCCACATATCAAATCGTGCGGTTAATTAAAATCTGGTTTGCGCCCCACTCTGCTCTCCAACGGCATTTCATGTGATTTGCGTCCAATCCGATTGAGGGGAAACTCAACTTATCTGAAATTGTGCTCATACGCAAAATTAATGATTTTTCTTTTTAAATAGATAATTTCAAAGTTGTTCTAGTAACAGCGTTATTGTACGTTAATTAAATTTGGTCATCGTTTACCTTAATTTCGTGAATGTAAATTGTCCTTTGGAAGTAAATCCCTCATATAACATTCTTACTTTTAGGTTATAATACATTCAAAAATAGTTTTAATTTTAGAAATACATTTTGCATCTACGCTAAATGCTATTTACTATTTAAGCAATTATCATATTTTCTATTATATTTTAATCACAAATTTGCATTTTAATTTGGTATGTTGTATGACAACAATATAGTTTTTTATGAATGTGGATGGGTTAGTATTCTATATTTTCCAAATGTGTATGTCAGTTGCGCAGAACGTGCCAGAACGTACTGTCAATTTCATGAATTAAACTTAGCAGTGTACAAAAAGATATCGCAAACTCAGTTCATGGCATAAGCAAGGAAAGGGAGAGAGAGGTCTGCGAACTGTAAGTCCTGCCATAATTATTTTATATAGCAGTACCCTAAAATGTCAAAAGAATTTCTTTTGAGTTGATGAGAAAACATGAGAATTAATTTTTAAGCTCAAATTCAAATGTTGATTTTGTTCATATTTAATAACCCCACTTTAGTTTTTTATCAATCATATTGACAAATCTCGTAAATGTAAGAAATAATTAAGGATGTAACCACTTTAATTACCAGTGTGATAATGAGAAATTCTTTCGTTAAGCTTCACATTACCATTAATTATAAAGTGCATGGCACAAATGAGTCTCATGATTAATTATTATTCAAATAGCTTTGTATTAATCAAAACACGAGTAATTAGGTTTGGCAGACCTAGGTTGTTTTAATACAAATTTCATTCTTTCGTAACAAAAATACGATAATTTAATTGACTTCTGTTCAATTTTGAATGGTGTTTTAGAATTTGTATCATTAAAACACTACGCTTTACTGTATATGATCTGTAGTGTTTCCTGTTATTAGGATAGTTGATTTAATTATTATTATTAAATTGTAGAAATTTGCAGTTTGTGCCTTTTCTTTAAATGAAACATGATATAACATCTACACAGACTTAACAGACCCTAGTTTATTTTCTTGAAAACATGATCTGTTTGTTTAGTCGTTTTTCAGTTCTGTACAACTATTGAACAATTTAAATTTGTAAATTTTAAGAAAAATGAATGTAAATTTTGTTGTTCTGTTTACTGCTTAAAGTAAAAAGCTACTTCGAATCACTTTTGTTTGTGTTTTGAATAAAGTAAATATTTATTCTATTCTAAGTTTTCGAAATACATTTTGCAAGTTTTAAACATTGGAATGTTTTTTGTAATATCTTTTCTTTTCACTCTGTTAATTTTCAAACCGTGCTACGTTGCACAGATGGATGGGACGAATCGTCACACCATCATATCGCAAATGGTTGGCCGATGGGGGGGGGAGGAGGAGGAGAAATTGTTGGGGCGTCAAAAGAAGCCGGCGAGAGCACACTCGCTCCGTTGCTGAGGCGTGTGGGTGGCGCCGCCTACGGGAAACGGGTTCCCTGACTTTGCCTCCGCCGACGTCGCCGCCTCTACGTCACAGCGCTGCTTAAGTCCCTTATTTGGCGACGCCCCACTCGTCCGCCGCGAGACGTAACCGGTAAGGTGCGACGGCGACGTCTTCGGATTGATTGAAGATTTCAGGTATTCGGTCAAGGAACAAAAGGAGTTTCATAATTTCTCTTTGTTAATTTGGGGGTCCCTCAATTACTTCGGAACTAATAAGGGATCTGATCAACATGCACTACAAAATCGAAAAACAAAACAATAAAAAGTTCAAAATTTGCACTAAAAAATTTGAAATATACATTTAATCTCAGTTATATATTCTACTTAATTACTAAAATAGTTAAATTGTGTATTGGGTTAGTTGAATAATAGCACAGAGCTCGTTCGTACAGTATAAGATATATTTAAATAATAAACATTCTGTAAATTCTGATTGATTATAGTAATTTTTAGTATAGAGTTCAAACAATAATACTCATTTATACGCACTATCAAATTTAATTTAAATTGTCCCAAGAGTATGTGCAAAAGTACATGCACATCATTTCATTTATAAAAGGATATAGCGAGTAAATTTCTCTTATATTGTGCAAATTAACTTCATGTGTAAACATGTTTTGACCGATCGGAAAATATAACTACGATAAACCGATCTAGGATATAACTACGCTAATTGGTTTTAACATGAAATAGAAAAAAGAATCAATACAAAAAGTTGTTAGTAATTCCGTCTAAATCGTTTATGCGTGAAAATGTAAATAAAAAAAACAAGTTAAGAGTTGACACGTGTTCAAAATTTGCTTTATGCGGACCCAGGTTGACCAACTCCAAAAGATTAAATTATTGTTTTTGAAGCTGCTCTTGAACTGAACAGATCCTCTTCTGTTCGAACATACGAAATCATTAGGCTAACTAACATCGTACGTCAAATATTTTTTACCCTTACGATGTCAAATATTTTTCAAGTTTTTGTTCTTCCGACTTAACCCAATCACCCGACTTATTGAACAACCAAATACAACAGCATTATAGGTCAGAAATTAACAAAACAAACAAATTACAAATTGAGAAACAATTTTGTTTCTCAGTTTATAGTCATGTATTATTATAGATATTGATTTGTATTCTGTCAATAATTCCACTCCCCAAAGGAAAAGTCTAAAATCGCCTCTGAATGAGTTTGAGAAACTGTGAAACTTGGTATAAAGTTGAAGATGAAACTGTTTCACTTTTCATCTAATCTATAATTTTTATTTCATCTCTCTACTACTATGTAAACTCAATATAGTCAACCAGTACAATAATAATTGTAATGACGTTCTATCCCATTTAGTATAATTAATAAACGTGGGTTTCCGTGGTAACAAAACCTGCGAACAAGCCAAACAATAGGAGAGGAATTTGGAGACGGTTTAAGATAGATTAGTCTCTATATGCATACAGCGTGTAAATAAATTTTTTCCAGTTGTTTCCCATAGGATACAGAATGTATAATTTCTACTATTGACGTATTTCTTTATTATGACAATCAATTATCACCTCACTCGGTGTTTAGGTGTGTAATAACGTAATGGATAGAATTTCAAGTTCCCCCCCCATCTTCCATGATATATCTCTCGTATTTCGCAGTATCACGTGTTGTCGTGTTCACACTCCATGTAAACATGTTAACCATATTTATCAAAGGAATAAAAAACATCTCCCCACTGACCTTGTCACATCTCTGGGCAAGTTAAGAGTAAATACTACGTGCAAATTCAATTCATACCAGTGATCATTATCTGTTTCATATTAATTGCAATACTTTGGTCATGCCTACGTTTACCCTCAATTCAACAGAATGTCCTTTCAAATCCTTAGTGTATACATTACCATTCTTAATATTTAAGTTGAAAAATCAATTAATTTACGCTAGCTANTTTACCCTCAATTCAACAGAATGTCCTTTCAAATCCTTAGTGTATACATTACCATTCGTAATATTTAAGTTGAAAAATCAATTAATTTACGCTAGCTAAAGACCTGCAACTTTGCAACCCATCCGTGAATTTGATAATTTTTGCACAGCGTTCTAACAAAATCGCAATCAATATATGCAGAGGACCATTTTATTTATTCTTGACTTTGTGAATATATTTCATAGTCCCATTTATAAAAACTGCTATTTTCAAGACACGCGATAATAAACAGATAGATGTAAGTTTCAACGTTTTGAAGAAATGTCTCTAGATTACTTACCATCGTTCTCCGATCATCGATACTGAACATGACACCTACGACAAGAGTTGTGTACAGAGCTCCGACAAACATTTTGTCTTCCATCAAAAAAATTTAAAAAATCCAAAATCCACTTGAGGGTTCGAATTAAAGAAGGGGAACTTCCCCCTTCTGATTTTTCCCCTCTTCTACATCTCGTTCATTTTATACATGGGAAAAATAATTCCACCTTTCGTGATGGTCAATAATAATTGTCCTATAAGCAATAATTTCAACTAGAAATCTTTCTAATAATAAAATAATTTATAACCTGTAAGAGAAGTTCATAATAAGTCAATTTTGTATGTTGTAGGATCACGAGAATTAAATTACAAAAATTATGAGTTCGTATTAAATGCTCCCCCGTTAATATAAAAACATTTTCTTGATAATTTGATTAAAAACTATATTGAAATATCAAAAGATAAGCTTTTTTAAGTCTCCCCTTCGAAGATTGCTCCACCTGATCGCCGTTTGCATCTCATCAGACGAACCTTGAAGCTCGATGCAAACGCAGTTTTAAACCGCTCCCAATATTTAGGGTGTGATTGAGTTCCAGGAAAATTGAAAAGAATTTTCAAGGTCATGATTTTCAAAGGCAGTACCAATCGTCAAAATCATGTACATTAATACGCAAATGTTCCAGAGAGTGTTTATTCCTTCCCTGCGCAACAGGATGGAGCACATCACACAAAATAAGACCATTAGAAGATGTGCTCACGATTTCCTGTTTTTTCGTCTTTCGTTTTTTCCATTTAAAAATTGCATTAAGAAAGGAAGCTACTTGACTCCTTTATTTGAAAAGGATATTACTTGACCAACAAATTATAGCTCTGACGCGGCTGAATATGCTGATCCTGCGTAAATATGTAACAGAGCGAGACTGTCCTACAACTAGAATATGGGGAAAGGAGTATCTGCCTTACCAAGACAATAAAATAGTTTTGCTAAATACAGGTAAACGTTCATATTATGATATGGAATGTGAATTATTTCATTATATTCATTTTAGCAAGAAAGAGGTAATTATCGAGTTGTGCGTCTCGTTGAACAAATGCGTTGTATATCGATAGATCGTAACGTTTCGAATTCCATATTTTAGACACCTAAAGATTAAATATGAAATAAAATTAAATTCTTTAGTCAATGAGGCATGTCAAATGCTCACCGGGGTGTTTTTCCTTCCTTATCACTCCAACAAAAATATCATTTGGGTAAATATTAAATAATAGTAATGATATTGTAGTTCCTACATTAATCGGACCTCTTAATTTTTTCCATTATGAACTTTTGTAACCAATAAAAACTCGATTTACACTTACTCCATGTCAATTCCTGACATTTATAGCAAGTTATGTCTCAAAACTGTGTTGTAACTATTAAAATTTCATCTCATTTCACGACAAATAATTTAAAAAGTAACCGAAATAAATATATAAATAAGCACTCACAACGGTAAATGTATCAGTGACAGAGATTCCAATTCAGGATCTTATTTTGAGAGACAAAAATATAATAAATGATATTTTCTACTCTTAGTTACATTTTGAATATCCTCAGCACCTCACCCACAAACACTCTAAGAGATTAAAGCTTACCCTCACTGAACTTACATGTGATGGAATACGTGAATACGAAAACCTAAACAAATCTCTTACTTTTTAGCACTGAAATACAACGAACAACTCATTGCATACCCAAAATTAAGTTGCACCCAAATTTGCTAATGAATTATCTCTTCATATTTATAGCGACGTTTCGGTAATCAGAGTTGCGAATTTAATGTGCGAGTTAATCCTTCTTTTTGTTGTTGTTGTATTTTTACCTAATATTGTTTGTTTTAGTTGTTGAGAGTGTTAGTATTGTACAACTTCTACTCTTTTGTACATAGCTGAGGAGACAACGTGCGTTGCCAAATCGTCGGCAAGGTGTGACCCATTTAACATCGTGCGATTCTACCCGTACGAAAGGAAATGCAAACTTGGTTTTTCAGCTCATACCTTAATTTTGATTTAAATTAAGAAAGAAAATACGCGTCAGAATTTCAAACAGTTTTTTTAGTATTGTTGTATTTGTAAATGTGAAATGTAGCGTGCTATTGAAGGTTATCTACATGGAGCGATAGGAGTTAGGAGTTGGGTGGTAGGTCATTGTTTGTTGTATTTACCAACAACTTGGCCCACGTGGAGGGGTTAGTAGTTAGTTATTGATACTGGATAGAGGAAGGAGGGCTTGCTTTACAGTAGTCACAGCTATATGAACTGGGACATACACGTGAAAAGCTACAAATTTTCTGGCCCCGTCGAACCCGGGTTGACTTGGTGAGAAGCGACAACACTACCACCTGCGCCACCGGTGGGGTTTCAAAAAATTAATAAACAATTACTCGCTCGCTTTGAACTAACACACCTGAAGAAGTTTCACATTAGAGAAGAAACGTAGTGTTCTTTTATATGTTTATAATCCAAATGTTTTTTTACAAAGTTGTAACGTGTATTTTTTTTATTAATTTGAATCAAAATTAAACTATCTGTTGAAGAACTGAGATTGTCTTCATTAGTTATGTTCAAAAGAGCAGGCGACAAACTTCAATAAGAAAAGAGAGTCAAAACATTTGCACACATTTAAATCTAAATTTCAAATGAAATATAAGTCCATTGATACAACGCGTGCTAAACATATCAATTCTATGGCAATTTGTCAGATGTTCAAAGTCTGCTATGACCCTTATCGTAACCAGATGGTGTGAAATGAAGCTAGACTGGAGGAGTAAACCGAAAGTTTTCCGTTTCTAATGACCACAGTTGGCGATAACACGATATTCATACACATCTGCATCATTTGTACATTTAAATCTACAGATGATGACATTCCACTGCATAGCGTCAGGTACTTGTGGTGCTCCGTTTTCGGGGCCGCGAGACACAGCGGGTAACCGAGAAAGAGTGGAAGGAGGAACGGGTGTCTTGCAGCGTCAAGGTCGAGAGGTCGCCTGCCCTCCCACGCGGCTCGATGACGTCACCACCCGGTACACGCCTCCTTTGCTGTTCCACCGTCGCTACCGCTACTTTGATGGCTAATTATTCAATGTAATATGACATTACAAATATACCTCATCAGTCCATTACTCGTACGTTTTTCCGGACTCGCGTTTTGAGAAACATTCTTCACTACAAAAGAAATTGTAATGCGTCTAAATAATGCAGTTATTGTTGAATTAGTTTCCTCTTAAAACTTTGGCATTACTTTCTTCTGTCAATATTCTTGAAATAATTTTAAACTGAAAAATTTTCAATTTAGTTACTTCAAATCTCTTAGTCTTCCGTCGAGCATGTTGAAAATTTTATGTTGGAAGTTTGCCAACAAACGTTGCAGATTTGTTTTTAATTTATATCGAAATGATCATTATATAGTAACGTTTCCACTATGTCCGTTTGATCTGAAAAGTTATTAAATCCACATTATTCCGAGACATGGAAAAGGAAACTTTCGAGAAATACAATGACTGTATTCGATCCACACCATTTCGAGACATACTGTTTACATAGATCTTGAACGTTCGCATAAGGGAGGAAAAATGATATAGATTGATCTGCATATGATAGAGAAATTTTCAGTGCGCGTAATAGAGAAATATCCCAATATTTTTTTAATTGTTGTTTATAGTTGCCAATAACTACATGCACATTCCAATTTTTATCTTTCCTCGAAATAAATTGTGGGTGCATGTAATTGAGATGCTTTTCCTAGAAAACTCATTAAGAAATCAAAATAGTTCCTCTTTTAACACCATAATTCCATTACAAGGATAAAACTAAAGAAGAATATACTCCATAGATGTGCATTGCACAATGCTATATTCCTTCTACCTGCTTATTCTCATGCATGATTCTACGAACTCGTTGACTATACGCGTTGACGAGTCGCTTTCATACACTTGACGCTTTCGAACGACTCTCTTAATTATAGAGTTATGCAACTCTCGAACGCAAATACGTTTTCTGACTATATGCAGGAAGGTCACAGTTACAGTTGTCATTATCATATTTTGTAGATTCTGTTCTGTTACGTTTTAATATAACGTCTCCGTCCTCAGCGTATGTTTCGAGATACCTTAAGTTATCGAAACAAAATTGGGTATGGTTGGAGTCGTTAAATACCAAATACAGACTGTTACAGAACTCCAGGTCAAAAATTGGTGGGATGATGAGTACATTAACAGGAACAAATATCATTAATGTTCGTATATCCTGAAATGTCTTCCGAAGGGCATTACATTAAATCTCCTTCGGGAGACATTTCCCGACATAAGCACTGCAGTGAATTTTTGTTCCTATTAATCTGCTCTATCATTCCTCTAATTTTTGACGTGGAGTTCTGGGACAAGCTGTATACAGTCATTTTCGACCATGTAGATGTAGTCTTGAAATACCATCGTGAAATAATCGGTTCACTAATACAAACGCCAGACTCTCGCGGGACAAATCATAGTGTACACAAAGAAAAATGGGATTGTACCTAGAAAGGCAAAACAAAGTATATTGCATACAAATCCGAGTTGCATTTTCGAAGAAATTACTGATAACATAACGAATAGTACATTGTGAATAACATTACTACAAGATAACTTATTTTTACTAATGTTACGTTCGTCAGCATACAACTATATAAAGAAGAAATATGATTTTGGTCACAGGAAACTTGAAATCTTTTGCACCCGAAAAGAACGAACAAGACATAATTTTAGAGAAAATAATGAAGAAAGATGTGAAAATTCAAATTTAATACCGAATTAGTTACTAGATTACTTTTTAATTTAAAAATATCATTATTAAAATATCAAGATTTTATCACGAAATTATCACGACTTAAAGCACACTATTCATTTTATTCCACAAATAAAGTGTATAAAGGGATTTAAACTATGAGTTATAAATATGTAAAATAAACTATGAATACAAAAAAAATCCTTCAATTTTTATCTTAGTATTTCGTATAAATAATTAATTTAGGTTTAGGTTCCAATTCTTTCCATGAAAATCAATTAACAAAAAAAATTAACACTATTGTCTTCCATAAATTAAAAAACCCAACAGTTATTGCATCTTGGTGATCTTTCTCTTAGTTTATTCGTCTCACGTGACTGTTTCGATTAGAATCCTTTATTCTCTGCGTACGTGTGTCTGGTTAAGAAGGATTTGACGATGAAATAAATAAATGAGTATTGACGTAAAAGAGGTATGAATGTAAGGATACTAACAATAAAAATTCGAGTTGATAGTTCTGAGGTAAATCTATTTGCCTACTACCGTTTCAGCTCGCTTTGGACACTACGGTATACTCCGAGTCATCTTACTTTGCCTCGAGAAATTCATCTTAAGGAAAGAAAACATGAACTGAAATAATATGTTTATTAGTTTATTGTATATTAGTCACAGTAAAATACTTTATCGACTTCAACGTCGTCGTCATAGGCAGTTTGTAACACCTCTCCACAATAAATTATTTATTTCTTAATTCGTTAGTCTAATGGCCTTAATGTTGGTACAGAGCTTGCGCTCAATGTAGCCAACGCTTTAACTTCATCGTCCATAAGAATAACGATATTTGTAGCTCGCGTCAATTTGCCAACATGGGTCACCAATTCAATTCACTTGCTCTTGTAGCGCTATTCTGTACTTTCTGCGTCGAGTGTATGGAACGAATATTATTTTGTGTCATAGTTTATTGTAATATTAATTTGTATTTCTTTAGTGACTACTATTAATATGTATTTGGATATAACTTTAATTCGTGGATGTTGGCAATACGTGTTTGGTGGCCATGTTGCACAGTTTTCGGCAAAGTTACGTGGCTTCGAGTGTAGTATTACCTCTTTCCGTGCGGGAGGGTCGTTCGAGTGAAATGGAATCACGTAATGCTCCGAGAATACGAGGCGCTCAAGGTCACAGTGGATGGGAGGGGGGGAGGAGGAGGAGGAGAAGAGAACTCAATGGCAAAGGAAGAGAATGAAGAACGCGAGTCCCCATTCATCTTCGAGACGCGAAGCTTCGCCGTCCCCTCTTCGACCCCGCGCTGGTATGGTCGGCCTTCCACTGCTGCAAGTCTGTTAGCGATCTCCGTAAAGCTGGAAGACAACATACGGCAGAATACATTTTCAACAAATACATTTCTGCTAGTGAGTTGCAATATTCCCGAATATTCCGCTCTCTTAGTTTTCGAGTTATTCTGTATTCTGCGAAGTTAATGATTAAGCTTGCAATATTCACATTTCCTTGAAGATTCACAGTAGACCATTATTTGATGCTAATTAAGAGCTGAATTCCAGAATTTTCCGCTCATAGAGCTCTTGAGAAAATTTCAACGTACATTCGCATACAACTCGAAAATGAAGAGGGAGGCAAATTCGGTAATAGAGCACTTAAAGTACAATAAAGGTATTATCATTAAATAAGCACTAAGTAATGTGCTGCATGTCCAAGTGATGTACTTGTTGGTTCTCCACTAATTACTACTATCACTACTTACGTGAAAAATATTTCGGAAGCAGGAAAGTTTCGAGTTACATGGTCACAACTCAAAAACTGTTTTTCTTTTATTTTGTTACCTCTTTATTATTAATTCATTTTCGTAATCAGGATTAGAACTTAACCTCTAATTTCAACGTACGTCTACATACTAACATAAACGTGGAGGTATAATTTATTTTATAACTCATACTTATTGTTTGGGTGTTTCTTCCTTATTTAAATTGTTTTTTTTTCGTTCTTCGTAATATTGTTTAACAACAGTTGTGAGGATTAGTCTCAAATTTTCAATCTGGTTCCTAATCAATCAAATATTACATATTTTATCTACTAGAATCTTTTGTTGTAATGAGAATTTGTCTCTTATAAAACAATAAAAGGGTTCGTGTAATTTTAATCGATACTATGTGGTTTCCAGTATTTGCATTACAATTGATTAAATAATAAGAGAGTTTGGGTATAGATTACCAGGTCCGAAAAGTAAGAAAGGGTTTCTCAGTGAAAGAATGATTTTAGTTTTGTTGAAGGAAGAGTTGCTGAATGTATGAGTTGTCAAATACATTTCAACCACTTCCATTTCCATATTTATAAGAAGGTACATCGATTTCATGATTTCGGCAAAAGTGACTGAACGCATTTCTTACTTGTTTACACAATTTAAGATAATTGAGTGTTTTACCCAAAATTTGGCGCCACGACAACGATAGTACTGGCCGAAGAAATTTTACAGTGTGTGACTGAGTACTCGGACCTTAATTTGCACGAATAAATCTCCATTAATAACTACTGAAAATTTATTACGCAATTTAAAACATTTAGCAATTTGCTGACTTTGCTTTGACATTATCGTTACACCGTTTGCATTTTTTCCTTTCAGTTTCCGAATATAAAAAGATAAATGAAGAATTATCCCCCCCCCCCCCACGATCCATGCACTTTCTATTCGTACCAGGATTTTTAGAATTTAAGCGGAACTATATCTTATTCTTTTTATTTAATTGGTTTACTCTTATTCTTTGCTATACCTGTATATCCTTGCTCCCACGAAAGCCTATTCGCGAAAGCAGTATTGCTGGAAGTATAGCGGGTTGCATATACACAACTAAATGTGTAGCAGGTTGATTAAATGTGCCGAAGGTTATCGCAGTTCCAATTAAAATACATACTCCGTAAATTAAAAATGTATGTTATTTAATAGAATAATTTACGTACAAGCAGCATCCATATTATTTGAAAAAGTTATTTCTGTACTGTTAACTGTCTGGTATTTCATGTTGCAAATCGACACAAACAATTGTTATAGTATATGTGTTGTATTGCGTACAGTTTGTTGAAGTGAGATTTTGCAAGGAAAATCATATAAATATTCCTTATTTTGGTTGATAGTGCGTCTTGTATCTTTTCCCCCTTGGATTTTACATTACCTGTTTTGGAACATTCGTACTCATTTCTTACATACAGAAAGAAGAGACCGTGTTTGAATGAAGAATATTTGAAATAATAGAAGACGCGAACCTCGTTCGAGGTGCATTCCAGACGGGAGTATCTCTTCCAAATCCACGCACAGACTCTTGCCCCATCTCTGACACCCGCGCAAGGACCGTTACAGCCCACCGCGAAATGGCGGGCGACGCCAACGCACCACACGGTGCAGAGCAACACTACTAGTCTTCAACGCTTCCGTGTTCATGCAGAGCGACGTCGTTTGTACAGGACTAGCTAAACCTGTGCGGTTTTCAATTGTACGGGACATTGAATGAAACTAACGTGTACTATTATTTATCATACTACTATCTTTACCTGGGTAGTATGACTGAGTATAGCAACTATTATACTTCCCTAGATTGGGTCATTAAGAGTCCTCACCCTGATATTGGCGAACCCTACAGATTATTAAAACAAAAAATAAAATAAAAAGTACGACTGATACTTTCCGCCATCTGCAAGTTGTAGGTAAGTTTGTTTCGGTTTCATAATTAGCATTAAACTGTGTAAGCAGGGCATGAGAACAGTAATGAAAATAATTCGATTATGCACAATGTACATCAACGAACGATAGTGTAATCACTTAACTCACGTACAATCCCTTACGAATATTATTTCTACCGGCATGCTCTCACGCGTCAAAGCTGTCAACGTTTAGGTCGCAAGTAACAAAGTTATCATATAAAGGAGTAAAGTAGCTTTTTTTCTTAATGTAATTTTTAAATACTAATACTAAGGTGAAAGATGAAATAATAGGAAATTGCCGACCTATCTTTTAATGCTTCAAAGATAATTGATTTGTATGATTTAATCCGTCCGGTTATGTAAAAAAGAAACGATCATTTCTGGAATATTTGCGTATTAATGTGCTATCTTTACTTGATTTTCTTGCCACATTTTTTCTTAACTTAAATAAAATATTATGAAGTGGAGTAATTTAGTCCCTCATTTATAAATGTTACATTAATGTACTTCTTAAGGAAGTCACTGCAACAATGAAGTCATCAAAAGAAAAAAATATTGCTCGTAAAATTTTGTGAGGAAAAAACGAGTTTTTCTAGTTTCGCCTCGCAACCACGAAAATCAGGTTTGAGTTTCAGAATGATGAGCTGTCATGGAAGCGTCGGTCATGTGACACTTAAATACTTGACCCTGACGGACTATGTCAGAAAATCTGAAGTGTCTAAGGTCATTTTGTACGAGAGAGCCAAAATTACCCCATTTACGAAAGACAGATATGAAGCAAGGGTAAACAATTCAATTTTTTTCTGTTCATTGACAATTTAGAAAAACTTCCCCCAATTAATAGTTCACCATTTGCAGGTTCACGATGTTTAACAATAATGCATTCAACTGACCAGCTGAAGAAAATGGAAAACCAACAACGCATTGAAATTGAGGACGATTTAAAGTATTAAATAATCACATTTAAAAAAATTATTTTAGTATTTTTGATTTTGATTTCCCATGGATACTTGTATTGTAACGTCCCACTTTCTTAAAATACTACAATAAATATGTATGTTACTGACACATGAACTATCTCTTCATGTTTTCGTGTTTGTTTTTCTTCAATGAGGCTACGTGATCCAATTCTTTTTAAAGCCATAAGTTGGTTTTTCAACTTTGAAGCGAATGTAAAAATCATTTCACTTCTAAGTTTTACCTGTTTTTTTTTACAAATAGATAAACGGATTTCAAAAAGAAGAAATTTCCCAACAAAAATCTTTGGGCCGTACTCACGGCAAAACATGTCTGAAATTCGGAAAGGAAAGAGTATTATTGAAGATTTTTGGCTTCATTAGTACAAATTATAATCAGAGTAGGTTCTCATTTAAAGACACGACTTGGAAATAAATCTTCAATGTCAAATCAAAGTGTGTTCAATTTTCCTGATCAATTTACATGAATTTCGAAATCAAATTGTTTGAATTCTTTTAGAATACAATAGTTTATTATTGATAAATGATTACGTAATAAACTCAATTACATATTATAACATTAAGAACTTTCTATTGCTTTGAAGTACTGCTCCAAAGAAACAACTTGAACCAACACAATATTTGAGAAGTGTTACATCGAGATCGTTAGCGTAATGTGTGTGGGTGTCAGTGTGGAGGTGTTAAACACAGTCCCTACAGCCTCTAGCCACCAACCCCTTCACTCAGACTTCCGACCGGAGGTGACGTCATTCGCCGTGGGCCAATCTGCATCCTGCAAATTGAGCAACGTTCACTCGTCCATCACGTGAGTAGCTCAACGAATCAGCGCCTCGAGTTCTACTGACAAGTGAATGCAGGAAACGAGCATTCGCCCTCATTATTGCCCCTCACTTCCACGTGTGCACCAAAGGAGAGAGAATAGTGCAGTAATTGATTACAATGCAGAGTCACGGAAGAAGTCATGAAATAAACAGATTATCTACGTCATTTCAACTTCTCAAGGACTACGTTTTTTTGCGTGTGGGACATAAGAGGTTCGTATTTAACGCATGGCCTTCTCGGACAATTAAGGTAGTATTAGCATAGAATTAAATCACTAAAATATTTGAAATGGCCATAAATACAGTAAAACGTTCGTATTCCGATTTCAACCTAAAAAAACTCACCTAGCGACCATTGAAATGAAATAATTATAATTGACGGTGTAATACATTGCGTCGTATGGAGAAAACGCTAATTATCGAAAAAAGACCAATCTTTAAATCACGAAAGTGATGGAAGTTTTCTTTGATTTGTAGTAAATATTCTGTAGTATTTTATACATCACTATTATGTATAGGTCACCTGACATTTGAAAAAGCTATCTAACTTTTTCGGAAGCGTGATGCATGAATCAGGATATTGTTGCGTCTGACGCCAGTTTGTACTTAGTGCTCTTATGCATTTCAAACGAGTCAAGCGAGTACTCTTGAATATTGTTATTAACTGATAGATACAAATTAAAATGTTTTTTCTTTCTAATTATTCGTATCGTCGTTTTATAATATTTAGAATAATATCACAGAAAATAATTATACATTTCCGTGATTTCAATACCTTGGTGTGCTAGCTCCTCTTAAAAAATGCTATTCCATGATTCTGCTTAAGTACTTTGAGATCAAATAATAAATATTCATGAATCTACCTACAAAATAATTAGGAAGTAACGATACTGAAACTCTCCCGACCCGAATTTTTAAGAATTCCGTAGTAGCGTTACCTGGAAGGAAATAAATTAATTCGTTGTATTAATGTGTGTAGGCCATCTTTTTTGTAATTATTCCAGTGTATTGATAGTGATGATGCAGAAAAAGTTTTCGATTAATATGCCGATGACGACAACCTGTATTTATTCATCTTATCGATACAAACAAATCTGAGTCCTATATATACGACTCATTGATTCTGTCTCAAAAAACATTTCATTAAAGTACAGTTAGTTTATAATTCTTTGGTATTGATGTCATAATTTTGATATTTCAATTTACTTCATAAGTAGTTTGATGGTTCGAGGAATTAACTATACTAACAATATCAGCTTTCTGTACGAATGAAACTTTTCATGATTATACTTTCCCAAAGACTTTTTATCCCAAAATTAATGATGTGGCATAATGTACAACAAATGTGACAGAATGGATCTTGCGCTGTAGGAACTGAATGCTAGTTTATTTTGGTTTACTGTTTCACACAAAGACAAGACAATTTATTAATATATCTTTGATTCCTCAATTTACGACTGTTAACGTACGTCAAAATACTTCACATTGAGTCAAGTCTTCGCCCTATCCATTTATGTAGATTACGTATAAATCGATTTTTTGTAGCAATATACTTAACGTTATGTTATGAACTTACGTGTTTCAACTAAACAGTTTCATCCCTGTTATCTCCTCTTAATAACATTTTAATTAACTCATTTTCACAATATAAGAACACATTTTATAAAACACGCTCTTTCTCCAGATCAGAGATTATATTATAACAAATGTTTGAGAACAAGCTTTTTTCGAACTAATTCGTAAAGATTTTTTGTGGATAAAGCAGTATTCCATAAACCTCAAATAAACAGTCGGTATGTAGAAATATAATTTTAATTCGATATTATTTTTGGGGTTAATTTCCTTCCAACAGTGCCCGAGCGGTTGCTGAGTGTAATAATAGATGCCATCTCCAGGGAGCGATCGAACAGTCACATCGGTTTCGTCGCCTTATATGGAAGCGACTGCCTTCGGCGCTCAGCCATAGCGAACGATTGCCATCACGATCAGCCCATAACATCTTCAACAACGAAACATTGTGATTAAGGAAAATAAATAATACGAAACACTTCTCCCTTTTTGCTATGCCGCTACTTTTAGCGTATGTGCCTCACACTGTTGAATGACGTTGAGTAACATGACGTTTGACATTCGGAACAAACTCATGACTTGCGTGATTTTATGGGTAAAACTGGATATTTGGGGGTATAGAAGGAAACTTCGGTAGACGTTGGCTTTGCTATGTACTGGTCCCACATTCATCGATTATCCTTTGGTATAAATGACACTCATTAAGTACTATAATAACATCCATTACAAACAATATTGGAACCTCCAATTTGACTAGTCTAGAAAAAAAATGTAAAAATGTTCAAGATCGTAACCATAAAAATTACATTTATCCAATTTAATCTGAATTCTTACTCAATTCTTTTTCTTCTTACGACTATTTTTGCAATTCATTGATTACTGAACTGAACTAATAGATACAAATACAGCTTTGACTACTCGAGGATAGTGAGAAAAAAATTCGGAACATTTTTCACAATTTAGTTCGTCTTATTTTGTACAGTAGATCATTTTGAATTCGGTACATTTCGTGAGAAAAAGCAATAATGAAATACAAATAAACAAATTCTTATTTAGAATACAAGTAAATCAGGAATTAAAAGAAAGTCACTTTGAAAACATATTCAAATCTATAGATACATTTTCTGACGTACAAAAAGCCTGAACATATGTAATTCACGGGATGAAAAAGTTGGTGATAATATATTGCTCATGACACCATTTGACCGCATTGAATCGTTATTCTTAAGGAGACTTTTAGATAGGAGTTGATTAGACGGCAAATATTACGTTATTTCGGTAATAGCCAAGTTTAACGGCCCACGTCTTCGTGTTCAAGTGAAAAATTACAGGCTTTTGAATCAGTCTACGATCGATATTCCCATTACATCACTGGATTGGGAAGTCGAGAAATACAGAGGACTGTTGAAACCGTAGGATATTATACACAGGACAAGTGGCCGACATATCCTAATACGTTGGGTCAGCTGGGTGCCAACGGCTTGTCTACCAGGGTGGTCGTACCCTACATTCCATGAAGTATATCAACAGCAAGCGACATTGCAGAGACACCTGTCATTTTTCTTCTCAGAATAATTTATCTCTTTTTTGCGACAGAATTTCTATCCACACTAAAATAATTCTTATTAGCTAACACACGTAAAAGAAACGAAAAGTTACAAAATACAAGAAAATATAACAATCAAAATTACTGGGAAAAATTGCTGTTTCATTATAAATTATTTTTTATGATATGTAGTTAATATTTAAAATACTTCTTCAAATCTTTTGAGGATATATTTTCACCCGCACTAACGATGTGGAAATAATTTTTTACTAAAAAACATTTTACAATCAACTTTAAGACTTGTGATAACTTTCGTCTAGCTGAAAAATTGCGATGAGCCGGAAATCGAACGCGGGACTCTTTCATTGAAGGGGTGCAAACCACTACGCCACCTGTTCATCACACTCAATCGCACTCAATTTCCACCCAGGCCTACACCGATGGAAATGGTGTACATTTGTGGGAGGCGGACGGGTGGTGTAGTGGTTAACATCCCTGGAAATAGATTCCCGGTTCGTCGCCAGTTTCGCCTAGTCGAAAGTTATCACACATTTTCTCTACTTGTTGGTGCATGGAAAGGAACTTGGCAATTTAAAGACTTGTCGAGAACTTCCTGCACGGACCCAATTGTAACTCATGTCTCCATTTATTCTAATTTATTTTATACTTCTCCACCAAACGAGCTTTGAACATTTTTTCATCTCCTGAGGTAAAAAAAACTTTCCCATACACTTTTAAAAAAATTCTTCTTTGAGTTATGAATACACATTCGACCTACACAGCGCTGCGACGAAATGAAAGAAACGCAGACATCGTACAGGAGTGAACTCTTCTACATAATTCTATACAAGAAAGAAACACAAAATTAATATTTTCAGAACCGTTGACCGCAAAATGCAAATTGCACCAAGAGGTCGCGTAAGAGCAACCAACTCTTCAGCTCATACGAGCGCTTCCTAAGCCTCCCTTGTGCTAAAGAGGAGATAGAAGATACCACAGATAAGAATCTGAAATGTACACTCTACTTCCACTAACATCCCAACCTCTTCCATTCCATTTATCATATTCTCGAATCGCTTTCTTCACTGTCACTTCAATTCGTTGGTCTCGAAACAACCGACATTCACGCGAAGAATGCAAAAGTCGTCGTCATTGTCCTGTCATCAATGTGGAGTGAAGTAGTTCTTGCGAAAGCTGCAACAGCTCCTTAACAAGGAAGAGACTTGTAGAGACAAGCCCGAATTGTTCGTCGGCAGCGTGCTTGAACGTTTGCTCGCTACATCATGCGGAAGTGCCAGAGATCCGGCGGACCTCTGGAGGGTCTTGGAGGAGTTGGAATGAATGAAAGTTCTTTCCGTGCGAGACTTTCCTCCACAAAGTAACCTTCATTTTGAATCATTTGTGTTTAGGGTGAACGGGAGAGAGAACGAACTACTCGAAGTATTTCCATATTTTATCTTTCACTTTGAATCTGACGAACAGTTTGAATCTCCGAATCAATTTGAAATTCTTGATCGTACCCACAACATATATGTGAGTAAATCAATAACATTTTTCGTAACTAGAAACATTTAAATACATTTGTAAAAATTATTACACCAGATTAACGCCATAAAAGTGGTAGCAGTAAAGTAATGACGTATAAAAATCAAGAGTTCATCGTTAGATCGGTCACACGCAGTGAAGACTTAGAAGAGTAGAGGACTTATGCTATGCAATGAGAGAACGGGTTTGGATGTGAGATCCAAAAATTCAGAGGAAGGAGAAGATATTACATCCCAACGTTTGGACATGACATCCCTAACTATAGATGAGACATTCCGATCTTATATATCTGAACTGTAAGGTAGGGATGTCAAACCCAGAGGTTTTGAGAAATCCTTTCCTTCCTCTGAATTTATATCAATTTTACGGTTCTCAAATCCAGAGCGTATTTTCGGTGTGTTATACTTTACACAATTGTTGTAATTGTAATAAAATAAGTTAAGGGTTAGTACTTATAGGCACACTTTCTTTTCTCGGAGTAAATTAAAACTTTTTCGGAAACGTATAGCTGGGCTTTCCGGATAGTGCCGCGTCTGGTCGTTGTAACTTGACGTTTCGGCTGCCATGCTGCAACCTTCTTCACAAGTAATTAAGTCGGTGGTTGCGAGCGTAGAAGTCTGCAGCGTGGNAGCGGCACCATCCGGAAGCCAGCAATGCATGACTCCGGAAGCCTTCGAGAATATCTTCGGAAACATACCACAGAGTGAAATTTTGTCTCTAGAGACGAAAAGCTGCATTTTTTTCAGCATCTTCTCCTCCTAGGGACGTTTTTCTCCCGACCGAGTCTATAATCCACTTTTTTTGTCCCTTTTATTGTAGATTTTCAATAATCGTTTATCATTTTATTATCAAATATTTAATTAATTTTAATTAATATCTCCCGAACTTGCAGTGAACATGCGAATCGAGAGCCCATTTATTTTCCGTAAACGCGAATGCCTGACTGCAGCTATTCAACGATTGGAAGAACAAGGTCTCGTTATGAGTGATGAGTTGATGTACTTGGCTGTAACTGTATGAGTCAGAAGAGGAGTAGGATGTATTTAGTTGAGTATAACAGCACCTTTTTGAACCTTTTTAACCTTTTTTCCTCCTTTTTTCATACGAAATTTACCCTTAAGATCCTTACTCTGCTTATAACTAACTATGAAATCGTGTTTCGAGATAACGTCTAATGAAGATATCGTCCAGTTTCGTAGAACGAATGTGGACCACTGTTGGAAAACATTACTTTTTTCTTATCCAAAATCAGACACTATCTATCCGTGTCATGACTTAAGAATTCTCTAGGTGCTGAAGAGAACTAGATACCTAACCTGAGCGAAGCGTTACATGCAGCAAGTGTGGGTTGATGGGGGCGTAGTCGCTGGACCACATCGTTCTGCGCAATAAGGCGAGAGAGTAATAAAGACAACAGTCAGACAAGTTGACGCAGATTCAATTTGCTCGGCGCAGCCAGATAGTCCAAGACCCAGACTGTGTAAACGGAGAAGTGACGTATCACGGTTGCAAGTCCTTCAAATAAACATGTTCCCAATGAGAAAGCTCGTGGCGGCGTCAAGCTTCGTCTTGCTTTTCAGAATTCGCTCTCTTCTTAAGGACACGCTGGGTGCAGCGGCGATGCCAGGAAACGAATTGTATTGTGTACAGAAAATTAAGAATTGTGCTTAGATACTAGTGCTTTGGTCCCACCTTGGCCCTTGTTTTTCTTTGGTTTTCCTTCCGGTACAGACGGATTTTACACTCAGGCTCTTGCCGGTCTGTTGTAATAAATAATCTCGAATTTAGAGTTATTTTAAAAGTTACAACTTATAAACAATATATTCCGAATAATCTATAGTTTGATACTATTACGAACTTGGATTTTTTTTTTTTTTTTTTGCATTTTATTAAAATACAAAATTTGTTGGTATTCTGTTGACATTGTAACATGTAGCTAACATTTTATTCTTATCTAAGAAGTGTGCTGAAATTTTCAGTAGAACGGAATTGATGGGATGATCCCTGCTTGTTTCCAGAAAGTAAATTAGTTTGTCCTCCATGTGGTAACGCAGTTTGTAACTGCTTTTTTGACAACAAATTTATATGTTTATATTAATATAATTCGAGTTTAATGTCGCGTTTATTCATGATTTCGACGTCAATTTTCTTATTAATCCAACTCTCAGAAAAACAAAATGATTATTTGACAAAAGAAGTAGTGCAGAAAAGTGCATTGGATAAATGTTTTTAAGGCGAAATGTGCCTAATTTTATCTCTAAGCATGTTTAATTTATCCAATATCAATTTTCTAACAGCGTTTCATGGTGGGCAAAACCTATTGGACAGTATCACGTAATAAACACATTATGTACCACCCTTTCACGAAGGACCTATTCCACAACTTACTATTTGGTGGAGGGATGAATTTAAAGAAACGTTTTTTAGAAGTATTTTCCGTTACAAATGAAGTGATATTAATAAAGAGCTCATTTCGCAGGTGATTGAATTATCTACAAATAATCTATTGAAGTACATAAAAAGAAAAAGTTTTAAGAAGAAAGGAACTATTTTAAAATGTTCCATTTTTTAACTCAATAAAAAAAATTTGTTACTTAAAAATAAAATTTATAATTGTGGCACAGTCTATTTTCTTCGAATTTCATCATGCTAAAATCTCTGATTTATAGCATATAGGCTTTCAAGTCCTTGTGACGTCCCGGCATTTTTATCACTAGCTAATATGTTTGGTTTTATCTAACTAAGGTCTCTCACAGGTTGCTTTAAAATGTGCCTACTTGTGGTGAAGAAGATAATAGACTTTTACTGTTATTTTATGGTTACTTTTACCATGTATCCACCTTCTACTACTCCCACAATCACTAACTATTACTGACCACTTCTACTAACACGTTCATGTTGTCCAAGCTGTAGGTGAACCCACCTCCTACCTCCTATTACCCCATGTAGGTAAGCTTCAATAGCACGCTACATTTCTACAAATTCTATAATGGAATGGAATGATAGATGTTGGTTTGAACCTAGTCTTTCAAAATCGTATACTAAAATTTGGTTATATTTGTTTTCCTGTGAGTTACATTGCGAACAGAAAGGTTGCTATTATGCGGCACCAAAGCTGCAGGAAAAAGATTTCAGCTGGTATGAACACATCATGTGAGCTATGACACGTACTCGATTTGCTCGCAACCTTGCATCATCTGGACGCCCTCGGAATAAACGGATGACTACAATCAAATGCGACCCGGCGCAACATGACCTAACCGAAGGTATGACAAGCATCGTAAGCAGGCGAATACTCATATGGTCATGCTGAATAAAGATGAAAAGTAACAGAGTTGATGAGTAAATATTAAAAATGATTTGGTTGGTTTCTTTGACTCATAAATAACGAAACACCCTACCATTTTCGTCTAAATATATGAATGTACTTTATTCATGAATTATTTGAAGTAACTTATATGAATTCACATAACGGCCACTATTTTTAAACAAACTATCCGTGGGCGTATTTTTAATTACGGATACACTCAAGCAATAATTAAGAAAACCTCTCGTCTTATGATAGACACCTCCTACACTATATAAAGCTTCATGAGATCACTCACCAATTTCTTTCATAACACGACGTGTCGCTATTTCAGAGAATGACTTGTCACCTAGTGGGAAGAGATAGTGGGATGAACCTCAGATGGGAAACGACGATGAAATAAATTCGTCCTATGAATATTGTCTTCTCTGACAAAACAATGTTCTCCTTCACTATCAAAAATACTCGTTAACATTACGCTGGAACGTGATAATTCACGACGGAGATTGAAGAAATTACATTGATGTATAAAGAGGTTATAATGGAGTCAAATTGGTAAGAAAATATAAAATTATTTACGAATATATTGATCATATTTTTTAAATTCTGGTGTTATTACGACAAATATTTGGAAAACACTCGGTGTTTGTTCAAAATTGGTGTTTCCGCAATAGATCCAATTAATTTGCTGTAAATATCAGAAATTTGAAGTACTTCCTTTCTATTCAGTTTAATGAATGCAAATGTGGAACTAATAAGTAGTACCCATGCGAAAAATTCGGTATCATACTATCACGCAAGTTAAAATCAGTAGCTCCACTGTATATTCGAAGGAGATAGTTACGTATACAATGGTTATCGAGTATTTTATTTTTAAGATATTAATAATAATTAATATATATTTTTGATAAACGTCATAAGACTTGAACGTGGACTTCATCGAGCATGACCGAGTTGTGAGATGATTCACCTATGAGGCAGTTCATGTATTAACTACACGACACTCATCGAATCATTGATCGGTGGGTAGCGTTACCTTGTGGGAGGTTAGGAACTTACCACGATTACAATTCAATGTACGGTATGTTACAGGACTAGACGGAACAGGTGATGTCTATAAGGTGGGAGTACTAAGAGGCGAGGACATGAAGATACCACGGGAAACATGAGGACAAGAAATCAAATGGACAGAGAGAAGAATACAATGCACTGGCTTCATTGAGGTGCAGCCTTTCCAAATGCAATACGAGAAAGAGGCACTAAAGATAGAAGCGATAGAAATAGTATATAAAATGAATGGGAAAAGGAAAAAAGAGAGAATATTTGAATAAGAATGTATAACCCTGCCTCGGCCAAGAAACAGTGTAGACATAGAGAATAAAATGTAAATATACAAATAAATAAATAAATTACATTTCAAGATAAATATTACATTGATAAAATATATTAGGATCTAATTCCAGACCAAACAATCTTTGTAATATCTGAAAATCTTATTTGGTTAAAGTGAGATGAGTGAAGGGAATANTACAAAACGTTACTTTTCAGATATAAGATATAGCGATAACATGTTCGTAAAACAACAGCTACCGCACAAAAGTGTTAATTGTCGGTGAGGCAGAGGAAGTAAGGAAGGCATGAAGGTCGACTTCGTTACGCTGATGTCTTTTGTGAGATCAGCATCAAATGTGACCTGCTACTTGCACTTATGTAACACTTCCCCCGTAGCAGCTCAATTGCAGCAATTTCGGAGGATAATGGCTCCATGATTAGTGAGTTCTCTCAGATGGCGAGAAATGTGGATTCTCATAATAATATATAATTAACATGAAAGATTCTTGTCAAAATTAATGTCAAAATTACTAGATTTTGGAACATAAATTTGAAATGCCCTTTCCGAAAAATTTCTCATACGATAAATTTTGAACAAAATATTTTCTCTCATAGAATCCTGTTGCATGTTAATCTATAAATAAGTCTTCCGTAAATTTAAATTAATTAATCATTTGACATGAATAGAACTGGACAAACTTATTTCGTTAATAAAAACCTTTTCAATTTTTATGTTTAACCATCTACAGGGTTCGTTAGCATCAATTACATTTTAACCCGTTTTTCAAAATTAACGGAGTTCAAACTACGTGTCATGTATATTCTGTGGAAGGATGCGAGATGCGCGATATACTTTCAAACGTCATTACATAACCTCACAAAATACATCCATAAAGGATATACAATTTACTATTGGTGCACTGTAGCGTGGAAGAACGATGAGGCATGTATAAGTGAAGTAGAGTTGTATTTGTAAATTGATTCTCTTTGTACTTCATCATTTGATACTTTCCACAGTCTAATACATTATACTGAATCTTCTTACAGCAGATTAAGGTTTCCAACATTCATTTCAAAAGAGCTTACGTAAAATGCTCATAATACAATCCGCGCCCTTTTATTCTCTCCGAACGAATAATAAATGTTAACTAGATACATGTCATTGTCCCCGTTCATGTTAATATTTCATTGTGACTTCACCTGCCCACTTCCTATTAGTCAGCCTTCTCTTTCGTGTTTCGTTTTCAATTTCCTTCGGAGCAGAACCAGGACACAGGAGTTATAAACGCCTTTGCTGACACCCTACATCTACGCGAACGTGCATATAAAATCATCCGGCTGTCCATAACTCGCTATAGTCATCTAGGCGACTCCACAGGATGTCCTTCTTTTCCTGTTGACACTTGCGAGACACTCTCTAAATCAAAGGTAACGGTTTGTTTGATGGAAGGGAATCGGATTTGAAATTCTCCGGAGCGTGTGATGAGAGCAAAGAAAAGAATTACGTTCACTTCGTAGGAGTTGATAATGTTATTAATCCAGAACCTTTTTTGGAACCCACTTAATGAACGTATTTTCTCGACAACTTGAAACACTGAACAATATGCCACCTACTGGCATATATCTCTTCCGTGTGCCTACAGGTGGGGAAGATGTACAAAATAACTTTCGGTGAGGGGAAAATGGCGACGAGCCGGGAATCGAACCCGAGACTCCTGCTTTGATCGCAGGGGCGCTACCCGCAAAGTGTAGAAGGCGAACGGTTGATGAAGTGGTTAATACTCCTGCCACCAAAGCGGAAATTCCATTACCATTTTCATCTCGTCGAGATTTATCATGTTACCTACTTATACATACGAGACATATTTTTATCTTCTATTCCTCTCTGATTATGGTAACTATTGTAATATATTCTTATACTTCACATGTTTTTTCCTGATACTTTTCGAAATCTTTATCTCTTTCTTGTGCATTGAAGACGATGCGATTATATAAAACATTCATGATTTCGAAATGTAGAAATTCCTTCAAAATTTGTTGTTTTACTTATTTTCATTAAGATGATCACGTAAATGTAATAAATTAATATCAAGCAGACAGTTTTACCCTTTAATACTTATTGCATTACAATTTTCACAACGTTTCTGTTTACATTGGTACCATTTTCACGGGAATTAAAACAATGCGAGCGGAAGCTCAAGTCAAACTAAAAGGATCACAGTAATAGATACTACTGGTACATTCAGTTTTAGTTTTCGAGTATTAAAATGAATTTTATATTGTGAACATTGATGTATTTCCACTAAGTATATTTTGATTGAAGTGATAATAAAGTGTCTGCTTTAATAGGTCGATGTTTATTAATTAAATTGCTTACTGTGCAGACGAAGATGTACTGTTCATAATTACATAAAAACGGTAATCCCTCAATCACCTTGAAGTAAAATTGTAACTTGTTCTCGTACCGAAGGTGAATTGCAAAGACACGTCATGGAACATGATAAGAAATTATCTGGTAGTGTTGAAAGGAGGTCGTGGTACTATGGAAGCTAGTCCCATACTTTCAATCACCAAAGCTTCACTCTTTGATAAAGTAAGTTCGAGACGTCGAGCATTTGTTTCGAAAACGTGGCTTTCCTCTGGAGCCACCGAAGCATAAAACGTTCACTGACTTCAAATAAAGATGGCTTTTGATACCCTCTACCTTCCATAACTTCTTCTTTTTGCAACTTCTCTGGGTTTCCTTTGCTTACTCTTTCCTTTCGTCTCTCGTGTTACAGTCGTTTGTGTTTGTATTTCACAACGAAAGCGGTTCACTGGGCTATTTCATAGTCATGAACAAACTGACTGCAAATCGTCGCATTATACTTTATGCTTCCATAAATAGTGTGTCGATAGGTTGATATATTGCCCTGGTTTTTCGTAATTTCCACACGGCATGCTTTGGAGATGGATTTGTCCCGAGGTTACAAATACAGGATGTCATAATTGAGAAGTACTCATTTTCTTAAGATTGACATTTGTCAATTACTATTTTTAATAAATCTGTAAATAAATAATGACAATGGGGTAATGAATTTGTTGGATAACTTGACTATAACTTTTTCAAACATCTCCCTTAAACACTTTTCTCCCTTAATACATCAGAAGACATAATTCATCACCGACCTAAATTTTCATGTAGAATTTCAATCATTTGAAATTGTGCGAGATACATATTTTGATTCGTAAAAAAAACAGTATATATTTGTAAATTTTTTGTAACCGGAAATATTTTGTCAACATTTTTCTCAGAAATAAGGCATTTTGTTGGCATTTGGTTACCGAAGTGAAAGAGTAACATTTCATATGAGTATTATAAATGTTACTCTTTACACTCGTATATTTGTGACTCCGCGCTTTGCAATATTCATATCACATTTACAGTTATATGTGACCCGGCGTTTTCTCCAGTTTTCCTTCGGGTAGAGGTGGATTTTTTTATCAAGACTCGCTAGACTCTTACCTAGAGATAGCTTCAATAGATATAATTATTAGNTGCCTAGGAGCGGCATATATTAAAATAATTATTAGCGAATTTAGTGTTATTTAATAGTTACGAATGATCAACAATACTTTCCGAATGATTTATTGCTTGATAATAATACGTACTTGTGAAATGACTTTTCTATATTTTATTAAATACAATATTTGTTGGTTTTTGTTAATACTGTAACACGTGTTGAACAACTTTTTTTATCGTATGTTGAAATGTTGAATCCGCCTCTGCCTTAGGACCGTTGATCGGAATTGATGTGATGGTCCCTTGCTTGCTTCCGGGGAGTAAATTAATTTATTGTCCTTCGTGTGATCATATGCTGCATTTTTGACAAATTTTATTTATATATTGGTTCCCTATATACTTTACAAATTTACATTTCCTTTTGTTAACTTTATTTGAACTGATAACGTTCATTGAGGTGAAAATGGCGTCGAGTCAGGAATCGAACCCGAGACTCCTACTTTGATCGTGGGAGTGTTAACCACTACGCCACCCATTCGCCTTAAATAAACGTTATTGTAAACAAAACAGTTACAAACTGCATATGACCAGTGGCGGATTTAATGTTTAAAACGGATTTTGTTTAACAATTCGTTGTGTTCAATATTTCTTATTCCGAAATGAATTGTAGATATTATGAGCGGGAAAAATTTGTGATTAATAATAACAAGTATTAATGACATTCCGGCTCAAGGGAAATCTACCTCCACCCGGAAGAAAACAGGACGAAAACTCTGACCTATATCGCCTACAGAGATAGTGTACACATCCATGCCAAGGCTGTGTTCACTGAAAAGTTCACTATTGTAGATCAAAAGGATAAAAAAACCTGCACGAAGAAAGGAATTTAATCAGAATGTAAAGTAACATAACAAATTGAATGATCAACTACGTCTCAGCATTTTTCGTTTTTTAAATGTATACTTATCGAGAAGACCTTTCCTATAATATGAATTGTTCGAATATCATTGTTAAGCTAAAACACTATGTAGAAATGATTCTAAAATTCTTTAAGCATAATTTTATAATAATAATAATAAATTTATTGTCAAAAAAACAGTAGAAACTGCGTATGACCACGTGGAGGACAAGAAACTAATTTTACCCTAAGTAAGCAAGGGACCATCCCATTAATTCCGATCAAGGGTCCTAAGGCAGAGGCGGATTCAAAAATTTCAGCAAAAATTCCTAGATAAGATAAAAAGTTAGCTGCGAGTTATAATACTGATAAAATGTCAATGTTTGTAATTTAACGCAAAAAATTTACTTGTACAAATTATTATCGAACTATAGATTATTCTGAGTATAGTGTTTAAAAATCAAAAGAATTGAAATAACACTAAATTCTCGATTTATTATTACAATAAACATGCCCCTAGAGAAAGCCTAGAGAACCTGTATAAGAAATCCGCCTCTACCCGAAGGAAAACCGGAGCAAAACCCGGGCCAGGATGGGGCTACAGATTTAATGTACACAACCGTGCCAAAGTTGAGTATACATAAAAGTAAATTAATATGAGCCATAAGAAAACACAATCATGCAAGAAAATATTTTGAAATTGCTATAAGTTATTTAAATGTACTACACCAATGGCGTGATAAAGTACAAGACAGATTTAACTTTTATTAAAATCAATAAATTCTTTTACAGTGTAGAAGCACTGGCGCAGGAGAGTTTTTAACCGCGGATTTGAAGAGATTCAATTTCGTAATGTGTTTTATATTCTTGGGTAGGGAATTAAATAGAACGATTCCCGTATGATATGGTCCTTTTTGGCAAAGAGTGGTTGACACTCTAGGACGATGAATGTTACTACTATTGCGAGTATTGTGTTCGTGAACGAGACTGTTTCGTATGAAGCAAGGTTTACATTCTTCATGAATTAATTCTCTTACCATGGTTAAAGCTTATACTTCTATGTATGTTTCTTTGCTTGATTTTAAATAAATATGAAAACTCATTGAGTGTTTTTCTGTCATTCATTTTAGGTGAGAGGCAGTCGTCAAGATGGCTGATATGTCGGATGTAACCCTCATCCAAGATGAGGATGTGCTGCGCCGAATGGTGAGTAGTCTAAATTATAATATTGTTATAATTAAAATAGTTTATATTTTATTTATGTATCAGAAATTTAAATATAATATTCTGTATTACCTTTGCCTCTATAGTCCAAAACTCTCAAGAAACATTTTAATGAGATGACCTTTTGATCAGGAGAAAATGGCGACGAACCAGGAATCGAACCCGGGTTTTGTGCGTTGATCGGAGGGGTGTTAACCACTACGCCTTCCACAATTCTACACCACTTCCACCCACACCTATCATCTCCTGTTTAGGGATGTATCTCAGATCTCCTGGGTTTAGGTCTGGGTGGAATTGGTGTACAGTTGTGGAGGACGAAAGGGTGGTGTAGTGGTTAACACACCTGCGATCAAAGCAGGTTCCCGGGTTCGATTCCCACTCGTCGCCATTTTCATCTGACCGAAAGTTGTCACGTATCTAATTCACGTGTAGGGAAAAAATATATGCAATACTTTTTAATCTCGTGATAAGGAACTTAAGAGAGAGAAAAATTAAAGTTCAAACAGAAATTCTATCGCAAAAACAAGTTCTCACAACAAGATTCTCTCCTGGTTGCATGAAAGATTTAAAAAGAATCAGAGATTTCAACTGGGAAAGCAATAAAAAGGGTCAATAATGTACTGGCATAGATCTTGTAAAATAAATTTGGATTGTCTTGATCCATCATTCACGGAGAAAAGTGATTTTATTGAGAACAGAGACACTTCGTACCTAAATTTTATCAACAAAATAGAGAAATGCCCATGGTTATTAAATACACTCGCCTCAACAACTGTCATTACTATTGTAAACTATTGTAAAAACTAGCATAAAAAATGTAAAAAGTATTAACTACTGTGCAAACGGTTATGTGCTGATACTCTCACTGACTCTCCTCAATGACAATTGGTGTGGATAAAGCTTATATGTTTTGGGCTGACTTAACCATAAGTTATTTTCTTAATGAGCACAGATCTTAGATCAAATAAATTCAATGATATAGTCTTCCCATTTTATTTTTAAATTTTACATAAGAGATAATATCTTCACCGCGTCAAAAAATTTTCCGCATCGTCATAACAAATAAATAGTTGTTTTAAAATCTGGCTATTTCAGACACGATATAAGGGACCCATTTCTCACATTTCATGGTAAAATCACTCTCGAGCATTAATTTCCTCCGAAAAAAATATTATCAAATTCTTCTATTCAAAGTCCCGTTTAAAACAAGGTTCCCACCCCCAAACGGTATTTGAGATACATAAATATTGTAGTATACTAATTATTTAAAAAAAATTTAAATATCATAAATAAATTATACTTTCGTAACCGTAGTTGAGGGGAAAAAATAGTTTCATGAAAAGTGTGTAAAATTATAAATGTTTATCGAAAAAACTTGACGGCTTCCCTATATAAATACCGGAGATCTGTCCCTGGTTTAAAATATTGTGTAAAGAATAAATAAATGTATAGATGAATATTTCTCACGCTTGTATTCGCGTGCTGCTGTGTGAATAATGCGTTCATCTACATTGGTCATAAGGTCACAGCCAAGAAGGTAACCTCCCGCGGAGAACATGAAAATGCAACTGGCTCTGAGGCCGACTCCACCCGTCACGACCCACAGCCCAACACATTTGGGGAGGAAAGAACCCCCAATAAACGTATATCATGCGAATACCTCGTTTATTTGACAAGCGAATTCTTGTTCTCATAACTTGAAGTGCTTGTATCTTTTCCAGGGCATTTTTTTTTTCTGCCATGAGAAATCTTTCTTTTAATACATATAAAAAATTCTAAAAATATGCTTCAATCTCTTAAATTTCAGTTAATCACACCGCGAGGTAACAGGTAATTATGTAATATTGAATGGAAATAGGAGACGTGACCGGGGACGAAACCCGAGATCACCTGCCTTGCGCGCTGGTGCGCCTCCACTACGCTATTCCGTTCGCCTCTAAACCCTGTCTACCATTGTTATTCCACTCCCTAAAAATATTTAAACTTTAAAATTAGGGAATTATTCGGAATCGAAATATTTAATCTTATTTATTTTTAGGAGTGTCTTAAGGATTTTTTCATACTTGTTGGGAGGGTTGGGACAATTGGGAAGCTAAAGAAAGAGAATCCCCCTCAAGTACATGATCATTATCGTTATCATTAAATCATCTCATGCTCATTAAGTGTGTGATCAATATCATTTGAGTTATTTAAGAATTTATCTTAGTTTACTATTGCGTATTGTATTGTTCTCCGCGTGATCGTGTCTCACACTTCTTTTGGCGATACATTTATAACTGTTAATCTCGTATTCTTTTCAAAATATACTCTTTACCGTGAAAGATAAATTCAGCTCGTAAATTACAACCCATTTCATTAATTTTGTGATTCAGAATAATCAACCAAGTAGTATGGCATTACTGTTCACTGTATCTTGATTTGACGACTTATTATGTCGAAGAATTTGGTGACTCCTAAAGAAAATGTAACTCATTTTACTAAATGATTATAATAAACATTGCCACGCTTATATTTAAATCATAGCCAAAATTCACGTCAAAACAATGTTCTCCAAGATCTCAAATAAATCGTCTTAAGTTTAATATTTATTTCGTATTCCAACGAGTCTCATTCTTACGTAGATTAATTTCCTTGCTTCCCTCTTTTACATACGGCAAACAACCGTGTACCAATTACTGAAATGTTATGTGCAATAAAAATTAATTGCAAAATTTAACGTTAAATTGTTTTTATGTGACATTTCAGTATTACGTTCTGCAGACGATAAAAACACCGCAATTTAATACGGTGTGAAATCCCTTCATCTCCTGAATACAATGATAACCACAAGCATTTGCATATTCAACGCGTGGAAAATGATACGTATATTAGATAGCACTGAGAGAATATAAAGTTTAAGAGTCAAAGGATTTTCATTTCACGTGTTTATGTGTGTTTCTGTGCTTGTGTAGGCGTATGTTGTTGTGCTCGCATGTGCGAGTTGGTCATGCATCCAAATCAGTCCGATGCGGCGTTGGAAAAAAATTAACTGTAACAAAGAAATAAAAATAATTGATTTATAAATGGTTTCCGAGACGATTCCTCAATTCACAAGTGTACATCCTTACTTTTAATATAAGCTAAAAAAAGAAAAAGAAATAGTAAAGGAAAGTCGAATATACTTGAAAAAGCACAAAAACCAATAAAATTATTATTTGTACTATTTACTCCCTTTGTCATCAAGATAATTTATCATTTACGATCTTTTTGTTCTGTTTCCTTTTGCAACACAACGTTTTGAATCGTGATTTGATTCGTCAACAGGTGTAAACAAATAGCAACAACATACATTAATGTAGAAACGGAATAATTGAAAATGATATTAAAAGTGAATATTAACATAAAAGATTTTTATAAAAAAGCATAAACCACACAAACATGTTGTAAAATTGTGTTGTAAATAGTTTTTGATCACGTAAGTTGAAATGGAAGGTACAATTTTTTTAAAATAATTACCTTATAAACGTTTGGGCCATAGAAACGTTGTAGGAACTCCAAAGTAAACCGCGAAGTGCGCAATAATTAAGCAAATTAACCACAAATGACTACGACGCAGCGCAGTTAGAAAGGAAACAGTGTGCCTGATAATGCCAAGAAANAAAAAAAATAATAAAAAATGAGCAACATAGAAACGTCTTTCAATTTATCATGCTTTGATAATGTTGCTAAAGCACCACAATTACCAAGCATAGAAACGTTGTAGGAACTCCAAAGTAAACCGCGAAGTGCGCAATAATTAAGCAAATTAACCACAAATGACTACGACGCAGCGCAGTTAGAAAGGAAACAGTGTGCCTGATAATGCCAAGAAAAGATTCGAGGATCCATTTCTAGGAATTTTTTTCTTCTAATTTTCCTTCATGATGCCCGAAACAGGAATTATCCATATTTCAAACAAGATTTATTTTATTTATCTGGCAATGTCTTACTATGCACCTTATTGAGCTAGAGTTCTATAGAGATGGGTGAGCTCAAGCTCCATGTTTGATCTCAGTAAAGGGCTTACCATATAACGACTGCATGTAAATACACTATAAATGGGAGCAGAATTTTGTTAAATTCAGTTGAATTTGGTCAATTATTCAATCTTTTCAATAAAAATAGCGATTTCGTCTGTGAAAGTTGTTTTTCTACCATGATCATGTGCAAACTCTTTTGACCATTGTATCCATAGGTCAGATTCTTTTATTTCGATTTTCTCAATCTGTACAAAAGTAATTTCATTTGGAAATTCCATTTAGACCTCAATATAACAAAACAAATGATATAATACGCACTTTTTAACTATTTTTATGTTTTTACTTTTCATGATCACTTTTGATGTGGGTTACGCAAAGAAAATGTGTTAAATGTTCATTTTAACATATATTGTTAAACTAGCATTTTAATATTATATTTACATTATTTGCAAAATTACAAATACAATTATTTTATAATAAACACATTTATTTACAATCATACAGCATAATCTTAATCACTTACAATCTTTTCAGAACAATTGTTTTGTGTGAACAGTATTTTCAACAACGGGACTTTAATTCATTTTTCACTTCACAATAAAGTTCTCAAGCTTAAATCATACAAAGCTTTACTTTATAATTTTGAGTTTGACATATAAACAATACAACATGAGGTGCGTTCCTATAGTGTATCAGTAAAGTGAGATCAGATATGACGCTCGCTCTATTCTCCCATTACAGAGCCTTAATTGAAGTAGATATTTATTTTTGCCATGTGAACAGACTTGTCAAGAAACATTTCCACTCCCGAATGACGAGAATGTGTGACCTCCAGTAGTGGCTAATGACTTGGTGGTGATATGAATATGTGACACGAAATATGAAAAAGTATAACTTCAACACTAGATTGGGTGTATCGAGAAAATCTCAGAAAATGTGTTCGTATTTTCCGGCTTGAGGGGGGAAAAAAGAATGGCGACAAAAAGTGAGAAAGAAACAGAGGCGCGAGAAAAAACATATTGATAAGATTTTATAGAGGTGCGAATTTGTTTATTTTAGGTTGGAAATCGCGTTATCACATTTGTTCTAAACATGTTTAGGTGGAAATTAAATTACTCAACATACTCGTGACATAATTTTGGTGAAAATTTCCGAGACACTGTTTAAAATAAAAGATTCTAGGTGGGTCCGTTTTGGATATAATAAAGATATGCTTTTTTAGCTAAGATACTGACAGGCATTACAATATTCCTGAGCCTAATCTGCGATGTAAACTCACGAGACATTATATCGCTCTCAGAAACGCTATAGCTACAGGTGTCCCGGTACAACCTCGTTTTCAACCTGTTATTACCACCTACGTGTTACTAGTCAAATATGGGTTTCAAATATAGCCCTGAGCCACAGGAAAATGACCTATAGCCGATGAGAATATGCTTTACGACAGTAACCCGTCAATTAGATATGCCAGTGTAACATCCTACTTACATAGTTGTGGCTAGATACTTTTATTACAGAGTCAGCTTCTCTTCCGACACCTACAGCTACCGGAATGATCAGAGTCTAATGGGTTCATTTGAGTAATTGGCGTCTACATCTACGTGGATGCAAAACGATTATTTCATCGTCGTAATCACTTGTAATTGTTAGTCTGACATTTTCTTGTTAGCTCAAAAAAAATGTATGACTTACGTCAGATATGAATGATGATTTTATTTCGAGCTGCATTTTGACGCACCAAAAGCTGACTTGAGTAAAGGGTGAAAGCTATTGAGACAAGGGTTGCGTTGTGGATGCTTTATTTGATGAGTCATTCTATCAATCACCCGACCGTCGTAGACATACGCGAAACATCGACATGAAAACTAGCTACAACTAATAAATAGTTTGTATTTATAATTATTGGTTGTTAGTTGTAATTTAAAATAGAATTTCAAATTATGTAGTTATAATTTAAAACAGAAAAATATGGGAAAATATTTCAAAAATACAACTGGAAAATGGGAATTAATTCTGTATATCTCTCACACACACTTGCATGCATACATACATAACCACTGCGAATTGCATTACTTCTGTTGAGTTACCAACTTAGCGTTAAATCACTGAACCCTGTTAATATTCAAAAGTAAAACACAATACAGTTATGAACACGTCAGTTTTATAGTTTGCTTATTACGCGAGGGAAATTTACACAATACCAAAGAAACTCACAAACACGCCAGTCAGACATCGCCTGCATCCCACAAAATATAATTAATTATAAAAATAAGACAAATGTGTCCAAATTTAAAATATAGAAGCGATTTACATATTTGGGATAAAATCATTTAAGTTGTAGAATAAAGTACTCATATTCCAATACAAGGGAAATTCTTAAAGGTTTTTTTTATAAATGCAGGTGCATATATTGTGTGCCCAATTCATAAAATATGAAGTATTACTCCGGAGTGAGTTAAACTATAAAGATGTCTCATAATAATTTTTAACTTACAATTAGTTTCGTAATTCGAACAACCTTCATCCTGTACTTACGTTTCATCAAATGGTTAAGAAAATATTAACTGTCTTAAACGCCCGTAATATGATCTGAAACAGCCTAAAGGACATCCTGTTATATTACTAAACATTGTTTGTAAAACCATACGTTTAGTTAGAATTACTTCACAGGACGTGAAGGTACGTTGAGAAATTGAGGAAACTAAAACCAATTTTAAACAATAGAATGATCGGAAATAAATATGAACAATTCATTTACATGAGAGGATAGTCTTCTTCGAGATGGGCCAAGGCCTACCGGACAGTCAGTGCTATATTGATTTGTGACCGCCCGTGTCTCTACTGGCTGTTGCAAAATAGATACGGAGAAGCATAAGGAAATGTACATCGAGGTCTGTTGGAACTCTTTCACACTAAATTTGTACGTCCACATTAAACCAAGCTAGGCTTAACATGGACTTGAGTGCCATTTTATTATATAATTTCATTTCAGAAGAATAACAAAGTATGGTACTATTATTTACCAATATACTTCCTACTATATGAAACGTTACTTGCAAAACCTCTTAAACAATTTGTTAAAATTCATTCAATCCAGTGCCAGTTCAACCTGGTAGACAGTTTTCCATTTAATAACCTTTTGACAAAATAACGCTGAGAGCAAACCTATAGTTGTAGACTCGCACTCAAAATCCCCAATTCTTTCTCCTTTTTACTCTACGTGTGTGTTCCCTAAGAGCTTACACAGAAAACTTTAACTTTGTAAAAGCTGCGTTTATTAAAGTAATTGTGAATAATATTGTGAAACACAGTAATATTAACAATTCCATTTATTTTTCCATTAAAATTATATTAAAAACCATCCCGAGAAACCTAATACGCAAGGGAAGGGCGAAGGTCTTCCAAGTCAACTAGCATTTAATAACTTCAACCTTACACGCGTTAATTTCACTCTACGTACATGTAGACACAGTAGTTAATGAATATGATGTATTTCCCACACATTTACCAGGAAATATCTATATTGACGTGATGACTTACATTAAATATTTTCCCTCGCCAAACCACTGGACCCGCCCGAGAAAACCACAAAACTCTTCGGTTACAGAAAATGGCCTTCAACATCAATCCTGTTCAAGAAGACTAGCAATGGATCTCCTGGTCGTTATTTTTCAGGCTCACAAGGCATGAAGAAACGAGGGAAGCTTGCATTTCGTTCAATGTACAAATATCACGTTAACTACTTGTTTGTAGAAATTTGACGTACTTGTAATTATTACATTCAAGTAAATCAGTGTATGTTTAAAATAATTTATTCGAAATAAAAACAGCAGATTCTTCCACCGTAAACAACCTTGCTCAGCTGAAGAAGTGATTCAAGTACATCAAGTATATGCGCAAAATTTAGCTCCAGAACCAGTTTAATACCTTAACTTCTTTTCGATTTCCATGTCAAGACATAGTGAAAGGTTTATTTCAAACTGTTGGGTTGTCTCAGTACGGGAACCTAAAGCGTGCGAATACACCATTTCAGCACCCCGTGACAAATTCCGTATGGTTTCAGATGATGTGAAAGATGCCTTAAACTAAGCATGGATATTACTGGATGAATTTTATTGCTTGGCGCACCGACGGTAGAGAGAATCTAGATTCGAGTACACTCGGTTACATTTTTTTTTCATTTTTTTTATATTATTTTTCCCTGTGCCGCTTCAGTCTTGCCATTAACAGGGTTTTTTTTCTTTATTCATTCCTGAATTTGCCCGATGTCTGAGCCGTTCCATTTTGCCTTCTCTATGAGTCTACTAACCATCTTTTATCATCCGCAATATTGTTATTTGTTCCACATATCCTGTTGTTGGGTCATAAACAGATTTATTTTGTATCAATTTACTCCAGTTCGAGCAAACATATACCCCTTCCTTCTTGAGCTTTACATACCATTTCCTTCTTTCTATATCAAATAATTTGCAATCGAACAATATATGTTCTACTTTGTCCTCACCATCTTGACATATACAGATTGATTCTGCAGCACAATCTCTTTTCCACCAATAATATTGCATATATCCATGTCCTGTAATCATTTTTATCACACTTCTAGCCGGTTTAAACCATGCATTTTTCACACTAGTCTGCCTTGGGAATAAATTTCTCTAATAATGCTTTTGTAGAAATGCTTCTGTATCCTCCGTACCAATTAATTACATATTACCTATATATTCTTAAACTCCCAAGAGTGAAAGATTTCTTATGCCCTTAATCTTTCGAGAATCTTGAAAATTATTGTGAAGAATGGTCAAATTACAGATGACCGTGTACAAAACGTCTTACGAGGTTTTAAATGAAAATGAAGCGTAAGCTAATATATCGCATCGAAAACATACAAAATACTTATAACAATTTCATTGTTTAAATGTGGTAAATGTATGAAGCATTTAATTTAATTTTACTCTCCCGAAGCAAGCAATTTCAGTACTGGTTCGAAATACCTAAAATGAAATAAAAACAAAAAACAAGTTGATATTCCTGAAATAATGAACCACATCGTCTCAAGATTCCATTCAAACAATGGAAAAACAAATTGGAAAAAGAATAATAAAAAGTTTCTTTATAACCCGTCCATATGTTGGTGAGTTATCACCGAAAGAAAATCGATCACGTACCCCAGGCGAAGCTAAGTTGGGGCTTGCCAGCTTTCGGCCAAATGTTAGCAAATACGCACACTGCCTATAAACTGAGCGCACCTACAGTGAGTGTCGTCTTCGTGAGATCTAACCTTTGGCCGAAAGTGGACTGATCAGCTGCCTCAACTTAGCTTAGCCCGGGAGTATAGCATCATCGAGAAACTTTGAGAATAGGTTCTTGGGGTAGCAACTGGTAAAAATCGTAAAGAATTGTAAAAAATTCGTATCCGGAAACAGTTTTTTGTCCATCACCATACTCTCCTTAAGATATACAATGGTAAAGTAACAATTGGAATTAGTTGAATGTGGAATGGATTGAAGACGAAAAAGGAAACGTGGCAAGGTGCAATCGGAGGTGACAGTGCGGCGGAGGAGTGTGGGAGTCGGTCGGGATGAGTCATAAGTACAAAGTGAGGGGAGGGCGACGACGGCGGCGGCAGTGGCGTCGGTGGGCGTCGGTCGACAGGCGAATGACGACGTCCTTGGGGGCGGCAGCGGCAGAGGAGAGGTCTCAGGCGCTGGAGCCGACCTACGCAGCACATCACGACGTCATCGGTCGCCCAGGTGGCACGGCACGCGGTCCAACACCCGGACTCTCGGACATTTAAACGCACGGATAGTTAAAATACCTAGACTCAGAAACTGTTCTTTAACCTCACATGTTTAAATACCAGGCTTACCAGTATGGAAATTTCGTTGATTTATAATAGTTTACGTTTCGGTAATGACTTTTAAAAAATTTATTGCAATATTTCTAAATGAAGCGTGATATTGAAACTTATCTACATGGAGCGATAGGAGGTATGAGTTGGGTGGTAAGCTATTGTTAGTAGGTGGGCCGATTAGCTGAGTTTACCAACAACTTGTCCCACTTGGTAGGAGTAGTTAGTAATAGAGATACTAAGAGCAGCAGTAGGAGGTGGATGGAAGAAGGAAGGTTCGCTTTCCTGTAGTTCCAGCTACATGAACTGGGGACATTGAAGTGAAAAACTACAAATTTATTTCGACCCCGCCGGGAATTGAACCCGGGGTNCTGAGCAAGCACGCTAACCCCTTAGCCATCTGAGTGGTGACATAATTTGTTATCGATCATAAAGGAATTGGAGTAAAAAGTGCTCCATATATTTTTATAGTACTATTTATAATTGATTTAATAAAAACAATAGTAAAATGTATAAAAGATTTGATTTTTTGATTCTTTTGTTTCAATTAGTTGGTTCTTCCAAATTTTAAGTATTTGATTATTTGCTAGTATTATGTAATCATTAAATTGTAGGATGTACAACTTCGACTTCACGATAATATTATCTTAATAGTTCATGAAGAAATATTTCGAATTTTTTATAAATGAATGGTAATATTATAAGAATCTTGTTAAGTACTACAAACTTAATTAATTCAAACGTTAGTGATATTACAAATTGACACTTTGTCTTTCCATTACGCTCTTTCTTATATGTTAAATTGAATGAACAAATGTTAGGGGTTTATTTTAATAAAATCAATCATCCTTAACAGGAGTTTTGACTAATTACTGGATCTAAAATATATTGGAATTACGGATCCGATACATGTGAATAATGGATCTAAATCAGTTCTCGGCGGTTACCGTCCGGTTCGGACGCGTGTGATAAAATCATACAAAAGTGTCTAATCACCTTTTAATTCTCAATTTTCGGATTAACGTTTCCCTCTTTTCTTTATGTACGACCAGGTGATTACGGCGACGTACCAGGATTCGAACCCGGAACCTCCTTCTACGGCCGCTGGTGTGCTACCACTGCATACACTCTTGAGTTCGAGTCCAGGTCCGTCGCCATTTTCACATGACCGACCAATCCTCTCCGCGTGGGTACTCGGAAGTTAAGAGTTAATCGTGCTCCACTTTGTCCACCCCTGTGGACGAATGCAGAGCGATGACGTCACCCTGCCCGGGTCACGGCCTGCGTAATGAGTGGCGCCGGGTGCCCAGGGCGAGGACCAATAGAGCGAAGGTGCGGCTCTTGGACCTTCACACGCGAGACTTAATTGCCTCTCGGGGCTCAGGAGACTCCGCTGCGGCCTTATTTGTATTCTGAACCAAAGTCTCTTTAGATCACTAAAGTGTAAATGAGGTGAGAACGTTTATGTCATTTCACTTGGAATCATCATCATATACATTAAAACACAAATGTCCCAGAAAAGTTTAGCTCCTTTTCAGCGTAGCCAGACGGAACAAATCACACAAATGAAGTTTCTTGCCTTACTACATTGAAATATTTGTCAGCGATTCCTATTATTTCATATTTCACCTTTTCCGAGACAACAGCATTTCAAATTACACAAAGAAAAAAAGCTACTAGACATTTTTTTAAAGTTATTTGAATACTTGATTCCTGACAAATGACAGCTCTGACGCGTTCAAAAGTAAACATTCATATTATCATCCAGAAAGTTAGTTTCATGTAATTTCCCGTCAAGTTAAATCGCGCGGGTTTAACTAGTTAGTATGACATAGTCTGTATATTAAGCAAAGAGCAGTGAGTCTCTAAGTACGCCCTTGTACTCTTCGAGGGACCCGTTGTGGCCAAGATGTTGGGACCATTAGTACTCCACTGGCTATCTCTAGAAGAAAAAATTATCTTTTATTCATAAAGATATCGACGATATTCTAGTATTTTTCAATCTAAGTAAAATCTGATACCGAACACGAAATGAATATACAAGAAAATGTGAATTGCCACTTGTTTTGAGGTTAGTGTTATTTTCGATCCTTTAATGCTATTACGTATTTGGTATAATTTTTCTATAGTTTTTACATCGATTTTTTAATTTAAAAATGCGATATCGTTATAAATAAATAAATTTTTCAATCAGACTCGACCACAATGTGAGTTAGGTATAGCGGCTGTCGGACGAGATTGAGAGGGGATGTAACTATTTAATGGGATTTGCGAACTCTCAAGCAAATCTGAAAATTTTAAATTTGGAAGAACTGATCGTAGTTAGTTCTTCTAAGACATGTTATTTTTACACAAATATTTCTGTTGAAGTTAATAATTAATCAGAAGTGTCAATCGCTGAAGAGTCCAAAGAAGTGTATTTACGAGCTACTTCACTTATGATTTCCGCTGAAAATATTAAGATGAGTTGGATTGTAAACTTGTAATGGAAATTCGCTGCACACTAATAGGTTTAATTTTTTTTTTCAAGTAATACTATGTTAAGGCATGTATTTCAGGTAATTCTAACCTGGTGTGAAATTTGAGCAGCCTCTTTTCCCACTAATGCTAGTCTTTGGTGGCGTAATGATAGATCGGTGTACTCACCAATTTGCAGTAGAGATGCACTAAAATAAGAGCTACTAAATTTGGTAAAAATGAAGACTAAACTTAGCATTTTATTGACATTCTTATTTTACTCGGCGGTAAAAAACTTTATACCTATTTTAAAATCATTTCTTCTTTTCTGTTTGATTTATTTCACATTGTACTATGAGAAATTTCGAAGTTTTATTTTATTTTGTAGAATAAATTACGTAGCACTTTGGGTTAACTTGTTCCACGAAAGGAGATACAGAGCAATGGGAAAGGCAATACGACCAACAATAAGAGCGTTAGAAAATACCTTGAAGGCAAGTAAGTACTATAAAAGTGTAAGCTATTTGATTACGTACGTCGTATTACTTTATTACATTATAAACTTGGAACTATTGAATTAATAACGTATTGAGGTTAAAGGGAGTCATGGGATAAAAATATGTTCTCGAAATAGAAATACCCCTATGACACTTTTGAAGGATAACTGAATCCTTGAGAGGAAATCTATATTTGGGAGGAAACCCACTTTCTTTCTATAAGGAGAAGTGGGCAAGTGAGGGTAATTTGCATTTATGGACCAACACCAAAGGAGAAAATATGAGATGAATAAATTGGTGCATGTAAAATATGGCCAGTAGCGAATGTACGTGAGAAAAAAGAGAGATTGAAACATTGAAAAAAAATTAGTGAAAAATGAACAGAGGAAACGTGTATTAGGTAATAATATATTAATAAATTGGTAAAAGAATTGTAAACACATAATATTTTTATTTCAATGTACCACGTAAATACTTGAACTTGATTTCCTACAAAAGAGGATTTATAAACATACTTGAGTTGAAATTGTAGCCACTTCCATGGAATGCAACTTGTTTAACGTTTTCAAAAATACTGACATTGTGCTATTATAAAACAATTTATTAGTATTTATTTGACCATCTACGAAATCTGAAATCTGGAAAACAATTCTTTGCTGAATTTACGATACAGACTTGCACACTCAACTCACTATATTATATTAGTCGTGTGCTTTTCGTACCATAGAAGATCTCGATGATATAAAGTGGTATCAATGTTTTCAAAATATTTTTAATAAAATTTAGACTCCGTCGTAGGTGCATTCTTTTGAAATGCTTATCTCTAATTTAGAAGTTCATTATTTTTTGTAAACCATATTAATAAATCTTCCTATATTATTATATATCATATTACATAAAAACGTATTACAGACATTCCCTCAACATAGCTACAATGTGTTTAGGGGTGACATCCATAAGACGACATTTTTTTCAACATTCTAAATTTGCACAACATTTTGTAGTTTACTGAAAAAAAAATTTACTTGAGTTGATTAGAAAATATAATTCCGGTACAAAATTGAGATGATTCTTATAGCAAATTGTATTTCTCTGCAAATCTACTTCTTCAAATAGGTTAATCGATTTCTTGAAGTTCACATAAAATTATACTCTGGAAAAGTTCGTTCTTCACGGACCATTTGCAGCTTCCTTGTAGTCCAGTGCCTATCCTTGAACTAAGCATTAGAGAATCCAAAAATTATTAGCAATAACTATCAGTTACGTGAAAGATTATAGGCTCAGTTGATCTCTCATCGTCGAGAGACGGTCAAAGATTATATGTCCACAATCCGAATTCAGAACACCTTGGCTTCGTTGCCTGGTTAAGAAATTAGCAGAGAGTTAACCTTGAGTACACTCATTATTTTGGTCTGTATTCAACGCGACTTTTTAAAATATCAGTTTACGTTATCATTATGTAGCATTATTTTATTTATACACATCTTTTCAAAATCCTTGCATGATTTTATTGAGATCCTACTTTTACATTTATGTTTGCAAATATTTTAGTCCAGAATTCTGCCCACCTGTACCAAAACATTTCGTATGAAAAGAACGAATTAATGTACTAACATGATCTAGGAATACAATTTTATTTCAAAAATACTGATGTAATATTTATACATTAACAAAACTTAAAATCTTGACCACCAAAGACATGAGCTTCAAAATTTCATTTATTAGGTCCATATTTATGGAAGAATACATTGTTCTTGTAATATCCTAAACTCTGTCATAGAAAACATTTCTTCACTCATAAAAATTGCTTCCTGGCTCTTAATATACGTATACCATACCTCTTATATATCGTTCGTGCAATACGCGCTATAGAAACAGCGCCATGCGTTAAATCCGATACTTCCGGAGAGAGGTAGTAAAGAAACATCGAAACAAATACATCATCGCGACCTAATTGTCGAATACATATTATTTCCAGAGTCTTTCGTTATATTTGAATAGTTTGGTTTTTTGTCTGTACCACAAAAACTATCAGTAACCAGGCGACAAGAAGTCAAACGGACTCGTCACATTGAACAAATGGGTTATTTTGGTTTGGAATCTCCATTTCTTTCATGATTAACCTTTCGAAGGTCGGGTATATTATTATTATTATTATTATTGCTATTTACTAATTATTGATAAATTGGTGCTTTATAAGAAGCTCTTACAGAGTATGAAATGTTGTGTGTTATGTACAATTCGTCTCAAAAACAAATCTTGAGGCATTGGATGTACGAAAGTTAACATTCGCGAGAAACCATTATTTTGTCCTCCACCTTCTTCCTTACCGAATGTTATTTGACCCAAATACCTCTTTATGTACATGGTTTCCGCTCACACGATGAATTTTTCATTAAAGAACTGTTTTCCTCTGTACTTGTTTCGCTGTAAATTATGGGACGGACACGTTGCGAATTGCAGTATGATGATAGATTTGTAATTGCATGTCACAGCTGGGTGGACAGTCGCGGTGTATCCATAAAGCTGATTTTAAAAGAGAAGAAATAAATAGGTGGTGTGTTAGGGCGTTGCAATTACGACAAATATCACCTACTCATTTAATTGAGTTGTCAGATTTCATTCGAGTTCCAATAAGACTATTGCTAACATAAGCATGACCTGAAATTAATACTCATTCAAGTGTTGTTGGTTTTTTAATTGAATAGTAGATTCGATTTTTTTCCAATCCCTAAAAGAGAAACATAGAGAAATTTTATTTAGAGTGCGTTATGCAAAAGAATGTTTAAATTATTATTTTTCAAATTTCAACGTCGAAAACGTTTGCCATCGATTTTTTTAAAAAACGTTTTTACTTTCTCTTTGATACATGTTGTCTCAATATTAAATTATGGTATTGACGAAAGTATCACTATTTCTTTGAATGTTTGAAATGTTTCTTTTAAGCGTTTCTCTTCTACTCCATTTTATTATATTCATTTTTAATATTTATTCTTTCCTGCGCTGATATATTTTTACTAAAACTCATATTTATTACGCAACTTCAATGTGCTTATAAGTTGGTATTTTTATTGTATAAATAGTCCCTAATCCTATAACCTATTTTAAACCATTGAATATTGATAACTGTATTCCGCAGTTATCAAATAATTTCTCCTAAAGTGGAGAAAAGTAAGATTTCATTTTATACAAACAGTTAGGAAACGTTTTTTCATGGGACTAAAAAAATCTGACAACTCAATTAAGAGAGGTGACATTCCTCGTAGTTGCACCGCCCTAACACACCACTTATCACTTACAACACACACTCTTGTCTGTTTGAGAATTAGCTTCAATGCTGTACCTCAACTGTCCACCCATTTGAGACGTGTAATTACAAATCTACCATCATACTGAAATTCGCAATCCTGCTCGTCCCATTATTTACAACTAAACAAATACACAGGAAAACTCAGTTGTTTAACGAACAAGAGAATTTTGAATAGAAATATTCCTTGGGCGTGTGGCCACCATGGCTTTAATAACGATAACTTCGACAACTCAATTTTTTAATTGTTTTCATGAAACTGTCATGTGTAGGAAACTTTTCATGTGGTACCAAACATATTTTTGAGTAATTGTCTCGTAACGTAAAGAGGCTTTCGAGCCAAGCAAAGATTAGGTGGTGGAGAAGGACGAAACAGTGCGAATATTGACTTTCGCACATCCGCTGACTCATTAGTTTTGTTTTTTGGTCGAGTTGAATTGTACATAACATATAACATTTCATACTCTGTAAGACATGCTCATAAAGCACCAATTCACCAATTATTGGAAAGTTGTCGTTGAAAAAATGTAAATTAAGAGTAATCGTTGTTCGCAACCTGATTCAGATTCCTCTCCAGAACTCAATTCCTATTGATAGTGAGATTTCTACCGAGAGTTAATTGATACTACAAAAAAGGCAATATAAAAAAATCGGAATGTATTTTATAAGATTTGGGACAATTTTTTTTCTGGTTCACAATTAAAAAATCTTAATTAATTTTAACTTGGTCCGAAGTTCACCTCCAGAATAGACTACAATTATGTGTTTATTTCGCTCCAACACTCTATTTACTCTCTTTCCCAGTCTGTGAATCCCCAGCGCATTCAGATCCCTTGAGGCAAAGCGAATCCCCTATTAAATCCGATCCACACGCGCAAGCAGACGCGCATTCATCCACAGCCAAGTACCCCGTCCCGGAGTCGACCGGAGGATATTCCGTCTCGAATCGGTTTCATCCGTCTCTTACTTCTTCCCATTCTTCTTCTTCTTCTCTATTTCTAGAAGAGCGAAGACGAAGCGCACATAACAGGAGGCTGAAGACCTTGAGACTCGAAGCGAGCCCTCCTCTGCATCTCTCTTTACTACTTCTTCCCCTCTCACCACACGGTGGAGGCTTGTTCACCCACCCAAACGGACCGCAGGCGAAGAGACAGATTCGCATCCAGCTTGCGGAAGCTATGAGAAAGTCAGCGGTCGAGTTATGTACCCTTGTCGCGGAGCAAGAACCTATAGTTAATAAATGTATTGTCAAAAAACAGTTACAAACTGCGTGTGACTACGTGAAGGACACTGGTTTCATCTCCGGAAGCAAGCAAGGGACCATCCCATCAATTTCGATCAAGAGCCTAAGCAAGACGCGGATTTAACATACCAGCACACTCCTAAGATAATAATTAAAAAAAAGTTAGATACGTGTTATAATATCAACAGAATACCGATAAAATTGTATTTAGTGGAATGCAAAAACGATTTTAACAAGTACGTATTATTACCAAACAATAGACTGTTACGAAAATACAGTATATAAATCGTAACTATTAAAATAACTCTAAATTATTACAAATGTATTGTTGGGACCTATAGGCAAGAGCATAGAAAGCCTTTATATAAAACCGCCTGTACCCGAAGGAAAGCCCGGACCAGGGTGGAGTAACAATGTCGCCAATAAACCTGTTGGAAATTATTGCGATGCATCAATCATGCAGCCATTCTATTCACTCTCTTACTTTCATTATGTTTCCAGCAATTTCGAAGAAATTTTTATTTGAATTTGTAGTCAACATTCATTCGTGACTTGCTCATCATTTATATTTTGTAATTGTTTATATGTTATTTAGATGGTAACTGAATGTTCGCAAGTAAAACACGTCGCAAGTCTGGGATTCAGGAATGCATTCGGAACATGTTCGGTATGGCAGTTTCCCAGCGAGTTTGTGGTGTATATCGTTGGAGTTGGAATTATGATTTTTTAATTCCCTGAGCAACCATATAGCTGAAGCGTCGTAATATAGCTGAACTCGTCCAACTTCCCCAGAACTCTGACAGCTTCACACGTTTTCACGACGATCAATGAAAACAAAACTATTTGTTGATATTTTCCTTGAGATAGCAAGCGTAATTTGCCTCCCTTGACGGCATTCGTGCACAATAAAGTATTGTTTTCGAGAAAAACGCGTTAATTTTCGTTCGCGAGGGAAAGAGAAAATTTTAAGTGGAGTACTAGGTCGTCTGTACAGTTTCAGACAATATCTCCAAGTGCGATTAATGAACGGTGTTGAATGCAGGATATTGAATATAGCATATTGGAATTCTAACATAAAATAACTTTTCTGCGTCAGCGGTCAGTTGCGTTACCTGGAACAAAATTCAGGAACTTAATACATAGTTAAAATGTATGGTTATGATGCGTTCCAGAAAATCATTTTTGTAATGACGCCTCATTTTTGATTATTGGTTAATAATAAATCGTGAAAGGGCCATCCAAAAGCACGTGTCCTCCTGATGGTAGGACGAACCATAAGTAGCTTATAGACGTTTCTCCGTCCTTCCAATGCTATCACGTGAAAGCTCAGAAAATTCTAAGCTAGCAAAAAAGAAAGCCTATCCTAATATTATTTACGACTTTTTGCAAATTCTGTTATCTCCTAAAATGCGCGTTTAGCTTGTGAAACCTATATTAAATATCATTTACATTAAATATATAAAATTTAGTCCACATTTGTATTGACCATGTTAGGCCCCACCAAGTATTGAGGGAAGGAGTGACTGACGTCCAACTGGCAGGAAGCGCCAGCTGTGGCTCAAGTGGTGGTGTTGTCACTCATCACAAAGTCATCGCGGGTTCCATTCCCGATGGGGCAAGAGAATTTGTAGCTTTTCACTTGAATGTCCCAGTTCATATAGCTGTGACTACTGAAAAGCAAACCTCTATCCAGCTCCTTCTAGTTCTAATAACTATTATTCACCACTTCTACTAACCCATCCACGTGGGTCAAGTTGTTGGTAAACCCAACTAATCGGCCCACCTACTAACAATAGCCAACCACCCAACTCCCAACTCCTATCGCTCCTTGTAGATAAGCTTCAATAGCACTAAGCTACATTTCCCATTTACAAATACTACAATATTAGAATATAAGAACTGGCAGGAACTGTGAATGAAAAAACGAACGTCCTGCCGGCGGGACTCTTATAGTCAGCAAAGGCCCATGTACAAAAGACCTTCTGGAAGGTCCTTCCAGCGGGACTTGGGCCTCCACGTTCTATGATTACGTATAATGGGAGAACAAATATTCACCAAAAATTAGAAATAAAATATAGCGATTGTTTCAACTGAAGCAACTTGGGAGGAGCTGCTTTGCCTTCGCGATTTCTCATACTCGCCGTGACTTGGATGGCGTTCTTGGAGACCCGTGGTCGAGACAGCGGGCGGTGGCGGTGGCGGTGGCGGTGGCGGCGGCGGCGGCGGTGTGGTGGTCGGGATGGACGACGAACAGAGCGCGGCCAGCGGCCACGCAGAGCGGTGCAACACCGCACGGACCACGCGACAGCCACCGGGCACATGTGACGAGCGAAACTGTCACATACGCGCTTCACGTGAACGGGTTTTTTTTATATTTACTTTATACACTTTCCGAGTGCGGTGACGTTAACGCGATTGGTTTAAGACGATCGCGGTTTTAGTGAATTGGGTGTTGCGTGTGTGGGTTGTGGTGTGTCCTTAAAGGAGGATTTGAGAGTTAAGAAGAAACCAACTACGGATAACACCGTCAGGTAGGTCTTAAATTCCTTTGCAAAATATCCATCGCTATTGCACTTCGATTGTACGTCGAGCTAATCATATATTTTACCGCAAAAAATATGACTAAGTTTCTATAGTTTTATATAAATATGTCAATGATAATGTTCGTCGTATATTAATTAAAACTATTTTATTTTCACTGTAGATAATATATCTCCTCCATTTACATTTTTAATGATACTTGCTTAAATCCTCATTTTGCTTGGTAACATGGTGGATACTATAGATAAAAAGTTTGCGGAATATAACAAGGGTTTTGACGCTTCATTCGAATTTTGAAATGATTGGTCGAAAGGTTAACGTATCGATATAAATTCTTCAAAAAGTGACGGATGAGGAAGGAATGCCTAAATTCTAAAAACCATGTTTCAGTGCAGTTAAAAATCTTATTTTACTAACACTCAAACATAAGATCTTGAAAACTAAAAGATAGTGGAATTTTTTTTTTCTTTACCAATGAAACAGTCATTCAAGTTAAATCGTAGGCTGAGTTTGAGTCCGATAGAATGTTTCACAATTTTCATCTGATGATAAAGGAAACTACTCGGGTGGTAACTTCAGATATTACGGTCGTGATCTTTGGATGTGTTCAACAAGAGCGCCCCCTCCCCTAGTACATGTATTATTTACTATTTACAATTTTTATCCGACATTCGCGAATGGATATTTCTTGGTTGCATACCACAATAAAAGATATAACGAAAGGTTGCAAAATTCACTTTGTAATTGTAAGTGAAAACTATACAACAGTAATTACACTCAATTAATACACAATTAAATTATTTAGTAATGTACGTACGTTTACATATTTATTAAGATCGATTTTCTTTTATATATCTTCATTTATGAGCCCAGCCAAGACGGGAAAATAAGCTTACGTAAAATAATAATATACAACGGAAAATAAGGAAAATTGGATCAGGTTTGCAAAACTCAATCAAATTATTTTCATCACCGAAACTTTCCGCTGAAATGAATCAATTTAAGTAATATTAAATTTAAATAAACTGCTGGTGTGGTATCGTTTAAATACCTTTCTACTACACCAAATCGTAACATGTATTACTCTATCTGGCTGTGACTACTTGTTTTATTAATACCTCAGTAAATGAATGTAAGTTTTTTTTTCAAAGCAACGGAAATTATCTCTTAAGCGTTTCCTATGTCATCGGCTCGATATTTATTGGCGGATATTATATAGTTTTCTTCATAACATCCGTGTAAGGATAGTCAACAGTTAATTAAAAAATAAACATTTCAATACCATTATAAAGCATCTGACATGTTGATGAGTATTCGCAAGGGTTGAAGAAGCATAATTTATTTCATGTTCCGTGATCACTTCGCAATTTAAAACTGAAAACGTCGAAAATTTTCCATTTAAACAATTAAAATTCGCATTCCCGACGTTCGGGACTGACATTTTAATCCGTGAACTTTGAGAATAATGATCGTCACGTGAGCTCTTTGGAGGAAGTCCTAATAAGCACTGGAGTATCTCGCGAATCGTCGATCAGCCGCACTGTCATCTTGGGCTCCTTCCAGTGACCGGTTTTCCTTGACCGCTTAAGGCGAACTGCCCAGCGCATTGTCCGCCCTACGAGACCAAAACGAAGACGACCGCGTGTGCCGAACCGCTATGTCGGAAAAGTTGGAAAAACAATTCAGAATTAAGGTGATCTTGCTATAAAAAAAGATGATTTGATGACCAAACGTCTTTCAAGCAATCAATGGATTTTTTATTGTAGTTTCTAAATGGGAAATGTATCGTGCTATTGAAGCTTATCTACATGGAGCGATAGGAGGTAGGAGGGTAGAATGGTATAAGTATGGGTGGGCCGTTAGCTGGGTTTACCAACAACTTGGCCCACATGGAGGAGTTAGTAAGAGTAGTTAGGAATAGTTAAGAGTTATTGATACTGACAGTAGGAGATGGATAGAAGGAGGGTTCGCTTTCAAGTAGTCACAGCTATATGAACTGGGACATGAATGAGAAAAGGTACAATTTTTTTTCTTTTCCCTCCGGAAATTAAACCCGGGATGACTCGATGGGCAAGAACGCTACCACCTAAGCCACTGGAGGGGCATCAATGGATTTAAATGCTAGTTAATTCCCTGTAGTTTAATCGTACGTCAATTGAAAAAAAGAACTAACATTCTGTAGGATAATATGAGCGTTCATACTTTTAATTAGCACAACTATTTGATTTACCTGGATAATGTAATAAGATACTACTTTCCCTTCATCTGCTCGTTGTAGGCAAACAGTTGGTTGTATGTTCGGCATCAACAATGTAAACAGGACATGAGAACAATTATGAATATTGATAATGCACAATGGAGTGTCACGTAACGCATGTACAATTCCCTACAAATATTATTTATACCTCCGGCATGATGAGAGCTGGCAAATGTAACGACTCAAGTAGTCAAGTAACATCCTGGTCGAATAAGCGAGTTGAGTCACTTCTCTGTTCTGGATGAAATATTTAATTGAAGAAAGGAAAAAGTGGAAAATGAAACAATAGTAAATAAACACATCTTCTGATGCTGAAAATTGCGACACTGCATTTGTGTGATTCGACGCAGAAAAGGGACCAGGAACAATTTTTTGGGATATTTGCACATTAATGTATATGATATTAATTTTATAGTAGTTTACTTTTAAACGCGAAAATTGAGATTTTAGTGAAAGATTATTTTTCGTTTTGGACACATTTACCTTACTTTCTTTTCATTTAAGTACGATTGAAACTTCGAAAAATTCTTTAACAAAACATAACTAAAAACAAAACAAATCGTTTCTATAATTAAAAATGCACTATTAAGTACAGAATCCCGTTTCTGTTAATATTGAAATACTTAATGTTTAGTATGTACCTCCCATTCACGGTGGTATTGTTTGTTTCTGTTTGCAGGTACAGAAGATTTATCACAAATATTTGTGCGTATTTTTTGTTTTGGAAATTGTGAATAAAAATTAGAAAAGATTGTTAAATTCATTTTAAAAGATGAGTTAAATTCACTTTGAAATAAAGTTTATAATTTATACGGTAATTTGTAACTAACCTTAAAATTCTGTCTCTCTTATTTTACCAAGGAAAGTATTACGTAGAACTTGATTAGAATTGTGGAAAAAGAATTGGGAACTCTTTGGTTTGACCCTACAACACAAGCAATTCCTCATGACTACTTGTTTGGCGACTTCGTATCTTCATTTTCTCTACATTGAGTCTGCTTGTTACTGGAAAATTGCCACTAAAAACTTTTTTAGCCTTAAACACTTGGAAGACGTGAAATCGAGTCAACTTCATCTACTCACTAGTTTAATTTTGATTCTATCTGTTGGCCACAGTGTCTTTGGTTTGTCTGTTATTCCAATAGGCTCGAGACCGTTTTTCTACTCTGCATGAATTCATGCGTGAAGTAGTATATCCATAATAAGTCCGTTGCCCCGAACGAAATAATTTCTTCGCATTCGAAAAAATTGGAGTACCTTGGGCTGATATATTCCTACAGACCATAAATTTAAATTGTTATTTTGTGGCGAAGGCTGGCCCTTAGCTAAAAATGTAAGGGAACTATTTTTTATTAATACAGAAAAAAAAATTATTTCCAATTCTACTATTAACTTCCTTTATATTTTCGAGATAAATAATTAAATTACAACTTACGACCTTTTTATGGGAGATGATAAAATATAGTTCGTGCTTTTTACACGAGTCGAAACGTCATATATTTAAGAACCACAAAATATTTTGTCATCACCCATAAAAAGGGAAAAGTTGAAATGAAACATAACTAGCTGAACTTTGCTGATAATTCACATACACAATTAAAGAATTACACAGTTAAACGTATCAAATTGATGTCTAGCGTAAAAATTATTTATCAATTCACATATATTTTCGTATAAATTAATCATGATGTTAGAGTTTGGTAACAGTCAACAAAAATTAATTCAAAAACGGTATTTTCACAGTGGCATTCAAACAATGGGTCTTGTATTTCCTTGCTTCCTTTCCCACCTGAGAAATAATGAATTAGGACTCTGACGTCAGAGAAACACACAAAAATTCGTCTGTTACTTCATCTCATTAGCTAATATAACGTTTATTACATTTGCTAAATTGCATGGAGGAAATAAAGGGAATCACATTTGTTTTGCATCATGTTCTCTTTTACGCGTCTCCTAATTCGTGAAACTTGTGAGAGGATGACATCCCATGGCCATTGCAGCGTAGGACGTATCCGGTCCCAGTCGACGTGTCCCAAAAACCCATTAACCGTGAAAAAAATAATCTTCTCAGATACTTATCGAAATGGCATTTCACCTACCTCACCAATATCAGTGGTTAAAAGGAAATTGAAAATGAGTTCCATTTCGACAAATATATCTGAAAGTAAAACTTACATATTGTATTACATTATAACATACACAACAGGAAGATGGATATAAATAGAGCAGCTTATGTAATTTATGCTTAAGCAATTATTTCCCTACAAGAAATAATTTTTTGACGCAATTTCTCGGGATTTCATTTTTTACAATTTCATTTCAAAGTACTAGAGTCACTTATATTTTAGAAAAGTGAATTATTTTACACAAGAGCCGTCAGTTTGTAAATCCCAGCAAGATTTTGAAGTGTACTGAAGAGATGAAAGGAAAACTTCCGCAACTTAAAATTAATTAATTTTAAATTATTTTTATATTTTACAGATAACGCGTGTACAGACAAATTACAGAAAATGAGGAAGGTAGATGAGATGTGATTGAACACTGGTCTGCCAACAATCAATTTAATGACATGAAACAAGAAAGTTGAAAATAATTAAAGAATACAAAGCTGAAATTCAGGTGAGACACTGGGATGAGATGAGACGATCCATTCCTTCAAAGATTCAGCTCGAATGGCGTTGGGTCGATGTCGAGGTGATGACTTTGAGTTGATATGCTGTTGAGATTGAATTCCTGACCTCTCGAGATAATGTTCAGGTTGAAAATAATTCCTCCAGCTGTCTCCTGGTACTAATTGAAGGGGAAGTCGTCGAATGGCTTTGCCGAATGATGACAGTAGTAAATCAGACTTGATGTTGACTCCTCGGACGAGTTTTGCAGAGGATGAGTTGTCAATTTGTCGTAGCTTTTGGAGACTCTTGCTGCTCGCGCGAATGGTTCGTTCGTCCGTCGATCGATCGATAGCATGACGTCACAAGTTAACCGTTTATCGGTTCATCTGACTCGATGGCGTGAATATTAAGTAATGTCAGGTCATTGTAAATTGTTCTGACGGGGAAGTGCAACCTCGTGGATTCCAGTATAATTAATAAATGAGTTTGTAATTATTTAAGCCAGTCATACTATGTCCTACCATTTAATCATTTGTAACTCAAAGGTGTAAATTTTGAATGGACCTACGAGGTTTGAAGAAATTGTTCACAGAAGCTCAACAATTGAGAGATGTCACTCAATTGGCACAAAGAGCATAGAGTCCACAGATAGTTCACTTGTCTAATGAAACGATATCTAAAAATGCCTGAACAACGGGCATGCATAATAAGACAATTTGAATCTGCCGACGTTGTCACGTTGTAGGAAAACAATCACAATATAGATTATTTTTCGGGTTGAACTGTAAGAATATTTTATTTTCATGAAGTAGCATTTTAAATATTTAAATATTTATAACTATATTGTGAGGTACACTAAATTTTTATTAACGCTCACGACGTTTCTACAGCTGCTTTCGGTCGTCAGATGGTTGCAGTACGTAATCATGTAATGAATACTATCTTGGTAATAAAANCGGTCGTCAGATGGTTGCAGTACGTAATCATGTAATGAATACTATCTTGGTAATAAAATGAAATAATACATAAAAATAATTCTATAAAAAAGTACATAATACGAAAACAAACCATAAAAGCAGAATATAAATAAACTATAAATTTTAGATAACTTGTGCCCATTTGTAAATTCAAAGTGATTCTAGTGAATTTAAAGAGTAACATCTCAGAATTAGAGCGTTCGAAGTATTTTGACTCCCAATAAAACTAACTTAGGTCATCTAAAATTTATAATTGTTTATTTTGATTTTCTACTTTCATGGTTCTTTCGCATTTATTTTTCTATAGAATTTTTATGTATTTGCAATTAACTTGTTTTTATTTTGTTATCAGTTAAAATTCAATTATTTGTTTATGTGTAAAATCATCTGATAATGACGGAAAGCAGCTGTCTAAACGTCGCGAATGTTAATAAAAATGTAGTCTACTTAACAGATCGTTCTAAACATTTAAATTGGAATATGATAGTGGACGAGAAATAGTCAATACTCATCAAGTAGTCTTCAAATAAAAGTGAATTTTATTCCCAGTGTGATTCCTATCATAAAATTTAGTCTGTAGCATGTTGCCATTAATTACTCATTTACATTCCAGTGATGAATTGTAAATGAGCTGCAGAGAGTACCACACTCCTTAGTGTGCACAGTTTTTCCACGAGTTGCTTCTCGCGTGGTCAACCACTTACCCATTAAAACGTCGGAGTGCAATTTCCATGCCCCGAACTCTTCTGTTTGCTCTTGATCCTCCTGACGTAACAACGTGTGGTTAGAGCTCAGACGGAGAAGCACGATTTGTTTTGCCTTTTTGGTCCTGACAGACTTCCACACGTACAATTTCATGTCGTATACTTTGCAACTGAGAGAGAACGAACAAGGATTTTTCTGTTTGCTATGATAGGTGGAGTCTGGTTTGTTTGTAAATTATTCCCAGAACTGTTAGTTCAAAAACCTATAGAGATTCTTACCCGCATTTTCTTGAATGTAATGAAAAGTTAATAATTTTTAAGAGATGTACGCCATTTCTCGGTGTATCTGCTAAAGACTCTTTCCTGAAAATTTTACTCGAATTCAAACATAATTTTTTTTTATACACACAACAACTTACAGTTGAGGCATGTAAATGAAAAACTTTCGAAGTGCCAGACGAGGAAAGACACTCAGACAGATATATATTTCAATATTTTCATCTTGGCAACTCCAAGTGGTGGTATCTCTACTGAGTGCCATTTAGCAGTAGTGTTTGTTGTAGTTTAGTGAGAGTGTTGTTTACATCCTGCGGTAAAGTTTGATTTTTAATTTTATTGATTGAGCCTTTATCACTTTTTTCTAATATTTTAAATTTTAATGATAAAAATATTTTTAATATGATAATAAGAATATTTTACAAGTATAATATTTCTTGAGATACGTGTTTTATAGAATGTGCCCATTTCTTACACCCGTAGATTCGCTCTGCTGTGTATTATGCAATATTTCGTAACGCCTGGCAAAATGAATAGGAATGGCTAATACAATTTTAGTACTATCAGTTGTATTTGGAGCGTTTTACGAAATCGCATGTGGGATTTAGGACATAATCCCCTTTTTAATTATACAGCAATTCTACGGTTTCAACAAAACATCTTAATTTGGGATAAAACTCAATATTGTTAAAGAACGTTTAGTTGCACCATCAAACAAGTAATCTATGATGATTTCTATAATTTTCCATAATCAATTATGGCGTTTATTAATTTTTTGCGTAAAATTGTATTTATCACTTCGTTTTTCATTTACATGTCTCAATTATGCTTTATATTAATCAATTATCTTTATATTATGCGCACAATTTATGTGAATGTTGCTCAGAGATTTAAATCTGTCGCGGCCTTGACGCTTCACACAATTTCACGGGGTTTGATAAATTGATACCTCTACAGAAACAATTCTCCTATTTACCCCTTTGCGAAGACTACACTAAAAGAACTGCGAGTACTCGCCAAATACTTTCGCAAACATCGTCTTGGTTATACTTTCAAACGTGCAAATGTTTTTAAGAAGTTGAATGAAGATATATATTGAAAAACTAACGTAACTTATACGTTTTATAAATAATAATAGAGTAAGGTTTTACCCTGAAATCTGAAGAGAAATGATACAGTAACATTTTTTTTTTATTTTGGAAGATTTTATAACTGTATCATTAGGAAATGATTTGTATACGCTGATAGACAAACTTTTGCATAGCTATTTAACAAAAATTGATTGTAAAATAAATTACTAAGCTATAAAGATCATGTTTTAGCTTTTCTATTTTAATGCACGGAGTAATTAGTTTCTATAATTGTACGTAAGATATTTGTCAGTATCTTAGCACTTGTGTAATACATATGTTGCCCCGTTCCGAACCAGTTTTTCCTGTGGTCGAATTGTTTAACGGTTCGCTGATTACTTTCGGAGGGTAATGGTAGCCGATTGCTTTGGTATCTATTGGAGTTTTCAAATAATTTTTGGATGTGAATTATGTACAATTAGAAAAAAAGCATATTGATTAATCATTGTTATGAGAAGAAAATGTGTAGGGGATAGGGAACGAAAAATTTGTTAATTTCGAGGGGGAATTATGTTTAGATAGCTAAAGATCACTTCATTTTAAGCAATGACACATTTTTATTACTTTAATTTTGATGACAAATGGATATTTTTCTAATACGTACTTAAATCATGTCTCATAACGTTTGCAGATTAAAATTCGTCATTAAATCCTCACGGTTCTTTTTAAATTCATTTTCATCTTAACTCAAAATAATGTTTTATTTATTGTAACCCGCCCCTTTTCGAATTACAAATTTCACGTGTGAGCGGCATATTTTCTGCTTTTTGTGGAGGGGATGTGTACGCCAACGTAAAGCGTTAATTTTGGATACTGGTTATTGGGTTCAGGAATAAACACCACTATTTTTAACCACTAAAATACAGGTTGGTTTTATTATTATGCCCATACTCAGTAACCAGTATCCAGTATGTTAATTGGGGTCAATAACATGGAAATACTGAAATGTTAAGTTCCCCGCTAAAATACCTGGAAACGGGACGAATATTTTATGGAGATTTAAATAAAAATAAAACAATAATTTACAATGCAATAGTCCGTATTATACAATATTTGGGTTATGTTGAAACCGTAAAGAAATATTTATGTAGTCTCCATTTACCTCTCAAAATAGAGATACAAGTCGTTCGTGTTTTTAAGACATTGAAGATAAACATACCTACTAATCCACCAAAAATATTATTTGCGAAGAACGTTTCAGCTCGTTGAAAAGGCCTATAATGTAAATAAAATAATCTCTTTAAAGGAACTCCGTAGCGAAGCAACCTCTGAATAACCCGCCATGTTGGTTTACGTCAAGGCGATCGTCCAAATACGTAGCATCGCCGATCTGCCAATCCGATTCCAATCATCATTCGCTCTCGTCACCCATCGCCTTCGTATCGAGGCCACTTCGCATTCGAGAGGTCGAGATCGAGGCGTGGGCGCGGTCCACGCCTTCAGTCCATAACAATCGTGACGATACAAAATGGCGACCTTCACGCCCCGTATCCTCGCCCACATCGTCAACAAGAGGCGACACTGCGTTTCTTAATAGTTGAAGTTTTTGGGAAGATCGAGCCCAACCTTCAATGAAGAATGGTTTCGTAATGAGTGGTATTATATAATAAAAACCAAGCATCTCACTTCGTGGTACCATTTCAGAATGTTAATGCGCTCCAAATACAGCGTGTTCCAGAACGCCACGTAAATAATTGTAGGGATGATAGAGTACATGATTAGGAACAAAAAAATTATTAAGGAACACACACACTGGAATGTCTCCCTGAGGGGAGATGTCACGAAGACAATAAGATTGCGAGACGAAATGGTGTGTGAAGCGCTTTATTGGTGGAATGAAGAAATTGGTGTAGATGTTCAAAGTTCAACGGCAAATTACTACAGATATTGAAATTTCTGCCCATTGACAGCGATGCAGGTCTCGCACCCACGTCCCATATATTGTGTACCTAGTGTCTCACGAACTGAAATTTGGGTAAATGTTTTTGAATTCGTTGTATACCTATTCCACTTTCTCAATTCCGCTAATAAAGAGTTCTACACACCTTTTTGTCTTGTGTTCTTACTCTGTCTTTGTGTAATTTTATCTCCTTCAGAAGACATTTACGGATCTTTTTACCTTGCTTACTTTTTGTTCCTATAATTCAGCTCTGTTACCCCTCCAATTATATACGAAGAGTTTTGGGAAAACGTGTATATGTTTATTTGCCTTAAAAACGAAACACCAGATAATAGTTCCTTCGTGTTGGTATGACAGTGACATCTTGGCACGGGCCTATTAATGTCAAATGAACTGCAGATGACTAAATTAANCTTAGTCAGAATTTTATTTCTATCTTTCATATTACACGAGCAATCTCTTTCATCTGTCACTCTCAATACCTGAGGCGTAACGTATTAGAGATATTTGCAAACGTTGCAGGTTTTACCTGAAAACGGGGTTCAACGATGAATGAACATATGGTAGAATAGATATTTACCGTTTACATAGAAGCAAGAGGGGAGTCTAACTGACGAGTTGCCCCCGCTTTCCCCCTTCTGCACGCCACATCACACATTGCTCACCCAACGCCGTGTCCCCCCTTTTACTTTTCTAGCAAAGGTCCGTCAATCAATGTTTCAGTTACTACCTGCTTGCTATTATACGTTGAAAGAGAGAGAAAAAACTGTTCCACGGGATAGGACGATTAATCCGAGGACCGGTTGATCCGAGGCCGGATAAGACGGATTCTGCAGTACTTGGTTGGTCTGCTAGACGACAACTACTTGTTTGGCATTCATGTCAAGCGAGTGACCATTGCCAAGCGCATTAAAGGAGAGAGAACTGAAGTTGCTGAATTCTGAAGTGACATCTGCCTCGGCCATTTTGTGGCTAGACTTCACCCAGAAAAGATATCAGTTTTTCACAATTCATTAGCTCACCATCCACCATGTCGCGTTCTCGAGTGTAAAATGCTTACAACATAGTCATTTATTAAAGGAAGGAAAAGAAACTGTGCTGCAACACTTCATGCACCTTGTGTAATAATTTGAGGTTTAAAAATTTGTTCATGTTAATTCATCTTGTATTAAACCACATTTCGCAAACTTCTCCCGGTGATTTTTATATATTTAGGTATCCAGGATGTCGATAAAACTCATGTCGATAAAACTCTTCATGTTTTCATCGGTTGCATCTTCATGTGTTACAGTATTTCGTTAGTTCGATTCATAATATACATTGCTTTCACATAAGTTATTGGTAGTGTTATCTTGTGAAAGGCCTCTGGGTCTGAAATAGTTTGTAGGTATTACATTTACATATAATAAGTAAAGGTCTTCTTCGTGTATAATTTTGCACAAAGGCTTTAGATGAATGGAGTATGTGCAGTTGCACGTATTTCCCCAAGTAGCAGGTTATTCTGTCAAATTATTTCCGATTTTATTTCATTGCTGGAGAGCTCGACATTCCGTGATGTTCTAAAACTTTGTGAAGTGAAGGTTTCAATGTTTCATCAAAATTTGACGATTAATTTTAGTAGAGTTTCTGTATGGTATTGAATATATGATTTAACAGTGCCAAACACCTGAGCGGTTCCATAAGAACGTCGCTGACTCATAATCTTGAGCTCCGCGGATCGATCACTGAAATATTTTAATCTCATGCTATTCTGACAATGTCGTCAATAATGGGCAATTTTACCAGAATGAACAAGCTTAAGCTGGGACTAACCCTTCAAGTTAATCAAATTAGTAAGATATACATTTTTTTTCTTAATTTTTATTGTAAATATTTTAAACAAAAAATTAAAATTATAATGATAAAAAATGATTTAATTTCTATCTTTTAATTAATAATATAGCATAAACAATATTCAGGAACTCGCTTGACTGCACAAGAGCATGTAAAAACATGGCAGCCGAGCAAAACCTCAGAAAAATATGCTTGTAGTGTCCGGAGACATACAGATAAGTGATGTAAAAAATACTACGGAAGCTATGCGGCAAATCAAAGTAAACTTCCATTGCTTTCGTTATTTAATTTTTTTTTTTTTTGAAATAGGTTTTTTCACAATAACATGCAATGTATTACACCATCAATTATATTTGTAATTATTTTATTCAAATCGTGTGTGAGGTATGTTTTTAAGTTGGAATGATAATAAATACATGTTCATCTGCTTGTATTTATTGTAGATTTGAGATATTTTATTGATCCAATTCTTTCTACGCAAACACTTCCTTAAGTAATGCCTCAAGTACACGTGGAGTGTTTTTAATAGGCAGCTGTTGTGGTAGGTTAGTGATGATGAAAGATTAATACAAAGAGCAAAAGAAGATTGTAATTTCCACCCGATAAATAATTTCTATAAATATTAAATTCGCCACTGAATTTTTTTATTACCTTCCACGTGGTCATACGAATTTTGCAACCGCATTTTTGACAATAAATTTGTTATTTATTTATTTATTTATTTATTATGATAATTTCGAGTTATTTACAAATGTTGACTTACTGTCATATTACTTCGTAATATATTACGTTAAGTAGTTATCCAGAATGAAATTTTGGTGGGGAAAAAAGTTAAGATAACAGATACTAGATTTGACCCCCTTCTAAGAGCTGTAATGGCATAATTGCTTCAGAGGTGTTACATTTGTTTGTTGAATATTAATTTTTATTAATATCGCTTGAGTTTTCGCTGTTGTATGGCTCGTTAAAATATTACTGAAGAATTATCTTGATGTTTGAAATGGAAATTATTTTGGGAAGAGTTGTATGGAAAAATTATTCAGCTGACTTATAAGTTATAAGAAAAAATACCTGATTTGTTGCTATATTTCTTTAAACTTTAACCTGAAGAGAAATGAAAATTCAATCCTTACAACAATCCAATGCTTCAGATTTTTTACGCAGTATTGATGAACTCTTCAAATAAGTGATAATTAACTTTAAAATAATTAAAACGAAGTTAAATATAAAAAATTGATTCAACTACACGTGACCTACGACATACCAGGGAAATTTTTCCAACCGTTTCATCTATAGTTTTACGCACAGACCGTATTTCAAAGCCAGTATACTTCGTGGTATCAAAGGTAAGAAAAGTACTACTTGTATCATACGTTCAGTCAAACTTTTGGTTGTTGTAATACATCACGCAATATACGAGTATAATGAGGTACAGTATTTAAAAATAAGCATATATAACATTTATGAATGAACTAGATCGTAGATATACAGCATTGCCAGTTTAATTCTATGACAATGTGAGTTTTAAATTACAGTAATATCTTCTAATTAGTTATAAAGAAACACGCGAAATTCTCAAAGATTGTTTCTACACTTACTCAGGAAATAAAATAAATTATCGAAAATTTAAAACTGCACCTGGAATATAAGCTCAGAAACGGGTTAAAATACATTTTAATTCTTTGTTTTTCCTCTTAGCTGTTAATTTAACAATTTTGTAAAACATGATTTCAATTCACAAATGCAGTGTTTAATGAAATAATGAAATAATTCCGGTCCTATTCTTAATTTTTTAATTAATTTTCAGAATCATTCGTATTACGAATCTAGAAATCAAGAGTAATTTCCCTTCAATAATTTCCGATATAGAATTTCTAAATGATATTCAAAGTTACAGGAGTAAGTTTTACATAATTGCCGTTATCCGCATTACGTGCGGAAAAAACATGATTCGATTAAATTAAATTAAACATAAACTATGTCAGTAAATCGCACAGTAATTCGAAACTAACTAAGACGGTGGGTTCTCTCTCATGTCAATTGAGATATAATTTATAGTAAAGACAAGTGATGTAATTATGTTCATCATGCCATGAGTTGATTCTGCTGAACATTTTGCTCTGAAAATAAAATAAAAAACGCGATAGGAGCAGGGGCACGTACCTGCATGCATATTTTCCGAAATATAAGATTTCGAGAAAACAATTCCGCTTGTGCACGCCTAGAGTGATAAGTTATCGATAGCAACTGTAATATTTTGTTACTTATCAAAGATTTTAAGCAGTGTAAAAATAGTCGTGGCGATAGAACTGCATGAAACTATCAGTATCTTAGAGTACCTTCATCAAAAAAAGCTCAATATTAACTGATTAAACGTTCAGCCTACTTTCTAATTCTCGCATTGGTACACTAACACATGATAAATTTAACTCGGAACCAAAACTGATAGATTATTAAATGATGTGGAAAAATTTCTGATATGGATGTGACGATAAACTGAAATCACGCTCACCGTACGGGAGAAATGATGTTCGAACCATTTAAATCAATTTTTAAATATATCGCCCGTGAAGATGTAAACATTTAAAAAAATAATCAGAAATAATATTACACCCAAAATAAAGAGATATTTTCATGGCACAAAATCATTACACGTGTCATGTCAATTGCCAAATCATTTCTTCAGACATTTTTATTATTTTATATTATTTACATAATAATTTTTTTAGTATTTTGCATCGGTTCTTTCGACTCGGTACTGTCATTTGTAGAGACTATTTTTTAATGTATTGGGTGACTGGATACTATAAATACTATATTGCATACATTTATTTAAACCTGTCGCTTGCCAATGTATATAGCTGATAAACACATTTCATTCTATCTCTTATCTCTAACGAATATTTCCCGAATTATGAATAGTTTGATAGTAATGCGAACTTCTGAATAACTATTTTGTGTTTTATTTATGTCTAAATTTGTTGCTATTCTAATAATATTATAACATGAACCGAAATATTTTATCCTTATCTTAGAGGTGTGCATAAAATGTTAATCCACCTCTGCCTTTGTTCGGAATTGATGGGATGGTCTCTTGTTTGCTTCCGAAGAGTGGATTAGTTTATTGTCCTCCACGTGGTCATACGCAGTTCGTAACTGCTTTTTTGACAATATATTTATTTTATTATTATTATAAATGATACAGAATTATTTGTTATTTCTAGGAGCTAGCACTAAAACTTTTTAATTCAATGTCAATATTTTTTGTTCCATTAAATACATTTTAATTGACAATAGATACTTCTTGTGTGAGAGAATAGATCTAATATTTGTTCTTAATTCTTCCTTTCCCTTTAACTTGACATTTAAAACATGATTGAAATTTATTACATTTCTTAATCTATTCTACACACATCGTGTGGTCGATCATGGCCTCCTACTTCTTTCATATTATTTGTCTTGTAAGATTTTTTACGTCGGGGGGTTCCTCAAGTTATGGAAATATTTTGATTACTTTGAATTAATTTCCGGGGAGTTTTGAAAGAGTTTTCACTTATATTAGTTATGGTGATATCGTTTGTTACATGTATTAAAGATGGAGACGGACACTTTGAAGGTAAATAACATATGTAAAATATTTGGTTTACGATTTTCAGTAACTTAAAAATATATTTTGAGCTATCTCTCAAACTTCTAATTAAATTGGTAGCAAGTGCAACTTACTTTCTTTCTCCTGTTGAATTTAAGTACTTGGAGGGTGTTAATGCCCAATTAATATAAAATGGCGGAGAACCGTCTATATCCAAATTAAGGAGTGGAAAAATTCTTTCTAAAATGAATCAGAAGTAATATAGTCATTTGGAGGTGGAGAATGGATAATATTTCTCCCAATAGCAGGCAAGTCTGTTTCACGTATTCACATGTACACAATGCAGTTGCAGTCTGTTTATCATAGACAAGGAGTTTACAGTATCTAAATAAAACATCTTACAAACCTTGTCATGACCACAGATTGGTCGTGGACGCAGTGTATGTTCATAGCCTTCTGAATTGGTTGTCGCATTCTGTGAATTTTTTGGGTGACACGAACCCGCAATTAGTCAGTTTTTGCGACGCACTATTTTCAACAAATAATTAAGTGATTCAGAATAAGAATTCTCTTTGTCGGTCTTGAATGTATTCGTATAGTAAACATAAAAATGTCAATATAAATTAGTACATAACGATTTAACTATTAAATGAAGGCACATACCATATACGATGCTATATATCATGACTCTTTGTTTGAGTGTTTCACATCTGCAGTCGATCGATATTGTATGCTATGAAACATTGTTCACATATAGAAAGGTGAGAAAGGGATTCCATATTAAATAAAATTTTATGATTTATTGGTTCGAAGTAATTTTACATTCGTGATGATTGCANCGATGCTATATATCATGACTCTTTGTTTGAGTGTTTCACATCTGCAGTCGATCGATATTGTATGCTATGAAACATTGTTCTCATATAGAAAGGTGAGAAAGGGATTCCATATTAAATAAAATTTTATGATTTATTGGTTCGAAGTAATTTTACATTCGTGATGATTGCAAATATTCATTTTTTAAATTATGACAAAAAGCTATTTCATAGGAAAATTAGATCTTCATTTTGCAAGGACCTAGAGCATAAAATATACATGTTGATAGTAAGAATAATAGGCTACATATTAATGTTCTAAAATTCTTATATCTGTAATCATTAAACCCAAGAGATTTTTAGAGTACAATTCATTTTTCTGAAAAAAATACGGATTTATTTATTTGACTATTTAGTCAAATAAAAATAAAATTATTTATATTCATAGTAATTTAAAGTTTTTCCAATGCTTTGCATTATAGTTGCAGAATACGTGGCTCTAAGACGTTTTCTGGAGACCATTATATAAAGAAATTTATGCAACGTAATATATTAAGAAATATGTTAAAAGTTCCTAAAGTGACTGTGTGTTCAGAGAAGGAACGTATCTTTTGAAAAATATGTTAATAAAATTGGAAACGCCAGGTTTGTCATCTAACAAATTCATGGGTTCATGGGTATTTTAAGTTTGGATGTATTGAGCTTTATTATTTTTAATAATCTTTTAAAAACACTATAACGTAAGGTTTCACTTGTTTATGGAGACAATTTCTTTTTCTCTCTACTTGTCTTACACTATATTTTATAGTGCGAGAGAATAAATATTTCCTGTGAATGGATTCTGGAAGTTGATTTAAAATAAATTCATAAATCATTTTAATTAGAGAGGGAATGTTTTAGGGGTTTACATGATTAATTTATTTAAATAGCATTCTAATTCACGTTCTTATTTCTCGTAATATTATATATTTAGTCAGTGATCTTTTGGTGTTTCTCTCCTAGATATGTAACATCAATAGAAGAAAAATAATGTTTTAATTTTTTTAAAGAAATTACTTATATTTTTGTTACTGTTATCGATGTTTGACTCAGCTCTTACACGGTTTTATCTTAAACACAAACAGGTTACGTACGATTATTTTACATTTGCTGCTTTACAGGGGAGGGGGTTAGAATTGAAGAGTATTNGTTTTATCTTAAACACAAACAGGTTACGTACGATTATTTTACATTTGCTGCTTTACAGGGGAGGGGGTTAGAATTGAAGAGTATTCAATTTAGCTATGGGGCGAAAACTGTGCCTTAGTACTACTTATGTATAATTTTATTGGTCATAATATCCTAAGCTTTGTTTCATAGTCATGCTTTCATAGAAATGCTGAAATCATTCTTCATATTTGTACGAAGGATGATGTACTCCAAAAGTATTTCCTTTACTTTCTGTTCCTTTTCCGAGTAACAGGTTACGAAATTAATAATAGTTTATTTTTCCACTGATGTAAAATACAAATAATCCTTCCCAGAACATGGGTAGGGTTAGCCAAAGAGATTGACGTACGACTGTCCCCGAAATATGTCTCAGTCTTACAATTAGTGAAGGAGAGAAGTTTTCCTGATTATGTCTAAGTGCATAATAAGAAGAGAAGTTTTCCTTATTAAGTGATTTGTTGACTACCAATGAGATAACTGGTCAAAGATCACAAAGTCAGGGGGTAAACGTTAAAGGTAATATTCGTCACGCACAACAAACTTATCCCTTGTAGGACGCGCGACGCTGGTTCACTGGAACAGGTCAGGTGGATGTTATGTACGATCTTAGGAGTCGAGGCGGTTGGCGCAGTGGTGGGACACCTGTGGCCAAAGCTGAGGGTCCCGGGTTCGAGTCCCGGTCACTCGCAATTTTCACCTTTCTGTAGACGATACAAACTCCCCTCCACGAGTAAGGTAATGGGTAATTGTGAATTAAATAAAACACCGCACAAATATCGAATTTGGGTAAAGTAAATCATACGACCATGCTTTTTGCTTCTTCGGTTGCATGTAATTGATCAGAATGAATCCGAATCATAAAATTTAATTCGACCAAAAATTAATTTCTTAACACAATGGTCACACTGAAATAAAAATTCTTAAACCAGAAAACGAAAAATTTCGGTAACTTACACTGAACAAAATAATATTTATTTCTCTATGCAGATAAATTTAAAAAATATTCGTAAACTATAGTCATAACAAGTAGCCTTGCCTGTTTTAGTTATTCTCTTCTCTCTATCGATTATAACTATAGATTTCGCTCAACAATAGTAGACTATGAGTAACCGTCTCGTCGTCCTGTTACGGATCAGGTTCAGAGTATTAAAGATTTGAAGAACGAGAGTTCTCTTTCTTAATTTTTTTTGCATTAAAATTTTCTTCGTCTTGTTGTTGTATGTAATACTATTATGTACGAACAATAATTGCTAGTACTATTTTCTCAAAAACAGCTCAGAAGAAAAACTGTATTTCAAGATTTTTTTCTGAAAGAGATTAATAGAAAAACATCGTAAATGCTTCTTTTTATGTAAAAATATTTCTGAAAGCTGAGAGTTTAAGCAAAACAATAAGGGCGTAGGCAACTCACTGAACTATCCGTATTCGTTTCTTTACTCTGTCAAATTCTGGCATCACATCACTTCAATGAAGAAAATTTTCATCGCACATGGACCTTATTATTACGTTTTGTAAGAATTAAGCCCCAACGTTATTTTCATCCAATTGGAACTCTATCACCTATATATTTATCAACTCAGTACTGAAATAATTTTAAATGCTCGGACAAAAAGGTTCATTCTTGAAAACAAATGTCTAATATAGTAGAAATCAAATATTCTGAATCTCGAAAAAAAAAATTAGTGTATAAAAATAACAGTGAGAAAGCAACCTTGACGAGCTCACTCATGGATATGTTTAATGAGAATTAAAAGGAGACCGTAATCTATTTTATCCAATTAATCAAAACAATTTTATTTGTCATTACGGTATCGTACATAATCCTAAATAAATATAACTTTTATGTGTGTTCAGAATTATTTAAAATAACTTGAATACGCTCCAAATATTTGACTTAGTGATCCACATGAATGTACACAATTTCATCTGTTTAGTTACAATTTTCGTCCTTTTTCTTAATCTTGAGCTGCAGACTGATCAACAGAACTTCCGAAAATTCGAATTTCATCAATTCACTATTAGCGCGTACTTAAATATATTCCGTTACTCATTAGACCTGATAAAATTTAATAACCTACTGGAAAGAACATTTGGAGAGGGGCTATATTAGGTACTTATGATTCTGGGTGAAATAAATAAATTTTATTGTAAAATAGCAATTGAGAACTGCATACGATAAGGTGGGGATAAAACTAATTTACTCTCCAAAGAGAAGCTACGGACCATCCCATCAATTCCAATCAAGGGCCCAAGGGCAGTGGAGGATTTAATATTTATAGGAGAAGTCATTTAATAAATACGTCGTGTTATCCATTTTATGTTCGGAAATTAATCGTAGACATTATGTGCAGTAAAATAAAATGAGATAAATAATATGAAAATTACAGAAATCTGTTTGCTCTCAATCCATGTAGAGGTGAGCATTGTGTTGCCCCTCACTAATTGTCAGTTTAATGAATGGATTCGTATCTGGAAGGTGTTTGGGAAGTTCTTAAACATTAACATTGCTAGAGATTTCTGTAATAATAATAATTGAGACCCATACTAATTCTCAGAAAAATAAATATCGTTATCAATAACAAAATAATAAATAAAATTATCATGTATTTATTTATACAAAATGTTTCATTTTTCTAGGTCGGAATGAGAAACAGTCGAGGTTTATCAAATCTCTTGGCCGGGTTTTTCTCCGGTTTTCCTTCCGGTAGAGGCGGATTTTATATACTAGTCTCTGCGTTCTATTCTAATAATTAATCTCGAATTTAGATTTTAAAACAATATATTCCGTATAATCTATAGTTCGATAATAATACGTACAGGTGTACTATCTTTTTGATTTTTATTAAATACAAATTGGTTGCTATTGTGTTGACATTATAACACGTGGCTAACTTTTTATTCTTACCTAGGAAATGTGCTGAAATTTTTGAATCCGCCTGTGTCTTAGGGTCCTTGATCGGAATGGGATGGTCCCTTGCTTGCTTCCGGAGAGTAAATTAGTTTAGTATCCACTTTTTGACAATAAATATATTTAATTATTTCTATTTATTTACGATTCTTGTTTCATTGGCAATGGAGGCGTATGTTTTTTTTTACATTGTATGTAAACTTTGTTGTTGTTGTTTTTTTTGTATCGCAGTGGGCGCAGACAGAGGACTTCGGTCGCAAGAAGGAGATCCGTGCGCGCATGTACAAACTGCGCGAACAGAGGCTGCGCGACTTCTACACGACGGGCGAAGTGCTCCGCGACGTCCTCACGGCGGTGTCCCTCGCTCCCGGTTCCACCACCACCACCACCACAACCACTCGCTCCATCGGCGGCCGCGCAGCAGACGACGAACTCACATTTGGAGGCAGCAAGGTGAGAGAGAGAGAGAGAGAGAGAGAGAGGGTAACAATGAGATGCAGTGGTGGACCTATGGGCCCCATTGGACCTGAACTCTTAACAGATAAAATTAAAGTTGCTAAATAGTATACTTTGTAAAAGTGTTACCAGATTAATAATTATTAGTTACAATTGTTATTAATAATATAATTGCTATTGTTATTAATAATACCAAATTAATAAAATTAAAATCATATTAATAACTCTAATAAATAATTGTTATTAATAATATCAGATGGTTAATTGTTAATTATTTATTTGATGCATTTTATTTAAAAGTTATATTTATAAAATTTTTGTTATAAAACCATAATTTTTAAACAAAAATGGTCCCCAGTTAGCCCCCCCCCCTTGATTACGGTCTAGATTCGTCACCGATGGGATGCAATGGCAGGCGAGGTGGGATGCCAGTTAAAAAGGGAGAAAAGCGGATGCCTACGTAACCAAAGGTGAAATTCTGTAAAGGTGGCTCGAGACATTAGTCATTCGACATTCGGCGAATCCCTAGCGAATAGTGTGGATGGGTTACTTGTTATTTGTCGCGTCACGAATACCGGGGCTCGCCCAATCCGCAGTATGTCTACCTTTGTGGTTCATCAAAAGAAGCCGAACAATGGCGAGCATTGGCAAGCGATGCTCACCATTCGGGATTCGCCGAATGACGAATGTCTGGAGCCACCTCAGTACGAATAGAAATTTGTTTAAATTAAATCAGAAGTATAATATGAGGCAATTCATTCTCTCAGTTGAATTCTATTGAACTGTATAAAACTTCGGAAACATTTGAATACATCAAATCCTCTAATTCTTTCTTCCGGTTTTGAATCCAGTGCTTGTCGAATATCTTCCCAGACAGTAAAATTAATTCGGTGAAATGCCGATAATCCACTCAATCGATCCAACTATCTCCACCATTTATTTTGTGTTGCTCCTATCGAAGTGGTTGATCTCGTTGCTTGAAGGGCTACCGCACACCGGTTTTTTCTTTCGCAGCGACCATTAGCAGCAATGTACGTTCGTAGGGAAACGACAAAAATGTCGGGATACTCAGTCGCTTTGACAGTGAGTGCAGAGTGTAATGGAAACTCTCAAATATATTTGAAAGGGATAGGAAGGTCAAGTGCGTTGGAGGGGAAAACACCAGAAGTGCCAGTTATAGGAGACGGAAAGATCAAGATATTTAGTATATTTGAGAAAGAGGGTTGGTGCGGTACAAGAAACAAGGCTGAGTTAATACAATACAAGGGATGTTTATGTATGAAAAGTTTGGAGAGTATGTAAAAGAGATTGGGATACTAAGAGACATTACAAGAATAGTGAGACGACGGACAAATACTATGACAAATTGTATCCGCAAGTGTCAGCAGACAGGAGGATGTTCAAGTGATATTGAGAATGGAGAAGTTAAAACAATAATTCTGTGTATATTTTTTATATGGTGTAATGTGTGTATGCAGTTATGTAAGATGGTAATGTAGGCTAGAGCCTTGCAAGTGACAATGTAACAGTATGGGTAATTATGAAATTTAAAAAAAAAAGAAAGAAAAAAGTCTTAGGTGTGTAAATATTTGTGTCTTTGACAGGGGATTCTGAGATCCTTCGTGAGCGGAGGATCACCGGGTGAAGCCATGACCCACGCGGAGGCGTTGGCAGACCAAGGCTTCATGTCTCTTAAGAGCAAAGAGATCCGAGATTCGGAGTCGCCCACGAGGGAGTTCCATCAGCATCCGGTAGGTTGAATTACCGTTTCCTATTAATGCATTCAGTGCTCTAGTACTGTTTTCCGTTTGTGAGGAGATATAGTATCCTGAACGCTATTTCTCTCACACCAATTTGGAAACTTTGCTTTGTCAATGCGTGCCATATATGTGCCTGTTGGGGTCTGGTCTTCCCAAAGTACAAATACGAATTTTAATTTATCTTTCTCAAATACAGTATTCCTTAAATCTCTCTGAACATTGAGAACACCAAACCAATGACAGGAGAAATATGTAGCGAGTAAGTACCATACGCCTGAAGAGAGTCAGGTCGATCATTAACAGACATTTTTACCAAAATAATACCCCGTGTAATGAATGTTGGAAGCAATACAACCCTTAGTTACTAATTATATTGATTTTCTCTACCATTATCCTGCTGATAATTAATCAATATATTATATTATTAAAACTTATTGACCTAAACCCAGGTTGAAACTTCATGTTGGTTGTCTTGAATGTATACTTCAAAAGTCGCTACATTGCTTATTTTCCAGTGATCGGCTTCTTCCTCAGTCGTTTAAGAGGGAAAATTATGTTACAGTGTTTCTCATCCGAACGATCCGGATATTCTAATGAATGAGCCCCTCGAATATGATTAGTGACGTTTTCAAACAATATGTTAAGCGACATTCTGTCTCTTATTTTCTCTGCTACAATCCAGGGTTTGCCTAATAGTCATGCGAATTATCACTGCTGAAAGATTTGAAGAGAAGTCAAAGATTTCTAAATGTTTATTTTTGTTGATGAAAGTTTCTAGATTTGTCTGGTATGGTATTAACTTTCCACTTGGTCGGTTGCTTTCGAAAGAACAAGTCACTTGTTGCTCGAGCAATTCCTAAAGTTAGATCTCACAATTATAAGGGATGTATTACGCACCATCCCTTCATTTATACCATCATTTATACATTTCGAATACATTTCCATTTACCAGTTGTAAGTCACTACCAAACTGCAGTTTCTTTCTCGAACTAATTGTGTTCTCATTGCAATCGAAGCGTCCGGTCAACATTTAATATGTAGAGCATTATATTAACTCTCATCCCCCAAAGCCACGACTTTGCACAGATCAGTGGGAAGATCTATAATGTTAATACAATATTTGAAATGAACAATTTATTTTTCTTTCTTTTTAGATATAAATTCTTGTGAACTAAATCGAACCTTGAAATGGACGATTTCAAAGATATTTCATAATATTTATTCTATTTCTTGTGAATACATAAATATTATTTCAATGTCACTGTGATACAATCACATTTTCACTGGGTCGTACATTCATAAAACACCGAGTTCTACGGAATATAGGAGAAATTGGCGTGACAACAATATTATTCTTAAACCTTCATTTAAAATATAGTATATTTAATTCATGTGAACTTATGAAACCTATCAAACCCCATGGAAAATGAACTTTTAAATTTCTCATCTCCTGCTGAAAAGGAATTGTTTGTTATTTGTTCCGTTCTGTGTCGCTAGGAACGCAACCTACGCCTGGACTCGGACGGCGGCATGAGTACTCCCGCCGGCGGCTACTGGCGCGTAACGCAGGAGTCTTCGCAAGAAAGCTTCAGCTCGGACGCGCGCACGGGACCCGACGGCGAGACGGTGGTGCATTCACGCAAGCAAGCAGAACAAAGACGCGCTGCCGCCGACTCGGAGACGGATGGCGTCAAGACGGAGATGCAGTCCTCACACTCTGAGAACACTTCGCGTCTTCCCAAGGTATGCTGCATTATACACTATATCGTATCAATTTCGATTTTGGCGGGATTCGTATTGAGATTTTATTTGAGTGAAATTCCTGTAATTCCTTTCCCTTAACCATCGGGAAGCGCCCGATATATTAGTGTTCGTGGCAGCCGCTGAGTACCCACCGTACGCCGCGCTACTGACTCGTCGCGACCAACGGGGCAACGGAGGTGGAGGATGGGATGCTGTGGGCAGAACGAGAGGTGCCACAACAGACCCGAGACGGAGAGAGCTGCAGACGGGAGCAGACTCCCGATACATCCGAATGTATTTTTCCCAATGTATTCCAAATTCATTGAAGCATAAGCCTGTTTAAAATGTATATTAGAATTGTTTCTATATTCTAATTTTTATGTTAAAATCTCTCAGCTGCCAGGACTGCACACTTTTCGAATAAACCTAGGTTTTATGAACGAGACACAGCGCAAAGTGAGCGCTCCCAAGTCGCTGCTGCCTCCACTGTGGGCAGCTCCCGCTGGCCGCCATGGGAGCGCCACTGATACCGCATGCTTTCTCGTACGCGGTTCTCTGTCGGTCACCGGTGACGAACGGAGGGCACCCTCCCCTCCCCTCATCTCAAAGCTGGCGTGGAGATCACCCGAATCGGGGCACTTTATCATCATCGCGTGCGAGCTCTCATCGAACAAGCGGAGCTCCGCAAAGCGCCAGGGTCGGCGCTGCGATGTCTCGAGCTAATAATATGTAGATTTTTTGGGTTCAGGAAAGTGTATTTTAATATTTGTGATATTTTAACGTTTCAGAATTCCTCTCCTAACACTACAAATATCGTAATATTTTATGTGATATCTGTTAAGGGTGACAACGCACCTGCCGTTTCGATGGAGACTATCTCCGCGGAGGACTTTGGAGGAAATCTGGTTGATGGGGAACGTGGAATCGTGATGCTAAGCCGTGGTGAGGACGGATCCGGAAGTATCCTGAAAATGTCGAGCACATCCGGTGGCTCGCAGCAGCGCTGGTCGTCCTCTTCCAGCTCTCGTATGAGCTCCAGCAGCTCACAGCAGCAAGTCTCTTCAGCGAGCTCTAGATCCAAAACTGTTCGAGATGACGGCGGAGAAACCGTCGTCAAGACCATCACCACCGAAGACATTCCGGTCGGATCCACTTCCACGCGAGTGATTCGTGACGGCAAGGGCGAGACGGTGATCACCAAGACCGTCACCACCGAGGAGATACCCGGCGGAGGGGAGACTGTCATCACGAAGACGGTCACCACGGAAGAGATTCAGCCGACGACCACGTCGAAAGTCATTCGTGGTGGAAGGGGCGAAACGGTGATTACGAAAACGGTGACCACAGAAGAGATTCCGGTGTCAACTAAATCTTCAACGAGAGTGATACGAGATGGGAGAGGTGAAACTGTGTTCACCAAAACGATCAAGACAGAAGAGATACCAGTGGAGACTTCGACTGTGAGGACGACTGTAGTGAAAGATGTGGAAACCTGTGATCTCCCACGGGGAAGCTCCACCATTGAAATCACTCGTGGAGGTGATTCTGAACGCGTTTCATCCTCATCTTCATCAACTATCACTCGAAGTTCGACAGCGGATCAAAGGAAAGTAGGAGCGGAAACTATGGTCGGGGAGATCACCACGTCGTCCGCTCCGGTTCACAAAGTGGAATACATCACCACCACTTCCGGAGACAACGACTTCGGTCAGGTGATTCTCGATGTTAAACTTCCTACCGAACAGAGCGCCACAACATCGAAACAGCAACAGACATCGACCACTTCCACTTCCAACAGCAATAGTCGTGTGGTTGAACACAAGATTATGAGCGAGCTCAACAAACTTGATAACTTCCTCTCCCAACATCCAGGGGGAGAATCCGCCCCTGCAACTCCAGCGGATTCCACGTCATGGACTGTCGTATCTTCATCCACGCAACGTCAAACCAATGACGATTCCACGGATGTGAGGAATCGACGTGATGACATCAATGATACTCATAGCGTCACTAAGGAGTTCGTGTTCCGATCTGGAAGAGATGATTCTACTACACGACAGAGCGACGACTTCATCAAGCAAGAGCGTGGTGATGTCACCACAAAGGCGACGACTACTGTGATTCGCCAGGTGAATGAAGTGCTTCCATCCAGCGTGACGGTCACCGTGGTGAGTATATTCATCTGATAGAGAAATATTTTATAATTATTGAAATTAATTCAACAACATTTTTGGGGTTTCTTAACACAAGCGAGAGATATCTTATGACAACATAAAAAGGCGAATATATTAAAGCTCTTCATTCCTTGAACATAATTCTTGTTTTCAGTCTGCAGGGAGAGCAGAATGTTCCCGGATCATATAATAGCTATAGTAATAGTAGTAATAGTAATAAGAGGCTATTTGTTCCTATACTCACAATCAAATAATGAGCAGCGCTGTTTCCACTGATCTCGAAAAAAAGTTCACAATTACAAGATAAAAGAGGTAATAGTGTCATTGAATAATATTGTTCACATCTTAAAGACAGAGCAAAACGTCAGATGTACAGGAAACTTTTTATCACTGTTCTACAAAATTGTATTCAAAGTACGATTAATAATGAATGCGCATAACACGTCGATAGAAGAACTTCTGCCCAATTTTCAGAAATTGACAAACACGATTATTTGTTCGGTTGCCAGCAGTCCACATCTCACCTCCTAAGATTTCTTTTTTCTGGGAATTCATTAAAAATTCGTTGTCACAAAAATTGGTTTTTAGTGCTTTATTGCCGTCTTCGCAATATAACACCAGACATTAAACACGTGTGGTACAATATTCACCAACACTCCAACAACCGAAGAGCGACAAGTAGATCTCTCAGAGAATTGTACTGAAGTGTGAACAATTTTATTTTCTGTACATGTAAAAGATATAATAATTCCCTCGAACAATTTTAGAATATTGCTCAGCAAAATCTTACCCTTCCTTTCCGATTAGCTTGTCATTATACGAGTATTTACAGCCAGAGAACAAATCTCGTGACTCGTGACGGTGAAAACTAAAGCAATTGAATAATCACAGTGTGTGACGCAATATCTATGGTTGAGTATGGCTGAATTTTGCATTAAAGATGCGTTAGTCTTACACTAACGCTGTTAGGAACAATGTGTAGAAAAATAATATTTTCTAACAAGCATTAGAAAATACACACATACATGAAAATACAAGTTCATTGAATAAAAATATTTGTGTTTTTATTTGTATTTATTATATTTGTGTTGATTGAAGAATTAATCATGTGGAATAAATAATGACTTCATCCGAAACATGGTCAAGTAATTACCACATGTATACGACAAATGACTCTTCTTTCTTTAGCAAGGTTTTAATTATAATAACATAAATACACATGAAAATACAGTGTTTCACTACTAGCTCCAACAAGAACTGGGTCAAATGTTGGTCTCAATTTATTTACACAATTTGACAATTAGGGCGTCATTTTATAATGATTTAAAAACTTGCTACGCCTGTTAAGAGTAACATTGTTCGTTTAAATTTTTGAGTTTACTGAATATTTATTGAATATTCGTATCGTGTTTTTCGCGTAAAATTGTAAAACATTTTTGTAATGTTCCAGCCGTTTACAAAACCTAAAGATTCGGGACCGAATGAAAGGACTCCTGAGCCACAACGTCCATCCGATGCTGCCCCCACCGCCGCACGAGCAGCTGCTCCGTCACCCTCACCCGCACCGCAACGCGACGTTCCCGAAGGCGAGTACATCACCACTTACCAGACTCACTTCACGCCCAAGCGCATCAGTGTGGACGTGTCCCCAACACACAACGCCTTCGTGAGCTCCCTACGAGCTTCTCCAGAGCGCAGCACCAACGCGTCGCGTTCGTCTTCCAAGGCGTCACTCGACAGTCGTGGAAGTCCCACAAGGAACTATACGCGGAACATGCGGAATCGCACAAGTCTCGACAACAGCCTGAGTTCTCTCGGGAGGACCAGCCCAGACAAGAAGAGGGTGTCACCTATCGATTCGGACAGGCCTCGAAGTCCGGAGAAGAAGCCTAGCAGAACGAAGAGCCCTCTCGACTCTACAAGACCCAGGAGTCCTCAGAAAGCTACCCCTGGCAGAACGAGTCCTGATAAGGCATATCAATCTCCCGACAGGAAGAGTCCTACGAAGGCACCCGGGTACATGAGTCCTACCAAGAGCTGGGAACGACCAGGGCGTACGAGTCCTACCAAGTCTCCTGGTCGCACACCCACAAATAAGAATGAACAATCACCAAGTCGCTCGAGTCCAACCAAACCATACCAATCTCCTAGTAAGACCAGTCCTCTGGACGGCCCTGATCGCCGCCGTCCCTCTTCAGATAGGTTTACAACGACGACAACTCTCACCACCACCGTCACGAAGAATATTCCGACTCGAAGGGTGAGCTCGGGAGATAAACCTAAAGATTCAATTGCTCCATCTCCAGTTCGTAAGACTTCCGAGACAACTCGGCGACCTTCGGACACTCATATCACATCGACGACTGTAACTCTTGGACGTAACTCCATCACTAACAAAGATACTACCACCAAACGACGCCTTTCCTCCACCGCGACACGTGCTGCAGCTAAGAAGCGCGCGTCCACGCCAGGGACATCACCAACATCAAGTCCAACTCGAGGTGGTGATAAACCGAAAACTAATGAGCGTCAAAGTCGCCCGAGATCACGAGGTAGTTCTCGCGGATCTTCAGCTACCACATCAGATGTTGAGGACGATGCGGCTACCATCACTATACAAGTAGACACAGATGAAGACTCACGTCGTAATACCAACTTAACCAATGACACTACTGCTGTTACAAAGATGACGAGAACAGAGAAGGATATAATGAATTTGTCTCGTAAGGATGTGGATATCGGAGATGAGTGTTTTACGGAACAGAAGAAGAGAATAACTCAGAACCTAATTGATATTGAGCGGGGAGAACCTCAGAGAATAAGTGACAAATCCCCACAAGAGACATCACCAGTTAGAGAAAGTCCTGATAAACCTAAGACTTCCACAATTACCCGAAAAACTTCTGAAATAAAGATAACCGGGAAACCAGAGAGGAAACAGACAAAGCCTGGTGGTCCCGATGACTCCATACCTGATTCGACCAAACCCAAAGCTTCCTCACCAGAAGCACCAAAATCTGATCAACCGCAACGCAAGTCCTCTTCTCCCGACGGACCATTTGGGAATCCCTCGCGATCAACTCCTTCCCCCAACAAGCCACTCCGGGATCGATCACCAGAGTACAGCTCCGAAGGTTCCTTGGCTGCTGAACTGCCACGTCGCCCATCCGCTCCCTACGCTACCCCTACGGCTCCCACCGAATCTCCCACCTCAAGTCCTGAACCACGTGGTCCGCGATTCTCGCCCATCAAATGCTTCCGCACGAGCCCTGATGCTCCAGCGCCTCGTCCCGCTCCCACATCTGAGCTCCGCGAGCCCGTCAAACCTTCTACGCCTATTCCCAACCGTCCCACTTTCACGTCGGAAATTGATGACGATCAACCCAAAGATGCGATACCCTCTCGATTGCCTGTACAGACCAAGGTCACAAAGATTACTAGAACTGACGAAGATGTTAGGAATCTCGCACTTTCGAGGTCAGATATTGAGATTACAGATGAGGGTACGGATACAACAATTGGTCACAAGACGAATATCACACAAGAGTTCTTGGAAAGCGAAAGGCAGCCGGAAGGGCCACGTTCCAAAACCTTGCCCTTAGGTGAACAGCCAGTGTACGATCGTTCGACTGGACAATACCCGTCCTCACCAGTTAAAGAGGTTAGCAAACCTTTACCAACAAAAAAGAAACCTGATGAAAGTAGTGACTCTGAAGAGGATGACGATGCCCCGACACCTAGTGAAAAGGCACCAAAGCAGCAATTATCACGGTCACCGAGCGTCTCACCCTGCTCCAGTCCCGAGCGCCCCTCAATGGTTTCATCAACACAGGTTAAGATCACTAGCACCACAACTAAACAGAAACCGCTGGAAAAGTCACCTAAAAAATCATCTGGAGGAGTTTCACCAGACCGCGATTCGCCCGTGCGAAGTTCATCGCCAAAGAAGGCACCTACTACCCAGCGTCAACGACCTGAATCGCCGAGAAAGGCTCCATTCAATCGTACGTCGAGCATACCACGAGTGCCAGAGCAGAAAGTGTCTCAGCCAACGAACCAAGAGCCAGCGATCGACGATAAACCTCGCCGTCCGGTTCATAGCATAATTAAAACGTTTGAGACAAAGAAGACCACCACAAGTACGTCTTCAAGAATTCCTCATTCACCCAACCGTGGCGCTCCGACCACACGCAAGCCGGGAACGCAGACTTATAGCAAGCCTTGGCAACAGAAACCTCAGCAAAAACAGAAGGAGAAGGAAGTCTCTCCGTCGCGGCCGAGTGATGATGTATCACCTACGAGGCCAAGAGATCATTCATCATCTATTCGTCCAGGCAGTACATCACCTACACGTCCAAGGGATAGATCTTCGCCCACTCGACCTGGTGCATCACCGACTCGACCAGGTGATCGATCTTCGCCCACTCGACCTGGTGCATCACCGACTCGACCAGGTGATCGATCTTCGCCCACTCGACCTGGTGCATCACCGACTCGACCAGGTGATCGATCTTCGCCCACTCGACCTGGTGCATCACCGACTCGACCAGGTGATCGATCTTCGCCCACTCGACCTGGTGCATCACCGACTCGACCAGGTGATCGATCTTCGCCCACTCGACCTGGTGCATCACCGACTCGACCAGGTGATCGATCTTCGCCCACTCGACCTAGTACATCACCGACTCGACCGGGTGATCGTGCTTCTCCTACTCGTCCATGTGATCGTTCATCTCCTACTAGACCCGTGGACCGGTCATCCCCTACTCGTCCCAGTGATCGCCCATCGCCGACTCGCCCCATTGGAAGTTCACCAACTCGTCCAGGTGATCGATCATCGCCCACAAGGCCGATCGGAGGCTCACGTGGCGTTCCGTCGTCACCAGAACGTCCTCAGCGTGCTTCTCGTCTCCCGCAGAAGACGTCACCAGGCGGCGCTCCTGAGCGATCTCGTAAGCCTTTGGTCAACGGCTACGATCGCTTGGCTAAGAGCCCCATGGGACCGAGGTAATAATGATAATAATAATAATAATAAATTGTATTGTCAAAAAACTAGAATTAATTAAATCTTCATTAATCCACATTGAAATTAATACGCGTCATATGATAGGAACAATAAATTCTAGTCCCGAGGACATCGCCTGTATTGGACGATTTCACAATAAATAGACACAAAGCTTAAAGAGCAGAAAACTGCTGTCGACTTACCTTTACTGTTCTCTTTACACGAAAATACATATTTAAACAATCTTTATTCCGATAATACTTACTAAATTTCACTTTCAAAATGTTTGAAGTATTCAAAATTTAATTTGCGATTTAATTTAAATTATTTTATTTGTGACTTAAATAATAGAAAACGCAGGCATATATTCAATCGGTAACATTTAATACATAAATGTAATTAAGAGAATGGGAAAATAATCTACAAAATACACACCCATGTATTTTATAATAGTTAACAATTTCAGCATAGTTGATGTAATAAAACAATATTTGTGGACGTTATATGGTAGAGTGCTTTCAATAGAAGACTATCCGGTACTAGAGATAATTACTTGTTACGTGTATAATTTCGCTATCATTTGCACCCTCGGTTACAACAAATTATCTCTCAAACGATTCATATTTTTTTCTGAACATAGCAAAGCCGCAAAGCAAAATAACTTTAAAGGAGAGGAGATCGAAAACAATATTTTGGGGCTGGAAGAGACACTGTAATACTTTAAATTAAGAATATAAAAATGAGCTCTTAGTACAGGGTGACCCCAGCGAATATCGCGTATAAGAGACGACTAACTCTCCGTTCATGTATTTGAGCATATTGTGATACTTTCTCATTGTTATTAATAAAATATCCTACCATGTTTGCTTATGCGTTTTATGCAGATACCCAGGGGAGCCGGAACAGCCTAAATCCGCGTTCTCGCGCCCAGCTCCTCGCCGCCCTGCAGACTCTCACGACCGTAAAGCCCCTTCGACTGGAGCTCCTCGTCGCCCTCAGCACTCACAGCCCGATGACGATGACCAAGGCACTGACAGGTACATCTCCACAACACTTTCAAGCTATTTGTAAGATATTTTACGAAAAAACTTCCTTTATTACCCTCCGGTCTCTCTCACCCCGTTATGATTTTTCTCTATTTCTTAGCTTTTGGAAAGTAAAATTGAAAACGAATATATAGCATGTACGCTGGAACCAATATGAAGAAGTAAACAACAGTATTACATCCATAATTAATTAGATTTCTCAATCTGGAACAGGGGGAAGTAAATCATACGTAATGTGATAATAGTCACTCACTCAATGACTAATTGTTGAAACTTCCATATAATTGATGAAAATTCACTGTTGTTATAATACTTCAGTCAGGTTATTTTAAGTGTTCAAGGCTCAATGCATCAGTCTCGACTACATCCCTGTTCAATTCTTTAGACTTCTTTCATTACTGTGTGAGCGGTCTCGGAACCCTTTTCATTGGTTTTTCTTCTAATTATATCTTCCACACAATGTTTTAAACAATGTTTTAACTATTAAGAAGTGAAGTTCAAGAAGGAACAACAATGTACTGCTCACGAACTCCCGTGATTGGAGAAATAAAAAGCAACCGGTCTCGGAGACCGTGTTACATTTATGGAGGGTTAAATCTGTGCTGGCACTGCTAACTTGACGAATCTATAGGTGCGGTGGGATTAGTTCATATTATAATGACAAACAACTTCAATTTTTCACTCGAGAACATAGAAAAGTGGATCGTGAACTAATCACTTGTTTCATTTTAAAGATTGTCAGAATAAAATATAAATAAGAGGATAATTCTGAATGATAGGTTAAATATTTTTAACAAGTTCATCATAATATTTATGGCAGTTTTATTGTTCCTTCAACATAGTTTCATAGATGAGGAGTTATGACTTCCATGAACAGAAACATAACTCCTATACATTCAAAACACCCAGAAAATCTCCTACTGCAACAATTATAGTACACTGGAACAGTTCTTTTCGTGAATAACGTGCTTAATAGATTGCATTATTATTTTCCGTGCCGTATGAAAAGAAGTAATATAGTTTTGCAATTAAATGCCAGTACTACTTCTGTATCAACGCTGCCAATATGATTGCATGAGTAGTAAAGAAGAGTTGAAAGTAAAAAGTACAAGTGAACATTTGCCTGTAAAAGTAGAAAGAATATTCTGAAGTTAATATTAAAAACTCTTACGTAGTTAACACAAGTATGCATGAAATAATGTTTATTATAAAACAGCTTACCTCCTAACTGTTAGTTTTCGAAATATTTGTATCTATATGTTTAACTACTCAAGAAATGTATGTTATTAATTCTTACTATATTTGGTGTATTCTGAGACTCATTTATATTATAAAGACAAACCTTGAGAAATTTAAAAGTTACGACCAATATTAAAGATACAATATTGGAAGTGAAATATGATTTTTTTTTCTGACGGAAAGAGTGGTTTCCTTCTTGTGAGAGATGAGGAATTTCATTTTTATAGCTTAAATCAAAAACAAATTGCATAATGTTTGCAGGTCGTCTTCTGTCTCAAGCCCCGAAACAGTGAAAACTGCAGACGTCACTAACTTCACCGTAGACGAGGCATACGTGGTGAACACAGTCACCGGGCAAGTGGTGACCTCCAACACGGTGAACCGTAAGCGCACCGATGTCACCTTGACTCGCAAGCAGCCCAGAGACAGCAGCCCCGATTCCCAAGACGAACCCGACGAAGGCTATGAGCCGTGTTGTGTGAGACCGACCCATTCAACTACACCCGTCACCATTACCATCACCTCGGCCACCACCAAACAGACGCGTGACGTTATGGAGAACGAAGAGGATTACGTGGAGTGCATACAAGACGAGACACCCCCGGACACGTTCCTCGTTGACTCTGAAGACGATTCAGAACTAGAAGAACCTCAACGACCTCTGAAGAAGGCTCCCAGCAAACCATCACCAACGCAATCGACCCAAAGAAGAACTACTACTCACGTCACCACCGCCAGAACCAACGTGTCCGCCCCCACGAAGCCCACCGGTCGAGGGGGAATCCCAGTGAAGCCCCAGCAGCCGAGAGGACGCCCAACGACCACGCAGCCGACTCGTGGCGCTCCCAACGGATCTTCTCCGCACTACGCGTCGCCGCTCAGGAGGGAGCCACTGAACCGCGAGGGAGTTCCCAAATCGCCCGCCAGAGCGCCACAATCACCGGCGAGAACTCCAATTAAAGCTCCTCACTCACCAGGTATTTCTTCCATTTACTCAGACGTTAAATACAGGAAATGACGAGAAAAGTACTCTAAATCTGAATGATTTATGTCTTTAGGGTGACTATTTGATTTTCTCAAATTAATTGAAGAATATTATTTGGTCCACAAAGTGATACGCGGGTTTCTATATGATGATCAAAAATTATAAACAAATGATTTTCTTAAGTTAATGTTCTTTTATTGTTTATCCACTCTATCGTGATTTTTTTACCCAATTAATATTATATAAACGACGAAGACTCGGAGTTACTCGTTTCACTGTTTAAACATTCCAGTGGATTGTAATAATAAAAATATCCAGCGACAAGATTCTTTAACAGTTTGATTGGAGAATAATTAAGATAAATTGTATATTAAATATATTAACTTGTCATGAAAATTTTCAATAAATTAAATTGTCATGGACTGATTTCGGAATAGAAAGTCCTTTGTATCGACGGATCCTGCAAGCAGTTCCCATTTTTACTACATTTTTATCACATTATGCAGATTTGAGCATTTTATGGGATTACAACCATCATTTTTTTAGAGTGGAGAATTTTTTTTCTCTAACAAAATATGCAGTTTACTGCTATTTTACTGAATAAAATGTTGTTATACTAGCTTACTCTGTACTAGTTCGTACATGCAGTATATAAGTTCTACACTAACCGATGGGTTGTACGACTTATTAATGATTATGAGAAGAAGTCGTGCTTCAATGCTTCTTGAGCGAGTAACTCTATGAAAGTTTTATTTTCAATGCTCGCTTGACAATGAAGTGAATATTGATGGGAGGCGCCATTTCTTTGCAGCGAGACCACCCCAGTCTCCGGCGCGCCAGCCGTTCGGCAGATCCCCCGCCCGCCCCGCGCAGCCAGCTCAGCAGCAGTCTCCGCAACGTGGTCGCCCCACGCGAACCCCCAGCGATCGCTCCATCGGGAAACCGCGTCAGCCCACTTCCTCCCCTGCACCACGCAGACAAGTCTCCAAGCCGGAGACGAACGTGACGCGCGTCGCCAACAACGCCTCGCGCAAGATCACCTCCACCACCATGGTGCTCCAGAGCAATCGCGTCACCAACAGGACGACGACCCCTGCGCGCAAGGAGCAACCCAAGAGACCCGTTCAGCAGAAGGAACCGGAGACGCCGAGAGGACGAAAGCCGAGACCCGGAGAGATTAACGGGACCAGTTCGGTTAGGAGGAGCACCAAGGTGACAGAGCAACAGAGGACAGAGGTGCGAAGGACTTTGTCTGGGAAGAAGATTCTGCCCAAGGAGGAGGACGACGAGGAACCCTTGACCACATCGTCCTCTGAGGACGAAGGAGAGGTAAGTTTATGCCCTTGTGTGTTCCGGACACTTGGTTTTTGAAAACATGAATTAAATATCATTGAAATCGCAGAGTATTCGAAACATTTGTTATCTTTCTTCATACTTATTGTATGTTACGTGATATTTTCTGATCTTCCACATATTACATTAATATTTGAAACTTGTTTATACCTTAGTATTTATATATTTAATACTAATTTCAAAATCAATTTTTAAAACCTAGTCTTCTCAGAAGTCTAAATGATAACGATTGATCTGCCAAAAAATTGTTATGTGTCGTATAAATGAATATGTATCCATTAACATTAGTACCCTCATCATGTCACAATTGTTTTTACTCTTATTTTAGTGTTCGTTGATACTCTTCGTCGCAATAATGTATAAACATAAATACGACTCTTGCATACAATAACTCTAATATTCTAATTAGTTCGTGAATTTTACAAAGAATTACAGAAAATTTATTTCCTTCTCAATCTACATGTTTTATCTTTAAAACGGGAATTTAGTAAAATGTTTCTTAGTGAAGCTCTGCAATACAACATAAATATCCCGTCAAAATTTCGAGCTCCTGTCTCTAATATTTTGTTTTAATGAACGAGGGAGTGAGCAAGTCACGCGTATAGAATAGTGTGCTGTATACGCAGCGTTGTGTTGAGTGACTGACTCTCTCACTAATAGGAACAAACAATCATCGAAGTATCCATGTAGGGAAATGTCTTTCGAAGGAGAAATAATGACATCAAGAAAGATTAAGAACACAGAATAAAAAGTTGTGTAACGTGCTTTATAATGGGAATTAAGAAAGTAATAACTTTTTTAACTCGCAACATACGAGTGCCTTCTCATGGACGAGTGTTTGCATTGTCAACGACCTGGTGAGAATTGCCACGGACCGGGACACGAATCCGGGACCTCCTGCTCTGGCCGCAGGTGCGATGTCCACTGCACCACACACCTCAATCCCGTTCACATCAGGGCTTTTCCCGTGAATCTGGCTCACATCCCTATTCAGGAGATAAAGTGACCAACAGGTGGCTCCCATGGTGGAATGTCCACTCGGAACAGGCTGTATGGATATTGTGTACGGGCTTGAGGAATCGAGACGGATAGTGCAGTGGACAGCGTACCTGCGGCCAGAGCAGAAGCTCCCGGGTTAGAGTCCCGGTCCGTTGCAATTTTCACTTACCGTTGACGATGAAGATGTTGTAAATTGCTGTTGATGAACTTGAAACATGTTCAAATGTCGACCCATTAGCGGTAACACAGGCCTCACATCGCAGTCGAGACTTCAGGTAGAACATACTCGCCAATAAATGCAACATCGGTGTTAATAATCCTGCATCGTTGTTAATGAGCAGAATTTTGAACATCTGTTTTAATTTGTTGTTGACCTTTGAGCGCTCCGATGTCAAAAAGTTATAAATAATGACTGTCAATTTGCTGATATCATAACTGTCATTTTGCTTTAAAACGAAATATTTCAATGAAAACAAAACAACAAAACCTACTATTTAACATCAAATTCGTATCCAGCGACCCCGAGTCCTGTAGAGTACACAGTTTAATGTCAAAATGTTGTAAAATAAGAATGTTACATTCGAAATCATGAAAAAAGTACACATCCCCATGTTAAATCCCATTTAAATTTCAACCCCTCTGAGGCACGGGTTATTATTTTCAAAATAAATTAAAACTTTGTCCACCTTTGTTTATTGCATTTTTATCCGATATAGGGGAGAGTTTTGCTGAAATCCGAACTTTCGTTTTTTAACGGCCTACCTAATGTGTATCTTAGGAAATCATGAATGTGCTCTATCTTCTGGAACATTCTGTACATAGAGACAGATGTCAATAATCGATTATTTCGTTTGATGATCAGGAAGCCGTGGAGGGAGCAGAGCCTGTGACCGACGCTGAGAGACAGAGTCCTCAGCTCTTCACTGACACCGACGGAGCAGACGAAAGCGACTTGGAGCTGCTGCGTCTCAAGAGCACCACCACGCGAGAGGAGCATTTGCTGTCCGCCACCACGGGAGGCAGTCGCGTCACCATCACACTCAACGCGGCCAGCAGAAGCTCCAGGGAGAGTTCGCCGGACTACTTGCGGCGCCCGCAGCCCGTCACCGACACCAGCGACGACGACTCGTACAGACCCCGATACGCGGACAAGGTGAGGGACACGTGTGTAGGTGTTAGTTTGGACCACGACAACTAGAGCTAGGGAAGTCCCATTCCACGTGAATTTGATCTCTTTAGACTGGATTCGACACGTCGTGAAACATTTTGAGGGAACAGCGTCTAGGTTGCGACTGCGATGGTACGTCGCAGAGGGTTCACTTTACCATCTCGGCTAAATGTACAGACACATTGATGTAAAAAAATACAAGTTTTATAGATGTCGAACCCGGGTTCTCCCGCTCCAAGCGTGTGCACTAGCCTTGAACTACCGAGGGGAAGTTAAATTGAAACAAAATTAGTTTTATATTTTCTCCCAGTATCATTCAAATCTATATTACTGTTTTATGATATTTTAATTTTTCGTTATTTTTATCAAACTTCCTCGATCCTTGGGATAGAGATCGAAATATTTGAAAAGTGTGACTGCCATGTATTGTCACGTGATGTACGAAAAGGGTGGCGTAATTTTTGATTGCGAGTTGTGACTCATTAACTAAAATACGACTTCATTCGCGGTTCACGTAGAGATGCCTGTCAAACCGTACAGACTATACGTCATGTCATGTACCAAAAATTATCCTTAGCCAGTATATAATCTCCTTGGTATTTTTCAAATTACGTGATCCACGTTATGAACCAAAATTGATAAAATACTTTCACAATCTCATCAACTTATGAACAAAATTGATAAGTACAGAGACGCTTTAAAAACTTGTGGAATCCACATGTCAAATATGCGTAATACGAGAAGTTACGAAGACATGGACTGTTAAAGATGAAACCAAGGAGGAAGGCTAGTGCAAGACAAGTGCAAAACTAATAGAGAACAAGATCTCGGTAATGTTGGGTATGGAGTTGATTTATGAGAATCGCAGTAAATGCGAATAAAAAATATACAGCATTATATCATCAATTTAATGGATAACAAACTTCCTTCGTTTCAGGTGAGTGAACCCGAAGACGACGAAGAGAGACGATCCCCGGGTCGCGTCTTCCAGCGTCCTCTGGTGCAAGAGCACCCTCTAGACGAAGAGCCCTCAGAGGAGACAGAACAGCCTTCGAGACCCCAACCAGTTCCACAGGTTAGTCTCAAGCCATCCACATGGCCCGGGTTTTTCACCACTTTTTCTTCGGGTAGAGACTGATTTTATTTACATGCCCTCCAAGAAAATCTACCTAGGGGCGAAATAAATGAGCTTCACGTATCATTTCAGTTTGGTTAGGTCGCATCCGAAATGTTGGCTGATTCAAAGAGTTCTGTTTAAAATAATTTTCAGTTCTTGATCCTTCCTATAAACCACTTGGGAGGTTCTTGAGGAAAAGTCGGTATACTCTAATAAAATTACATTTTCATACTAGCCAAATTTTCAACAAATTCATTTTCTGCCTCAGGGATTGTACATCTTTACACTGTATACCACACTGAAAACTCCCTACCTATTTATTTCTACTCGTGTCTACAACCCAGTGGCGGATCTATGGGTGGGGGTTAGGTGGGGGAGTGTGGTGTACAGTGACCTGAGGAAGACGATGAAGGGGGTCTAAGGAGACTAAAGCCCCATCCCTCCCCATTGGACCTGAACACTCAACAGATGAAGGCATATTAAACAAATAATAAATTTTGTTACTATTAAATTGCCACTTTAAACAAATAATAAATTTTGTTACTATTAAATATGGTTAAATGTTTGTTATTTATTTGGTGAGTTGACGTATTTTATTTAAGAAATAATATTTATAAAATTTTTGTTGTAGAACAATGATTCTCGAACAGATCCCTCCAAGGTCAGCCCTTGACTAAGGTCTACCCTCCACTGCTATCACCATACGGTTGCATGCACTTACTTAACCTAAAGTGTATTTAACCTGATAGTGGTAGAAATGAGTGGAAATAAGTATGTTTATTAAAACGGTAAGGAGTATGAAAAAGTACTACAGTGTAACGATGGAAAAACTCTGAGGAGGACAATAAATTTGTCGAAACGTCAGCTAGTGTGTAAAATGTAATTTCATTGTGACATTTCCTCCAGAACCTGCCACGGAAATCTGTTGAATTCGAACGAATATCTCTAGAAATTCTATTTTGGTTAATGATTTCATTGAGAAGAGTGGAATAACGAAGAGTCTACGTGTTTTGCAGCCGACAGGGAAACGCAGTGAACTGGTGACCGATCTGGATGAGTCAGATTCTGATGAAGCGGCTCGTCTGAAGCTGAGTGTAAGCGAACGAGTGAATCTCTTCCTGGCGGAGAGTCGACGCGCCTCCGCACCTTATCACCCGCCCACAGTCACGCAACCTGATGACGAAACTCCTGCACCTTTCGACCAGCGACCGCCAGATAGCCCCAGCAGCGTCAGGAGGTAAGAAACATTATCTCACTATAACTACAGACCTTAACAAAAAGAGAATTATCAGGGGAGGAAATGTAATGCGGAATTTCTCATATTTACGGAAAATACTACGCGCACTTTCTCATACTGGTTTGAATTTTTAATCAGTTATATCGACAGCAGTGGTCTAGTGGTAGCGTCTCCGCCTCCGCGATCCCGCAGAGCGGTGGAGCATGGGTTCAAACCCTCCGCGGCCGAATTCGGTGAGGTTTTCAGCTGATCGTTTCCCTCACCTACTGAATACAAATGGCAGTTCGGTACCATAAATGCCCTGCCAACCCAACATATCTCCTTCCCAACTCCCTTTCCCAAGTCTGACGCTGGAAGAGCAAGCCTCATGGCCTGAACCAGAATACATACACAAATAAAAAAGTTTTGTAACGAGATTGTGTTGTGGCTGTCTCCTTCTCCCTACTCTACCAATAAGAGGCGAGTATTGACACAAGCGTCTTTGGCGCTTTGAAAATGTGTGCGTAGTAAATTAGCTGTCTACCTTTTATTAATTCTCATAAAATCGATTTAAGGGACATTTAACCACTTAAAGAAAAATTGACATTTAAACAATTTTTGACAAATTTATTTATATTAGTAATAAATGAGCGCTTTATGAAATGGTTTGTTTGCATTTCCCTTGGACGTGTTGAATCTTAACTACACGACAGCAGGTATTAAATGTCAATACAGTTTATGACTCTTAAATACTTATACATAATTGTTCAACAGACATGAAACAAATTACAAACATGCGAGAAGACACAGCTCTTATGGTATCTCTGAAAGTATTTGAGAAACACATTTAAGGACAATAAATACAAAGCTAAACAGCACAGAAGAACAATGAAAAAAAATGATGATAATCTAAATATTATGGCTCTACCGAAGGCACTTAATGGTTTTATGCCGTGGCTTGCACTTTTTACAATTTAGTTTTAATCTTCTGAACCTTGATACTTAGTATTCTTAAAGCATAACACTTTTCAAATAATGAACGCGCAAATGTATAATAGTAGTACCCTTCATAATTATGACTACTAACACTCTGACGGTGTAGTAATTCTTCTCGAACACGTTAACTGCCTGGTCACGATATCGCTTGAAATTTTGGAATTGTATGTTCGCTTCTCTGATTGAAAACCGAGTACTGTAGTTTTACCATGTGGTTCTGAAATGAACTTTGAGTCAATACTTTCACAATAACCCTGATATAATAATAGGATGTGCACTTACCTCTTTATCTATTTTCCACCTAAAATACTGAACAAAATTTTGTTCGATTCGACAGAAAAGTAGGTTAAAATCCAGAGATTTCATCAGGGTATGCTGTATAGTGATAAATTAAATATTTCGTATTTGATAAATTAAATATATGTATTTCATGTTTGAAATGTACCTAGGTATTATGATGTGGTTGAGAATGGAACTCTTAATGGAACACGAAATACATTGTATTGGAATATTAATAAAGATTTAATATTTGTACAAAATTACAAAATCCACGCTATACCTGCCACTAGTAACTACGAAGTGTTTCAATAACATTCGAACATTAATTAATGGTATAAATTTATCATGTAGCCCCATCCGGGCGTGGGTTATCCTTCGGGTTGAGGCGAATTTTATAACCTTTTACGGGATCTTTAGGGTCTTGCATTAAGGCAGCGGTCTCATAAATACTTTCTTGTATTGTATTATACCAAAATTATTATAACACGAGCGCTTCCCATTTTTATTCTTATCTTTGGAGTGTGCTGAGATGTTAAATCCTCCTCTGAGTTAGGGCCCAGATCGGAATTGATGAGATAGTCCCTTGCTTGCTTAAGGAGATTAAATTATTTGTCCTCCACGTGGTCGTGCGCACTTTTTAAATGCGTTTTTGGTAATAAATTTATTAGTATTATAAACAATATGCGAATCACAATCATCGTCCTTGATTTCGTTCCAGAGCGAAGGCCCTGTTCGAATCCATCACTTCTTCCCCGCCCACACCAAAGGGACCCGCACCAGCCACAGCACCAGCGCGTGCAGCTCCAACACGCCCTTCGCAGCCCAAGGAGCGCCCTTCGAAGCAGGAACCTTTGCCCACAGATGACATCCCCAGCGACGACGATCAACGCTCTCAACCTTCCTCGAGGGGAGCTTCTCCAACACGCGCACAGCCCACTAAGTGAGAATTATGTGTTGATCTTATTTTCTCTTTTAGTAAGAAACTCTGATTAAATACGAAAAAACCGCTCCTCGGATATTTAAAAATATATTTAAGGTTCAGAAATGAAATCTATTCTTCTGCGACATTCTTGATGATTTTAAATTGTCATTTTTATTGCAACTAATTTCGGATATTTGGGTTACAATATATCAACAAGTATAGATGCCATGTTTCGAACGTTATTCAACATTCGTCTTGAGGTAACCGGCAGCGTCTATATTCGAACCAGGGTACGGACGTCGAAGAAGAACGTTCGAAACATGTGTGTGCTAGACACTTGTATATTATCTAACGGGTCAAGACTATGGGTAACATCGTCCAAATAAGTTGCAATAAAAAAGGAACTATTGTTGTCAATTCGTAATAGACCTTTTACTGCCGTTTTCTAAGAAATTCAATGATATTTTTTATTCGTTGATATCTTGCTGAATTTAAATGTGAATATGTATTACTATTATTCTATCAACTTTTGAAATTAAGTTTTTAAAATATCGAACACGCATCAAGTATATGAAAAAAGTACACTTATCATTTGTGACGTATCAACTGGGCACATCTTTCATATTTTTATAAAAGATTTAATTTTTGTGTTTCTCTCGAAAATAGAAAAGAATATTCAGGAAACCAGCGGCGATTATGTTTCTTTCATTTAACACTTCTGAATGGCCGCAGGTACGATACATTTACGAAGCCAAAAACGCATCCTCTAAACGAAAAGCCGATCCGAAAGGAGTCTTTGCCTCGGAAACCTTCAGAGGATGGCGACACTCCTGAAGACTCTGCTCCCAGTGATAGGGATATTTCACCTGAGCGCAAGAAAGCTTCTCCTTCGACCACTGGTAAGTCATCGATTTGCCATTCTAATAGTTACGTTGCATCCTTCAAAGGAGAGATTATTCATCCGTATTAGTCTATTATTATTTTTAATGTTCTCGAAGGAGGCGCATTAAACCATAGTTTTAGTTTTTCATTCCTTGTTTGTGAAACTCATGTTCATCACACCATTACTTGTTCGTGAATAGTGCATTGTTTTCAAGGAAATTTTATTTTTTTAAACTCCAGTTCGCATTAGAAGCCAAGATCTTTTGCTTATGAACTAATTGTTAACCGAAATTTCGAAACGGTATCATATTCATACGATATATATAAAGATCCAGCAATTTATAGACATTTAGTAAATCAGCAATTTATAGAAATTTAGTATGTTTCCGAAACTAGCATTTTATGCACAATTTCTTTTTTATCTCAAGACAAGAAGTCGAGGAAAATGAAGCAAATTTTTTCACAAAGAATTCATAAAAATCGTAGAACGGAAACTGTGTAATTACAACTCTAAATAATTTAAAACTAGTAATAATCATAAAAATGATATAAAATTCCGGTGGATGTAGGATGATTAATACCACATTAAAGAAATTAATACAGACTTAAGTTAGGCAACTCTTCCAAAAAAAAAACAAATAAATCACATCAAGAGTGAATAATTCAAATATTATCGTTCATTAAGATCAAGCGAAAGGGAAATTGAATCTAACCTATATTGTTTATGAAAATATGTATTATGAAATATGAATTGTTACTTTTACTTAGTAAAATTATTTCATTTACCTGAAAAACATGGCAAATACTTTCTCCAGTACCTTATAGTTCTAGCAAAGTTTCACACAGTTTTTATATTTGGCATCGATAATGTATACAGAGTATCCGAACAGTAATTAATAGTACATGTTGTACAATGGAGCATTACGTAACTCCCGTATAATTCGTGGAAAATGCCCCATAAAGTTATTACTCACCAGACGCTTTCATTTGTAAGGACCAAATTAGTTAAGTTTCATCTTTCTGAAATAAATGAGTCGAGTAGTTCTTTTCTTAGCGCTATTTTTAAATGTCGTTATCTCGGAAAATAAAAGGGGAAATTTGAAATAACAGGAAATCTCAGACATCTTTTAATGCTCTATAGTACAATACTTAATTTATGTGATTTACTTCACCCGGTAACGCAGAAACATTTGTGTGACATTTGCATATTAATGTATACGATGTTAAAAAGATATTCTTACGAATGATAATTATAATGATAATTAAATTGAATTTTTCAGACACGTTCACACGTCGTCGCGCGTCGAAGGACGCTAAATCTCCGACAAGGAAGGAAGCAGCTTCTCCTGAAGGCAGAACGTCTCCCACTAGAAAAGCTTCTCTTCCCAAGAAGGACGTCTCTTCTTCAGACACTTTCCCGAGACGCCGTCCGTCCCAGGACACACCTTCACCCTCCAGACCGACACCCGAAGATCGAGAAGTTTCTCCCACACGGAAGACATCGTATTCCAAGAAAGAATACTCCACAGACACGTTTACACGCCGTCGTCCATCCCAAGATGCCACATCTCCGATACGCAAAGAATCAATTCCCAACGAACGAGTTCCTTCTCCAACACGAAAGGTCTCTCTCCCCAAGAAGGACTTCCCGACAGACACGTTCCCTCCACGTCGCCCGTCCCAAGACAGAACTTCGCCCACGCGGAAGGATTCGGTTCCGACGACTGAGAAGCCATCTCCTCGGGAGGAGTATCCGGAGAGCAAAGACACTCCTTCTGGTAGGAGACCTTCACGACCGGAGTCGACTCCAACGAATGAACCGCAGGAGTCCTTCCCCAGCGGGACGTTCACGCGACCCAAAGCTCCTAAAGACACGTCTCCCACGCGTGACACCCCCGACTCTAGACGTCCCACAGATACCTTCACGCGGAAGAAGTCCTCGCCTTCCGTCACGGACGAAATCCGTCCGAGGAAAGAAATTCCGACGAATACTGTGAGCGCGCGACGAGCCGCTTTCGAAAGACAGGCAAGCAAGAGCAACACGACTTCCATCTCCACGACTCCGACGCGTCCCAGAGATGCGACATTCCCAAGGAGGAAACCAGTGGACGAAGATCTTCCGAATGATAAGCGCCAGATCGATATCCTCAGTAGGCCCTCGATATTTGAAGCTAGGAGAAGGGTAGCACCAGCTCCTACTAGTGCATCCCCTGAACGTCAACAGTCTCCTACTGGAAGAGAATCTCCTGTGAAACGGAGACCTGATTCTCCTAAGAAAGTGTCGTCTCCCACTCGTCGTGAATCGATTCCACGAAGTGATTCTGCATCTCCCACGAGGAAAGAATCGGTTCCGCAAATGACGAGAAAGGAATCTGTACCAAGGAAGGAGACATCGCCCGTGCGAAAGGAATCAGTTCCTTTACGAAAAGAATCCGTTCCTTTACGAAAAGAATCAGTTCCCTCACGAAAGGATTCAGTTCCTGATGTTACACCAACACGAAAGGATTCCGTCCCGACGCGGAAGGAGTCAGTTCCTATGAGAAAAGAATCTGTTCCTGAAGTTGGCCCAACGCGAAGGGATTCGGTGCCTACTCGGAGGGAGTCTGTGCCAACGCGAAAAGATTCGATTCCAAGGAAAGACTCTGTTCAGGAACCGACTCCGGGGCGGAAGGATTCGATCCCAGGTCGCCGTTCGACGTCTCCAAGGAAAGAACAAGATGCGCCATCTGAAGGAGGTCCCCAAGGAAGGGCCGGTCGCTTTGGCGTGGCCTTGCGCACAGTCAGCCAGAAAGAGATACAAGTAAGTAGAGTAATTGTAACCTTCATTGGTTCATCATGTGTTAAGGTAGAGAATGAAGATTTTTGAACGTCGAAAATTTGCATAGTGGATGTACATTATGATGATATTGATTTTAGCTTTTTGCTATTTAGTATTTTTTAAATGGGTAATGTAGCGTGCTATTCAAGTTTATCTACATGGGGTAATAGGAGGTAGGAGGTGGGTCAGTTATCCCGGTTTACTAACAACTCGACCCACGTGGAGTTGTTAGTAATAGTAAGAGTTAGTGACACACAAGGAGTAGTGGGAAGTGGGTATTAGAATAAGGGTTCACTTTTCAATTGACACAGTTATATAAACAGAGACATTGAAGTGAAAAGTTACGAAATTTTCTGGCCTCACCATGAATTGAACACGGAATGACTCTGTACCAGAGAGGCTAACCCCATTTCAGCAATATATAGACAATTTAATGTTTCAAGTACATTGTCTTTAGAATAAAATATTTTTTTCGAAAATAAATTGTTTCCGAGTCCTTTAAATGATTTTTAAAGACAAACTTTATTCATAAATCCTTTTTTATTTTAAATGGTGATATTTTGTTCAATAATTCCGTTCTGTCACTCATACTACGTCGTATGTATTAACATGCTATTGACAGGCCATGCAGCTCGATGTCAGCGTCGAGGTTCAAACATCTTTATAAATAACTTTTTGCTACGAATTATATCGCCTTTAGTTACTATAATTGATCAAACTAACATACGACGCAATTGTAGTATGACCGAACTCAGTCAGTCAAATCATTTATATAAATTATTCTGTTGAATGATTTGTCCAACATTAGCCCGCAGAACCTCCTTAATATAATGATGTGTGTAAGCATTATATATAGTTATATAAAATGCAGCATTGACGAATTTAACTCACCTGCAGGTTGGTGTTACTACTCAGCAACGTCGGCGCAGCAGTGACACTGTTCGATTGCGTGGAGAAGACTTAGTTATTGAAGAGATTTTCGACTTGGAGCTTCTCGAGAAACTTGTAAGTACTAAACTTTTCTAAATGATATGAATGAACTTTTCTAAATGACAAGAGCTGATCGATTACATCGAATTTTTTGGAAGGAGGATTGTGTGAATTGTTTGATAATTCTTGAAAGAAAACACTGAAAATATTAATTTAAATAATGTTGGATCGACCCTCACTAGACCTTTTTTGATTAAAAGAACTATGCGAAATCCTCATGAAACTTAAGTTTCTGTATTAATTTATTAATTTTTTTGTGGGGCTTTGGGGCTATTTTTTTATTAATTTATTGCTAACCAGAGTGTTATAAGCAGTTTGTAACTACATTCTCACGATTAATTTATTGATTGATTAATAGATATTTGTTAAACAAATATGAAAGTTAATACCTATTCATCTATACGTAAACGAGTAGTAAGATAAACTACAATGTTGTATAAAAATAGCCTTTTTCAAACTAGGTCAATATTTCAAAAAAATAGATTCTAGGATTATGACAATACTATTGTTTATATGAGAAATTAAAAGTAATCTTCTCCCGTGATCAGTCAATTTCTGTCCTGTCTTAATAGATATTAGTGAAGAAATACAAGGCAAGTTGAATACGTGTCAAAAATTGTCAGATAATAAGAACGAATTTTGAAAAGACACCTTCAATGAAACCTCATAACTATTCACTCTCAACGTGTAAAAATATTGGTCGATTTTGGCATTGAATACAGTAAAATAAGCCTCATAAATTCTTGGAAAACATGCTTAACGGTTTTTTAAAACGACTTCGTTAAAATGTTATTAACTGATGTTAAGATGTTATTAATTGTAAATTAATGTTATTAATTGTTATTAATTGTAAATTAATATTTTGTAACCGAATTTCGTATTCCATGTTGTTGTTTTTTGGAAAATTCTGCCATCTCTGATAGCTTAGCTCCTTTACGAGTCCTACAACCCTTCAAAACTCCTTTACTGCGACTTAGTCAGTGTTTGGACTTCGTCATAGTTTTTTAGGATCTAGATATTAATAGAAAACTTGCCTAGGATACAGAAAGTTGAAAAGAAAGCGATCATTGAAGATCGACAGATCATAAAGTGGAAAAAAGTGAAGCACTTTTGTATGAAAATAAATATTTGCTTGCAGCTTAACTTCACGAATTCTATGTTTACTGTGTACAAAAAACACGACCTCTCTCAATCCTCTAAACAATATTATGCTACAAGGGCGTGTTACATTTTTCCGTCGTACGTTTCGAAAGCGCACGCGCTCGTACAAACACTCGTCGAGGCAATCGTCTACAGTTGGGATGTTAAGAGAAGGAGCGTGCCGGCGAACTTGCGTTCATCCGCGTGCTCAGATCGCCATCTGCGCAATGCGTGGTTGTACCAGAGAAAATTTCTCAAGGTGAAACAATACATTTCAGATTCAACACGAAATCAGTATATGGAAATACAAAATCATTACAAGGAGACGTAATTTCATGATACAGAATAATAAATCATTTTTATATTCCTCTTCATGGAATACATGTTTATATGTATATAAACAAATGTCAAGTTAAATGTATTTTTGATTCGAGGGTTTATGTATCAAATATATATAAACAATTTTTAAAAATTCTATGTAACTTTTCTTAACATGAATAATGGATATGACATTTTTTATATACTTAAGTGATTTTTCGTCATAATTCTCCAAATTTACTGGATAAAATTGGCCTCGTTTCGCCTCCATGTACTCCACTATGCGGAGACACGAAGAGGTGTTGAAAAGCGGAATTCACAAGCCCCTTAATGGTACAGATCACAGACTTGTCTATTGGCACTAATCGTCACAAAAAATCACTCGTGACGAACTCCGCGTGGCATCGTAAACAGATCACAGACTCCGATAAGCAGACTGAATGGAGTCCGGAGGGTTATGAGATCGACTTTGTGTCTTAACACAATTCTGTACATCCAATATTAGTTAACTCAGTTACTCCTAAAGATTTGATTTTCTACCAAAGTAGGCTCCATGGCCTCATCCTAGACACAAAACAAAGACGGTATAATCAATAAATACCTTCTTTCGTAACCTGGTTCGTTTCTGGGTGCACTCCCAAGTTCTCAAGAAACACGAATTGTATGTAACTTCCCTGCGATTTTAATATCAGATCTCGCTTAGGTAATAGTGACAGATACAATGAGTTATTTAAAAAATAATTATTTCGTTCCATACATTGCATAAATAATACATTAATTTAATTATTCATACGATCTGAGGTGTTTCTCGTGGAAAGAACTAATAAATTTCTTTTCTCGAGGAAAGAACTAATAAAAATACTCCCATACATTTGCGTTTTCATACTCCCCCTCATTTCGACAAATTTATCTTCCTGCGTTGGGATTTAATTAATTTGTTCCAGGCTCTTCCACCGGTGTCTTCCGCATCGCGATAATGTTATCTCAGGGTGACACGAATGAAAGATGAGAACTAGAAACTCGTATCATTGTCAATAATGTCTCTTATCTCATTATAAAATATATTCATAAAACTGAATCTCCTGGAATAAATCTATATCAAACAAAATTCCTCTCTCGTAAGGTACGTTGCCGAGTCGAAGACTACGTACGCTTTGTACGTCAACACGACCCGCGGCGTCAGCAAACGATGACTGGTCTTACGAGGAACAATGGTCTCGTAGAACAATTGCAGTGGTAATCAGTGAATCACAATATCAGAAAATGAATGTATTTATATCCAAATAACCAATATTACTGGTACAAAAATAATTGCTGACATTTTCAAAATTTTTGTTAAGGGGGAGATAATGTTAAAATGTTTCTATTGCTTATATTATATGGATATAGATTTCCAGAAAACTTAACACGCTTTAAATGTAACTGAGAAACTTATTAAGTTAAATTTATTCAAAATAAATAAAGAAAATTGGAGAGAGAACTTGAGGCAGATAATACAAATATTGGACAACCCACATTCCTTCCTAGCTCACTTTTCATTTTCGTTAGGATGGCTGTCCACAAAAATGTTGGATTCATGAGGAGGAATTCTTTAAATTGTAAATTAATTCTTTTGGCTTAAATTGAGCAATTTCAGTCAAAAAATGTTACAAACTGCATATGATCACGCGTAAGCAGTAAACCATTACAGTAACGTGTCCATGAATAGAAAACAATTGGAAGAAAAGAATTTGGAGTACCAATATCAAGAACACAGAAGGAGAAGGATCAGAGATAATCATTTCTCCATCCTCAAAGCAAATGTAAAATAATTTATGAATACTTATTTATAAGTACAGGAAGCATTTAAAAGTAGCATAAATTGACATTTTTGTTAACATCCGTTAAGAATTTTATCTAATGATTAGTCGAACATCCTCGGGAATTTTAATAGTGTTATGTTTCTTCTCCCCCCATAAAAGTTCATCTACAAGCGATGGTCCCCGGTTAAGCACAGAGTTCGTTTGTTCCATTTTATTGGTTCGTTTTATTTTTCTGTAGAATATATTTGTTGAAAGACAGTTTTCAAATATTTCCTTATGCACCATCTTAGTGGCGGCGCTAGATCAAAATCATCTTTAAATTCTGCTTTTAGTTGAATATGAGAAGGGTTTTGTTTATTATTAACCAAGTGTTTTCTTCTTATCATAACGTCTTATAAAATATCGTGCAATATAAAGTAAATTGTGCATAATTACATTGACGAAGTACGAAAATTCTGCTTTTAGGGGTAGGGCGTGGTATTTAAAATCTCATTAGTTTACGATCTTCCTCCCGCTTTGATATTGACGCTCAAGGGTTCAATGTTTTATAAAGATTTGTGTAAGAGACAAACACCTTCTTTATGCATGGGGATATATCGTTTTTATTTACTCTAATTGGGGCATGGAAATAGAAAACTTTTTAAGTGCCGAAAACGTGGTTTTACAAGAGATACATAAAACTGAATATATACAATAATTGATCATGAAAAATTATGGAAAATCACCATATATATATTGTTTGACATTGCAACTAATGGTGGTTTAAGAAAATAAAATTTACGGTTGTTGAAACCGTTGCAAGTGCCAAATAATTAAAATACGGAGAATGTTTGAAGTGTCATATGGGATTAAAAATTAACGTCAAATATCACGAATAGTATCCCAAAGGTTGCATGTGCCACGCCTTATAACAAACATTCTGCCTAGTGTTAAGAAAACTTACTGAAAACTTTTTTAATGTATATTATAAAATCGATTACCCAGATTTTTATTACGTAATACATGTTAGCCTCAAGACGATCTATACGTCCACGCAATATTTTCCGTCATAGCAATTAAACTTACAACAATTACCACAGCATTGGCGATGTCAAGGATAACGGTTTTCGCGGAAAAAGAAACATAAACATTTCTGACAAGTTTTCCAGTTATATTGCCTCGGATGCTATATTCCAATAGTCTCCCTCTGTAGGGAAAATACTTTCCCCTTGTCTTAATCATTACGTTCAACTCCCCACTCGACGCCCGTCCTACTTCCACATTTCGGCGCCACCTCCGTCGACTCCACTGCGATCACGTCAGCGAGACACGCGTTTCACGACAGCCGCATCGTTGTTCTTTAACCGCGTGTGCGATGGAATCCGCTACCGCCTTCCTCATCATGGGGGAACTCGCTCTACATCCGCGGCCGACGTCTCCCCATGTGCCTCCAGAGGTGCAATTGCCAATGGTTCGTACTCATTAAGAATATTTGCTCCATTTGTTCTATACAATTTGCAGACAAAAGTGGTTACTGACAGCTAAGGACCCACCAAGAACTCTACCGATCCTTCCAACCCTTGTGAGCACATCTCTCGGCCTCCCCTGGGTTAAGATCTTGGTCACCTACTGGACTAAATTAAATTGGATTAAATTTTTTATTACTATTTTAATGTTATTTTTCAATTTGCATACAATTATAAAGAAATTGCATCTAAAACTATATAATTACAGCAGAAAGAGTGTAGGTCAGGTTCTTAATTCCATTTACAGTCGATCCCATCCCCTTTAATTTTATAGTAATTATATTTATTTGGTCTCATTTTTTCGTAGTTTTATATCGTAAAAATATTTTATTACAATGGAAATCGAAAGTTAAATTAAGAAAGTAACATAGTCAATTTTTTTGATCCAGTAGGTGACTAAAAACCTAACCCTGTAGAGGCTGATATGCTTCTTGGGTGGGGAGGACCAGTAGAGTCCGGGGAAGATGTCAGCCGCCACTTTCGTTAGCAAATGATATAACAACTCCTCCGCACTCCGGTGAATTTCATCTCAATAAATGGGAGGATGGATCGTACTTGGTTTCTTTTCGGTTCTCTTCTCCGTATACTCGCGGTGTTGCCCGAAACCGGACAAGGAAAAACTGCAGGTGCAAAACCATTGCACACACTTTCTCGTGTGTGTTTCTCCGTCTGCAGCATAGAGTGAGATAAAATTCTATAGTGAAAGGGTCATTTCTGGCGTGGTCCTCTAGTATATTTTGGTCGACTTCCAGTGCTCAAAGTCACTAGATGAACTTATTTCTGTCTTTAATTTGAAAGTAAAATAAATATTCAGAATGTTATTTCAAAACATATAGCGCATATCAGTTTAAATATCGTAAAAGTGTTGTGTAAATGTAATTTCGTTGTAGACAGAAATTGATATATTTTCGTATCTGCAGTACGATTTCTGTCCTTCTATGTATTTTGTCATTATCATATCTTATATTTCAGTTTACGAAAAGTGTATTGTACGTCTGCTTGATCCATTTACACTGCTAAATATTATTCCAGCTTCTTGAATCAGTAAGCTAATGCGTAATTGTAGCAGACGGAAACTATTTTACTGCGTCTATACCAAACTTTCAAGCGAAATACCGCTAATGCGGATGTAATGCCTACTAATTGTACTTTACGTACAGAAAATTTTAGCTGAATTCTCGGAGTCGTTTTTGAGAAACATTCAAAACAGTATTTTGACCTTCATGTGAAGTACCCTTTGTTTTAAAGTAAAATAAGAGCACGTGCATCGACAACAAATAAATTCTACCGTAAACACGAAACGCGAGTTAAATATATTCATCCGTCTTTTCAGTATCACTACGGACGGACGGACGTTATGCCAAAAACCACTTTTTCGGAATTAGGGATCGCCAAAACGTATTTCCCTCGAAATCTCGCTTTCGAATTTTTTCACGATTACAAAACTTTCTATATACTACGTGTATGAGAAAGTAAAAAGTACAGCGATTTCCCATGCATCTTGTCTTAATCTTTTCTCCTTTATCTTCGGTATTTAATTCAGAACAGAGAATTGAATGTGACATTCGATGATAAATAAGAGTTCGCTACGATATTGTAGATGGCGGTTGCTTTCCTCAACCAAGTTTGCCAAGTACTTTGTACGAAGACATAGATTATTCTACTAAAACGAACCGATCGCTTTCGGAAACAACAAAGTAGCTTGTATCTCTTCTCTCCACGTTGTTTATTGAAAAGTGATTTAATTTTTCGAAATACTTAATTGAATATTCTTGTGTACATTTTCTTCAACTATTCTTGACATCTTGTTTTGTACTTGATGTATTCGCTGATCATGTCGATATTGGAATCGCTCAAGTTCAAGATCTAATTTCTCCTGCAGGTATGAAAGTTAGTAACGTAGTATGTTGTAATTTGAAACCAACCTCGCATAGAGCGTACGTGCTTTAGAGCTGCAACATGATTGGAGAAGATCGACACATACAAGATGGTAACATACATAAGTACATGTCGTATACTATAGAATTTACTAACTTAGAAAGTGAATATTTCCCCGGTACCAGTGTAAAACACGAATGTTTTACAAAATAGGCAACATATGTGGGGTATAATAACAATTCTTTATCGAAGGAGCTGAAATCAATCTGTTTCACCTTGTATATTTAAAAATTGAAACGAGCTTCGCAGTTAAAAGCTAACGAACCGGTTCTTCAACGTTAAACTAAATGACAGTGTCAATATTAGTCAGAAGGTCTCTAATGACTCAAGCCCCAAGAAAAAAATAATTAGTCTACCTGAAACAAGAGATGTAATTAATGAGATTTAGTTTTATTCACTGGTGGGTTTCATTTTATCGGAATTGCTTTATAATTAAATAAGAACTTTTGGGATGTAGGAAGATGAGTTGGAAATCATTTTTCGGAAATCAAGTTTCAATATTTTCCTGAATATTTAGGTAAAATTCTATTTTCCCTTTTATTTCTCCTAAATGAAGAAGAACATGAAGCAATAATACTTATCACTGTTACAACATAAATTAATATGAGAAAGTAATAAAGATAACAGTGGACTTATCTTTCTCAGCTTTATCACCTCATACTCCAAGTGTTACGTTAATAGTTTTGTAATGAAACTAGTGAGATGAACAAGCTAATAATAATGTAATAGAGAGCCCTCAATATCCATCGTTCTCCGTCAGTAAAAAAACAGTTTATATATTGAGGTAGTGTCCAATAATATCCTCAATTCGGAAGCAATCTTGATATTCATAGCACGTTTATTTACATATTGTAAAAGAAGCTTCGATTCAAGGGCGAATTGAACTTTTGTTTATAAAAACATATATTATTTTCATGTATCCTATTTTCTGCTACCATAGGATTCTTCAGTTTCGTTTGTGCACATATATTTCGTTTTTCGAAATAAAAAATCAAATAGTATATATTATTTTCACGTCATACTTTTATTGTAGCCCTGGTGATATTTATACATCAAAACGTTGGTAAGTTTGAAGATAATTTTAAATATAAATAAGTATTTGCTTGTGTTAAATATTATGAAAACAATTCGAAAACTACTTTCTCCGATATAGCCCACACCATTTGTTCATGACGGAACAATCGCATTAACTTCCTAACCGGTATGTGTCACTCAATTGATGATGCGGGTTAAACCGGAGAAAATACTTTCCAAATCAAAAATTAAAGAATAATATAAATGAAAGGCAGTATTACAGCATATCTTTCCATGACAGAGATCATCTACTTCTACCTCATCTCTAATTCCTTTAAACCAGTTTTTTGTGGCCAACATTATAGATCACGGTT
>NNCF01126690.1:123380-150477 GCA_002313205.1 Laupala kohalensis
ACAAAACTAGTTTTGTGCAAAGCGAAATGTTCAAAACTAGTTTTGTGCAAAGCGAAATGTTCAAAACTAGTTTTGTGCAAAGCGAAATGTTCAAAACTAGTTTTGGTCGATTTTTATTCGTCTAACGGCCGAATTCAGGTTTTGTGCGTAAATATATACGAATCATAAGTTACTAATTTTTGAAAATGTTCTCGATTTAATTAAACTATAAAATGTGGATCCTATTTCACAATTATACTGTTTTAACAACCAAATGCAAAATTTACGTAATTCCATGATAAGTATTTAATTTATTTTCATATTATGATTTTATAGAAATACTATAAATTTCTATAAAGTTCTTTCATTTTTTGCCTCTTATCGATAACGCAGAATGAAATAAACTTTGTATATTACATTTTTCATGGGCACAGTTTTCTTTACAAGTATCTGTTATTTCTATTCCGATAATGAGTCAATGTTTTTAGAAAAGTATCCCACTACCCCTCTCGTGCAAAGATTGGTATTCAAGACTTTGTGCTCAAATCGAACGGTCGCTCCGTACAGTTTGTCCCACGAGAATGTCTCTGAGCTGAACTTCAAATATGGCCGGCCAATTCGTGTTACGCGCTTAACCAAAAACATTACCTAGTAGCAAAAATTTGGTTACACGCTGCGGATACTTCTGTCTGCAGTTCACCACTTGGGCGCTCACGTCTATTCCATGAGTTTTAATGCTATAGGGAATGTTTTACGCTGAAACAATATTCATCGCTTACACCCGATGACTATTACCCAATGATAAGTAACACATTACCTGGTGGTGCGGACGCTGACATCTCTATAGGATCAGCTGAGAGAGAATCTAGTGTGAATGAGGGTTAGGAGACGACGATGTTTGCATACATATGGCACATGCGCGGTTTGGTACCATCCCTTTCCTGGAAGAATATCGGAAGATACTTTCTTAAGGGACTGTTCCTAGACCAGTCTAACGACAAACATTTCTTTGCCTCGTATGCAGTCAACTAAAGATAAAATAAACTTCGTATATATCGCTTTCATGAGCACCACTGTATACACAACTGCAAACTAGAATATCCGTTACTTTTATTCCGATAGTGAGTCATTGCTTTTAGAAACGTACCCCCGCTATAAGCCGCGATGATGAAAAAAAATCTGTCCTGAAAACATTTATTCAAAGCGAGGCGTCTACTAACCCGGCCCAAATCTCCTGCATTTCCCCACCGTCCACGGAAGTTCGTCGAAGGGCTGTCCAACCCCATTACCCGACCAAGCCATAGTGTGCAGATGTTGTGCGATGTATACCCCCTCGCTGCCAAGAGGTTAGAACTCAAGGCATGGATGGTTTATTTCTGTGCAGTTGGAACAGGCTGTTGGCTACGAGCAGCGACGCAGCTTACGCGCGCAGATCCGCATCGTGAAGCGCATGATCTCCGAGAACACTCTCACATCCGTCACCAACATCACCAGCTCGACGACGCGCTCTTCGTCCTCAGCCACCACCTACTTGGTGACCAATGGCATCGGAGCGCCGTCTCGCCGTCCACAAGACGAGGATGCGATTGATGACTGCGGATCGCGACCAGTGGTTGTGCAGACGCAGAGGAAGGTGAGAGATACTACAGTACTCGGAGCGAAGAAATAGTAAAGAGGGAGGAGTCCAAAAGTCATGTGAAAGACTAGGAGCCAATGCCAGCATTGCGAGATTGCCGACTCTTCCCCTTATCGTAGACATGTAGGCGTTTTACTCGCGTCAGTAGAATTTTTTAGAGTTCGCTGCTGCCCACATCAACCTATTCGTAGAACCGGCAGTAATTGATATTGAATTCGAATTTTGAATTTTATTCGCCTCGTATGATACAACAAGTAGTAGACTTCCAACTATAGTGTTCCTGCAGAGAGATGTATAAAACATCTGAGTGCAGACAGGCAAACATTAACGAATATCATAAAGTAAGACCAAAGTGGATTAAAACAATACAACAACCTACGAGGAAAATCTAAAATTTACAACAAATTAGAAGTTTATCATATAACTAAAACAACAAGCAAATACAACAGGATCAGTCTGTACATTTGATTTTTTACTATTTAGCAATGCGGCTATTTTTTTTTCTTGATTAACCTTATACCACACGTCAATTTCTTCAAAGTACAAGGCAATTAATAAAAATTTGAATTGGCAGTAACTTAGTGAATCTTACTATTAACAGTCTTCTTATACTTCAGAGGTATAATACTTGTGCCTATATCAAAATGTTACTTAAATTCTAGTAATATTCCAACTGATATTTAACTTTGGTCGCAGGGATGTTGCTTGAAGTTGGCTTTCCCATCAGGCACTGCAGCACTGTCTGTGTGTTATTGATGTTTAGTAAAATAATGTGAAATGCCTTCTGAACAGTAGCGTTATTTACAATATAACACATTTGCCTCAAACACTCATTGCTTCCATAAACGATACCACTTCTTGCCAATAAATATAAATAATTTAAATTACACGAATTATACGAACATTATTATAGGCAATCATTATAAAGGTCATAGAATCCAAGATGTAATACTTTATTAGTATTCACTGATTCGTGGCCAACGTTTCGACGATAGTTTGGTTTCATCTTGAGGGCCGCTGCAATCAGTGTAGAATCATTATTATATCTAAAGTAAATATAAATGTTTATATAAAAAGATATCAAATGCGATTTCTTTGGTCAGTTGTCGAGGGATGCAGATGATGTGCCTGGATACCAACGACCGCTCAATCGCAAAGGGACCGAGTACTCCGACGAACCAAGGCCTAAGAGACCCATCGAATCACCGGAAAATCAAGGTAATGTAATACTCCGCTTGCTATATCGGTTTCTCAACCTTTTCTATTAACACGTACCCCTGTTCAGTCCTTTGAACTGTAGATCCCACATACGTTGTATCCTATCTTCTTTCATTGTGTCAGGGTGATTTCGAACACCCCTAATCCCTTGTCTTTTGGAACACACAGGCCATACCCATAGTCAATCTCCTACTACTTAAATAGCATACGTTTTCTTTCTTATGCGATTTCTTATAAGTTCTAAATTTCTATCCAGTATTCTCTCTCATTCACAAAATCTCTCTCCTATAAGAGTATCCTGGAGATAAATGGATCTATTTTCTGAATGTCCCATAATTGATATTACCATGCAAGAAATATAGAACATGCTACATATTTTCTAAAATTTTACTCTGTCTCTAAAAATAATAATAAATTTAATGTCAAAACAGTTACAAACTGCTTAAGACCACGTAGAGGACAATAAACTAATTTACTCTCCGGAATCATGCAAGGAACCATACCATAATAATAATAATAATTACATACGTGTTATAATATCAAAGGAATACCCACAAATTTGTATCTAATTGAATACNTGTTATAATATCAAAGGAATACCCACAAATTTGTATCTAATTGAATACATAAAAGTTAATGCACTAGTACGTATTATCATATAATTAAATTACTACGAAAATATTGTTTATAAATCGTGACTATTAAAACTGTGACTGAATTCCTGACGAAATATTACAATATAATTATTAATTAGACCGCCATCCCTAAGGAAGAGCCTAGAGAACCTGTATATAAAATCTACTTCAACCCGAAGGACAAACTGAGAAAACCCCGGGCCAGGATATTTCTTTTTAACTAGAAAAATTCTATGCAATAATTCGCAATTACAAAAATATGTGCCATAGATTGTTTTGTCAGACGTACGTGGACCTAATGTCGGGTTCTAATGACCCTGATGTTGGCGATCCCTAAAGCGCTAAGGAAAATAAAATGCACGTGGATTTTCGCAGTTTGAAACTGCTTTTTGATCATTATTTAGTTCAGTCTTTTGTTAGGTAATACAACAAAGATCGTTGATTTCTCATTCTCAGGTACCACCCCGGGCTACCTCCGTCCGTTGAACCGACAAGTGGACAGTCCCGACGAAGCGTCCCGAACCGGGTTCCAAAAACCCACGACCCGCGCGACCGAATCCCCCGAACCGAAAGGCAATACACCCGGATACATGCGGCCCTTGAACCGTCAAGTGGATTCTCCCGAGGAACCCGTGCGACCCGCGCAGAGACCGACCAGCGAGTCTCCGGAGCCGAGGAGAGGAGTTCCCGGTTACCAAAGGCCTCTGAACAGGAGGAATGAACCGGAAGACGAGACTCCAGAACGGCGACCGACAGGACCAGCGAGCAGGAAGACGTCGAGACCAGAATCTTCGACACCCACGAGTGAGTACATCTTTTTTTCTTTACAGTTGCGGGGTGCTGGTGGGATAACCTTAAAATGGGTGATCAATGCCGAGGGGATAAGAAATTTTGGAGATATTCTTCCTGCACTAAGTACGAAAAAAAATGCATCACTTGATTTGAAGACACGAGGTATAATCAGGTGTGGGTTTTTTTCACGTGTTCAGCAGTGGTGTCAAGAGAATGAGCACACGAACGATGTTGCATTGAACCACGTGCTCCGATGTGTCAATCGTTCTCTGAAATATATTGTACTCGCTCTGAAATTTGGATCACTCGTTCTGAAATTTATTGAATAACTTCTCCCATGACGTGTGAATGCGTATTGACAACCCTGGTTGCAGTGTTTACGGGCGGCGCACAAGTACGTGTTCCCGTTGACTTGTGTGAAGTACGGAAATATGAATCTAAGCCTGCCTTACTTTTCAAGTAAATAGATGTTTGAGAGCGTAACAAATGACACATTTCCTTCAGAGTGTGAATACAGCTATGCAGTCGATATTCGAATAAGTTTATTAATAACTATATTATAGTCTTCACCAGTTTCTAGTTTTACAAGTTTTATCANTTAGTATTACAAGTTTTATCAAAATTAACTAAAAATAACTTAATGTAGTTTTTTAGTTAATATCAAATATTACTTGTTACAAACATTTACTTCTTCGTTTAATGATATATAGTGTCCTGGTAACATAAAATGAATTACTATGGAAAAGTGAAGTTTTATGGTTCTCCCAATATTTTACTTCCTCTTGCATTTTTACTTCGTTCTTAAGATANCTAGTTTTACAAGTTTTATCAAAATTAACTAAAAATAACTTAATGTTGTTTTTTAGTTAATACCAAATATTACTTGTTACAAACATTTACTTCTTCGTTTAATGATATATAGTGTCCCGGTAACAGAAAATGAATTACTATGGAAAAGTGAAGTTTTATGGTTCTCCCAATATTTTACTTCCTCTTGCATTTTTACTTCGTTCTTAAGATACCCAAAAGTTGTCCCGAGAACAAAGCGATGATCGGAAGCAGGTAAAAAGTCGCCACCATCCCATTTAAATCTATTAACTTTTTATTTGTCATTTCCAACGTTGCCGAGTTCAGGCACGAAGGCGACCTTCAGAGAAAAATGCTGAATCGCCTGCGTCGCATTTCTTGACGACAGGTGGCGACAAAACTCGCCCGGAAAACACCAATAAGACGTTTACAAATATTTGCTATGCTTCTAAATAGTCATGGAAAGATTTACAACCTTTCTCTTTATTATAGAACAATATACTCAGTGGTGTAGTGCCAAATTTCGCAGTGTGCGAACCACCATAACACTGTACTAGTTGAACTACCAGTTGCTGTAAACATTTTAAATTTAATTAATGTATTTGTTATTTTTACACATACCTTTGTCCTCAATTCTTCCTCTGCATTTCAGACCCAAAAATTGTTTCAGAATAATTACGTTAAAAAATAGGTAAATGGTCATAGGAGTGGCCATCTATTATCGCCAAATGGTCATTGGTGGCCTCATGAAATGAATGGCCATTAGTGGCCTACCATTTGTGGCCACATAAAATGAATGGCCGTTTGGCGCAACAGGCCACTCAATGACCCTTTTTACTGGAGAATGAAGCCGACAGTTAACCTTTTGCTGCAGCTTATGTATTATGTAAACCTATCGTTTTATGGCAGTAAATCTTACACTTAAATATATTAGTTGAAATTCATGAATAGGTATACATAAAATTGAATCCAACATCTAGATCTTACACAGCAAAAAATTAAATTGGAAGTAACTTGCAGTTAAGAACTAAGGTGGAAAGATGTAGTTGTAATAAAAGAGAATACCCATTATTTTGTGGAGAAATGTATTTAAGAGAGAGTGATAATATAATTAATTTATTGACAATGAAGTCCACTATGGGTGCACGAGGAGAGTCCCGGGTGCTAGACGACAGGAGGCGACAAGTTTGACAGTACGAGAAAAACCAGAAACTCTGAACACTGAGCAAATTCGCGTGGAACGTCTTGTTGAAATCTGACACGTGAGTCGATCAACAGGCGGATGGACGGTCCATCTCATAGGTAAATATTAGTCATCAAAAATACAAAATTATCGGTAAAAAAAGGTCTATCCCAAAACAGGCACCGAAGGTGTCCCAGTGACTTGCATCTCGCTTCGGACGGTTTGACCCCGGGATAGACCTGGTACTCATTTTAAAGCAGGCTGAGTAGGTCTGAAAGTAAGTCTGTTATGGTGTGACGTAACATCCCCACCCCACCGGGGATCGAACTCCGGATATCCAGCCTGCAACTATGCGCTCAACCCACTTCTTTTTAATAATAAATTTAATAATTTATTTTCAATAAATTCAATAAAGTGTATTTTAATACAAGGAAATAGATTGACGTTTGATGCTTATGGAGTTATAATTTCTATTCACAAATACATGCCCTCAAAAATAGTATTTACTAAGATATGAAATTATTATATCCTAAGAGCTTCATTTGATAATTTGGAAACAATTTGTTTCAATTTCATAAAATATCAAGGAAAGAAAATGGTAGTCCTTTATGGAAATTGATGCATTGATTTTCAATCTAATTCAATACGATAAAAGTATCATTACGTGAGAAAAAGATACAATATTAAACATTCCATGGAATCATGTAATACAACATTCCTCGAAGTGTTCTGTAAAATAATTCACCCGCTGAAATGTAAGGGTATCGCACTTTTTAGCGAGTAGTGGGCTTCAACATATAAATCGTAGATATTTATTTAAAGATAAAAATGGATTGTTGCAAGCGGTGTATGAACCCACGCCTTCATAGTAAACTGCGACCTAAACCCAGTGCCTTAGACCGCCTTTCTTTTTAATTTTTATCTGTTGTTCGAGATAATTTTTTATTTCTTCAGAAAAATAGTTTTTCTTTTGCTTTTGGAATGAGTACTGAGCCACTGAACCACGCTGACACCGCAAAATTATTCGTAGATGTACAAACGTTTATTACGATACTATTATAATGTCCTATCAAGCGTTGACAAATGCGACGCCCATTTCAAATTAGGGTAAACTGAGAGAATAAATTTGGACGTTTCACCCAAATTAAGAGGAAGGAATGGATTTCTGTAAAGCTGTGGATTCTCATCCAAAGGTATGGAGAAACCCATTACTCCCTCAGAATGTGAGTGAAACGTCCAATTCTATACTCAGTCATATAACTTCGCCGAAAATAATGCTATATGACTGCCTAATACGAATTGCCATTCTAGAAATTTAATCGTAGTCCCAATAGTGAGTATTTGCTGTAGAAAAGTACTAGTTAATAACACAAGAAACGAAGATTCAAGGTAATATTCGTTCCACCCACTCGATGTATAAAGAACAGAGTAGCGCCACAAGAGCAAGTGAATTGATTCGATAAACGATGTTGGCGATAGGTTGTGTTGAAAGAAATCCGAATGTATTACCAACATAACGCGAAGTACTCTTGTAGGCGGTGGTGAAGTGAAAGCGTTGGCTACACTGTGCACAAGCCCCGTACGAACATAAAGCCAGTTAGACTGCTGCCAATAAATAAATAAAGAAGAAATCAAAAAAAAAATTTGTCAAGAGAGCAGTTACAAACCACCTATGACCAGGTTGAGGACAATAAGCAAATTTCCTGCAACTACTTTGCAATAAACAAAGATATTGCGTTCGTCTTCGTTTTATTTTCCTTGTGTTACTTTTTCTCTAAGTAAAGTTACGTGACATTGCCACGAGATAAATCCTTTGACTTCGCAAGATTAACATGTGATTTTATTGGTGGCGAGATAGTAGCCACAATTCTACTCCACTCTTGCAGAGGTATAATATTTCATGCGAAGGTGGCTTGACTCGCAAATCGTTGGAGGGCGCAAAGCGTGAAGCCTGATGTGAGGTTAGGAGCGTGCCAGATCTGATTCTTCGGCGAGACTCAGAACCTCTAGGGACTCGAGTCATACTGATATTAGCTTCTTGCTACATAATTTATTACCCCTCGGTTTGTTGACAGTAGCAACAAAGTCGAAAAATGACATCCGATAAAAACAAATACTTCTTCAATTATCTTCTAGATCATAATAATCGTTGCGTTGGTAACAGTGTCGTAGTATTAGTGAGACAAATGAACTGCAAATATTTAAGCTCAAATTATTATGTGACCAGGACCGCCTGCTACGCTCTCGCCACAACCTGGAGTATGGAGTACTCACATCCGTAGTGCTTTCTCAGTGTAGGGCAAGCATTGTATCCTGGTTCCCTTTGTGTGCCCAGGGCATTGCCGCACCTGCATCACATCGTGCTGGGAGAATCTTGCGGTAGGTCGTGCGGCCAAGAGTCTTCTATCGCACCTCTTCGCCGGATGCTGCCCACTTTTAATTCCATTCGACTTCTCCGATTCCGATTGATGCTACCTCAAATCACACTCCTAAGATGATAAATACAATTATTACGAACGAAATCTATTTGGTTTGATTTTTGAATTATGCAGTGTTAGAGAAATATCTTTTAATCCTGCGTAACAACACTTCACCGAATTCTTTTAAATCCCAATTGTACGCTATTGATATCATATTATTCACCTTTCATAATTCAATGAGGGAATGTGGAATCTATGTGGAATGTGCCAAAACTCTCATATCTGCGCTCAGGACATAATTTAACTCGGACATTTAGCTAGCAACGTCTGCTGAGGTCGAATGGTTAATTATTTATAAAAAATTTCTTGGACCATATATGAAGGGGGTGAAAGTGACCCCAGTGTACTAGATGAGTTATCTGCCCTTGGGAACAACATTTGATTGACTAAAAAAAATGTCCAAACAGAGGCAGGTGGAGAGATTTTCAATTTCTTCGCTACTCCGTTGAAAAATCGCACAAGAGAGTAACGTGGTATGTGAAGTGTTGGAACGTGGTCGGTGATAATGGAGATGTGTTGTTTAATATTAAAAGTAAAATATCAATAAAATTTACATTTTTCTGGAGATTCGTAAGTTATTGGTTTATTCAATTGATTTTATTCTGCATCGTCTGACATCGTCCAAAATGAAGGCAAATCAATATAGATTCAATACGCAATACGGTCGAAGTTAAATGTTGGATGAAGAGCACTAAAGCATATGTCTACTTTCATCGTACTGATTCAACCTCATTCGTGTTGGTTTGAAATTAATTTCCTTATGTTACAATGTAACAAGTTTCCAGAAGAAATAATAAACTATTATTCGTTGCCAGGTCAACATTACGTGTACCTATAAATACATATCTTAGCATTTCATGACAGACCCTATAGATAATAATAGCATCGTTCAACACCTGACCCAACACTTCGTCAAGCAAATCATGAATCATGCTTTCATTACGTAGTTGTGGGGATTTCGCGGCAGAGAGCGGACATGTTCGCCCTAGTGCTTTCAGTTTAGATCTTCGCCACTAGAGAGGACGAGCGAAGTCACTGCTTTTGAAGGTGTGCTCAGCAGTGACTTGAGACGCCGCGGACCGCAGTGCCTTGGCAGTAGGCACACATGGACAGTGTGTCTAACTATATTTTTCGAACAAAATTTTCAAATATATTTATTTCTATATCTGTACCTTTCTGCATTAAATTATATGACAACGTGGAAAGTTAAAAAGTTAGAAATGTTGGCCAAAATTCCTTGAAGTGTTCAGTAAATGAGAGATATTACTAGTGCCGCCGGAAATGAACGGTTGATTAAGAGACGTTTGTCGAAAATTTTTGGAAATCTGGCTTCGCCTTTTTAAAATTTTTAAAATTAAAGGGTTTTATATTTTAGAAATTAACTACGTACACTCTAATTAATATGCGACGGAATTTTTAAAAAGTAACTGAATTTCGGAAGTAACAAAATTTAATATTAACATATTCGTTGTCAATTTTATTAATTATTATTACAGTTTTATTGCCGAATCATTAAGACATTCCATTATTATTGCCATATTTAATTGTTCTCGAAATATTTGCATTGTTAATTTACTTTCAGTAATACCCATAGTTACCAACACCTTTTAAACCCATTAACCAGTGAATTGAAGGGCGGTAAAATGTCAAATATGGTCGTGGTGGACACACAACCGTTTGCCAGACACTGTTGCTTCCTAGCTTCGAAACAACAAAACAACATGCTGACGCAGATGTTAGCATCGTCAACTTGATTAATAGCAAATGCAATTCGGGTTGCGTACTAAACCGTCCAGTGTTTAGAAGAATTGACAAAAATAAAATCACTCATTTTCTGATAGCAGTAAACACATTCACATTGGTTGTTCGATAAATCGAATATTTTATATAAGTTGTTGACAAATTTTAGGTTCATAGCCCTACAGTGATTATAATTGGAATGAACGATTTTTAAAATTATATCATATAAAATTATATCATATAAAATTATATATATAATTTAATTGAATAGAATCTATATATTCATTTCTAATGTGTTTTTACTCGTGAGATAGTCCGTGATAACCATACAACTTTAATTTTTAGCTGTACACAGACCTTTCGAAAAGTTAAGTAGTTTAATGAACATTAATGGTTATGCTGACTACATTCAAATTTTTTAAGTATACTTTTGGAGATACAACAACCCACATTTTGAATTAGTCCTTTGTTCCTTTAGAGAATGATGATCATTCGGTCTTAAAATGTGTACCCATTCCTCGTACCTATCTAGTGACGTTTTTTACGGGAACTAGATGTACTATGAAACAGACAACAACGAAACAGAAAATCGAGGACACGAGAAAGAGAGGTTCAATCTAACGGATTTCATCGCGCCCAAGGATAATACACACATACAATAACTATGATTGCAAACTTAAGTGTTACATTTTACATTAGGAAACACTAAATTCAACAAGTCACAAATGTTAAGATATTAACCCTAGTAATACCACCGGAAATGCAATACAAGTATTATATTTTGTTATTTTGCCAATGACGTCCCAACCATGATAGTAGCGATAGTAATCATATACTTCGACAAACACTGGAAATGTGTTCCAATCCCGGAACCTCCGTTACGAACTGCAAAAACCTCAAAATATGCGCGTGCTTAATGATATTATGATAAAAAATATAAAAGGAGGACTATTCCAATATTTTCGCGGACAAGAGGACAGAGACGTAGAATTGAGGAAATGTCCGCGATAAAGAGGACGTCTGGTCACGTGTCACATCTCGAGAATCCCATTCGTCAGCCAAACAACGCTGATTGTATGATCGATATGCGAGTGATTTATTTTCGTAGCGACTGAGTCCCCCGTCCGCTCCGAGGCATTGCTACAGGAGGAGATGGTTGATCACGCATCATGCAACTTGCCAAACAGTAGTGACGTAATTGATCAATCAAAACATGAGAGGCGACCTTCTACGGAGAGTGTGGTCATCATTTCGTTGGAACCAACCAGCATGTAAATTTTTTTACATTCAAATAAGCATCGTGCTACGTGTCTGAAGAATAAATTGTGTCCATATAAAATCTGTTTGCTATCGCCCGTAAGAACAGTAGCTTACGTAGAAGAGGGTGGTAAGCCCCGAGTCTCCACCTAAAGGGGCGGCCTCCAACTCAGTCGGTAAAAATTATGTTAACTTGTTTTGAACGTAAATATTATCTGAAACACTTTTAAAACCGTAAAATGTATAGTAATCAAAGCTCATAATAAATAAAACTCAAATTTTAATTATCAATACATCGTAGCATGCGGGATATGCACTAGTAAGTATGCACACACATTTGTGTATTGGGGCCTCCAAAAAAAGCCGATTAGTAACTACTTCACTCGCCAGACATTCCTAATATTTTGATTTTTAATACACGTTTAAGAAATATGGGTGAAAAACATCAATCGTATCGACTTCAACCGATGTATGATAATTTTAGGTTTTGTTCTATTCTTTTCTTCTGTTATATCCGCAACCTACTTTCGTCAGATGAATATCTTTTTTCACTAAAATACGAGGCAAATGCGTGAATTGTTCTTTCGTGAGCGTGACAGCTATTAATGGATGTTTCCAACATGTTTTGAATAATTTATGTATGATTTGTAAACATTTAAGAAAGTTTGCTAGTGAGGGTGTTCGAAAGTGGAAAAGGAGAGGGAGATTATGTGAAATCTCATCCCCAACCTCCTGAAGCAACCTATAGAAGACAGTGGGTGTGAATGAACGTCATGTGGGAAAGAAACGTTAACAAGACGAGGGTTGAAAATGCGTGGGTGTTGAGAGACGAAGAAAGGGCGAGGGTTGGGACGGGGGAGGGGGTAGGAGTAGCGCCAGGAACGTGAGGAATGTGAGACCAAGTCACTCTCTGGCGGTCGCTCCACGGGCGCGCACGCCCGTGATCCTTCAGAACTGTCACGCGGCAGAAACGAACATCCGTTTGTTTTCAAAGAAACTTTGTTTTTATAGGACAATGAAATATGAAGAATTTCTTTCTTGTATCAAATGTACATTGACAATCTATTCCATAAAAAATAATATTATAACATGGACAAATACAAAGAAATTGTATGAAAAGTAATTCAAGACTATGACCTTTTACAGGCGAACAGTATATATTTTGTGATTAAAAATTTTTAATCACAAAATGTATATTAATCGTCCGTAAAAGGTCGTAGAACTTGAATTATTTATTTTATGTGATTGTATAATGGACGTTAATTGCATTAGAATTTGTATGTCAAGGAACCCTAATCTTCAGAATACGTCTTTTGAGGTTTTGATTTTATAATTAGGTATGGCTTTCTGATAAGAATATTAGATTGTGGTCTGAATATGATGAAAATCATTATGAATAAGCGTTAATATAATCAAAGTGTATCCTTGTTACCTTCTGTATGTGTTTTTTTTACTTTGGACTCGCGAACTTATTCAATCTATGAACTATGTGGAACATTGATTTTTGTTAATCTCTCTAGCAAACGGGCAAATAAGGTTACTAGTAAAAAGGTAAATATCTACAATTCATCGATTCATAGGTTGGAGCGTACTCATGCTTATTCGAATTTTTTATGCATATCGAAAAAATTGCTCGAAACGTGCCAAAAATAGAGAAAAATAAAAATTTTAAACCTATATAAGATTCCGAAGTAAAAGAAATGACTAAGGATGTGTGAGTGACCTCAGTTGTAAATAAAGGTTCTTGACTTTCTGTGTGAAAGCAAATGATGTCTCCATTATCTTCATAGTATTCTCAAATAGGCGGGCGAAAGGAAAGTAAAAATTGTTGGGGTGTAGTGATTCAGAAACGCACTTCAGTGAGCCAGAACAAGTTCGAACAAAACCCGATGCCGTCCCTTAGGGCTGTGTAGGGCACCCTGCAGTGACGACTTCCGTCCGCAAAGGTAGTGGTGGTGAGGCGATGGGAGGGTACGCTGGTTCGCCTGCCACATGCTGGGCTTTGTGTTGGTTGGCCTCGCGACCATTCGGAGAAAGGACTTCGCGCTTCATTCAAACGTTCACCTCTGCGTTTTCCGTTCAGGTTCAGTCGTGAGTCATGCCGGGAACCACCGCGTGAACGACGAACGAAAATGCGGAGGAATCAGGTTGACGCCGAATGAAATTGTTCATTTATGCGATAAGGACGTATGTTGGTCTGATTTCAAATTTAAATAAACTTTTAAAAGAATACTTTACACAATTCGGCATACTTGACGAATTTATTATTCTATCATACACTTTATCTTTCTGTCATTCGAAATCTTAAACGGTTTCTGTTTCACCAGAAACTTGTAAGTTATACAGTATACTTTGGTTAACCATTGGTCTCAAAGTGACAAATTTGTGTTGTTGTTTTTTAGAAACTTGTACAGTTACATTATCTATAGATCTTTATTTTTATTTATTTTTTCTGTGGGTACTATGAGAAGAACATTTTTTACTTTTCTGTTCATTCGAGTAGAACAGCATTCAGAAATGAAACGAAACGAAAGTTCATTTAGACGCATCGCCATCTTTTGATTTACGTCGTCGTATTTCAAAAAGTACAAATTGAAATTGTTGAAAAAGCTTCCAAAAATGTAAATGATTTATGAATACGTCGCGCGTAGCCGATCGATTTGCTGACGCATTAATACTCAGGATTCTACATAAACATAACTTACGAGTTTACGTGTTTCCTTAAAAAACAAAATGTACGTTTATTTTTATTTTAAAATGTAAAATTATGAATTATGAGTGCTTCCCACTTTTTTGCTCCCTAATATTGGACGTGAATTACAGCGATTATGAAAGAAATTTCTATTTATACAGGAATCATGGAATTAGGACTATTTTTTTATTAATGCGAGTAAATACAGTAGATCTCCAATTATCCGGATTAATTAGGACCGGACCAGGTCCGGATAATGATTTTTTTAAATTGAAGGCAAAATATTATGAAATATTTTGCTGAGGAAAAACAAAAACCAACTTACAATACACAGCTAGAAAACAACTTAATGATATAACAGATCTATAGCGGTTACAGTATAGCTCAGCGAAGCAAAAAAATAACAATAGTACGGTAATTAAAATATTTTCTCCTATCTGTCCGGATAATTGGCAAAGCGGATGATTGCAGTTTGGATAATAGGAGTTCTACTGTATTTGTTTTCGGCCGTTAAGTTAGTGTTCGTTGGATAGTATGTGGGAACGCGCTATCCCACGTTTCTTTATCGTAACCGAAGCAAATAAAAATCTTGGAACGTTCTCGGGTGGTCGCCCACCTGCGTAGACGACGCAGCTGCAGTCGGAGCAGGTTAGAACACGTTCAGAAATCTCTTTCCCACACTACCAGGACGACACAATCGTCCACTGTAGTTTTTTAAAAAATACTTTTACGCAGTCCTAGGAGTTTTTATTAGAGGGGTCAGTTCTCGTCTATTTCCCGATGTGATGTTATTTCATTTGTTTTGTTAGATGAGAAAGATGCAAATGAAACAAATGAGTAGGACTTTGCATTCATTTCGCAAATGAAATTGTTACTCTTGAGACACTTTCGACGGTGCCACGCGTGAGTCTGCGTTTACATAGTTGCATGAGAATCAGGGCTTCATAACCAATACTGGTCACAGCGCACATGTTTTTACTCTATACATTTCTGTACAGAATTCTGTTGTAGTGGACGAAAGTCCTATTAGGTATGCAGTACAAACCTGTTTGAAGTTATTTGGGACCAGAAATTGTATTTAGTTATACGTTGCCAATTGAAATATTTGATCCATAGTGTTGTGTAGCTAAATCGACACAAAAACCTCTTCTTACATGAGTCGAGTATAGTAAATGAAAATGTATTTTGATTTAAGTACTCATCTGTATTACCTGGAGATAAACCCTGTTGCGCTATACAACAAGAAGAGTTTTTTATTGTAGTATTTGTAAATGGGAAATGTAACGTGCTATTGAAGCTTATCTACATGGGGCGATATGATGTCTGCCAGTTAGCTGGGTTTACCAACAACTTGGTGCACATGGAGATGTTAGTAGGAGTAGTTATAGTTAGATACTAGGAGCAGTAGGATGTGGATAGAGGAAGGAGGGTTCGCTTTTCAGTAGTCACAGCTGTATGAACTGGGACATTAATGTGAAAAGCTACTTTCTTTGTGGCCCCGTTGGGAATTGAATCCAGAGTGACTTAGTGGTCAGCGAGCATGCTAACCCTGACCCACCGAAGGGGTTATGAGTTATTTTCACACTATACGACTCTTCTTTATACAGCTTCATCTCCCATTGTTTTCCGTTGTTCTTCGCATGTTTCGACTTGGTTTTGTAATTACACTCTGCGTTTCTTATGCTTTTTGTGCTGTTACACCGCAGACTTCGAGACGCGACAGGGATTTGAATCTGTCCAATGACAGACGTTTGTTTCTCGACGCATCACTGTTCCTATTTTCTGTCCAATCACTGCTTCACATTGGTTATTGCCCAGCAAATTCTTCGTTCACCTTCCTTCCCCTCCCTTCCTAACTTAACCCGTTCCCAGCTGCACTTCTGCGTAAGTTGCTTGCCTGGTATGGAAGCAAGTTCCGCGAACAATTAAGCAGTCTCCTCCCGCCGCCTCTGCTGTCTGTGGGTGAGTAGTGCTGGCTCAAGGTCAGTTGACCGTGACAGAACTTCTCTTTCCGCTGTGTTCACCCGACCGGGAGACAACGGGGTTTTCTCCAGCAGCTCCTCCGGAAAAGAGTGCACACCGGAGACCAAATGCAACGACCGCTTCGTCATGCTAACCGCGCACACGAAGGAACTGCACGAGGAGGAAACTACGTTATTTATTCTACTCGTCTCCCGGTTGTCTATTTGATGTCGCTGATGAGATTTGAAATAGTGGTTTTGTAGCTTTGGGGAGGTGAAGGACTTCGGAATGAATTTATATTTATGGGCTCACCCATTGTTGTTTAGTCTCCGAGTGTATAAAGTAAACCTTATCTTCTGTCAGTACTAATTTCCAGATGGCTATGTTTGAAATAATGAGTGTATCGAGTCAGTTGATTGAGATGTGATGTCTGGTGAGGATCGATCTGTCTTCATCATTAATAATTCATTACTTAAATACCATAATTCAACAAGAATTATTAATTTAATTTAAGAATTAATAATGAATANACAAGAATTATTAATTTAATTTAAGAATTAATAATGAATATTAATTTAAAATGGGTAATTTTACTAAAAATTATGACTTTCAAAAATTTCTATTTGGCAAGGTCAATGCTTTAGAGGTAGTTCGGTAAAGCAGTTCGTTCATAAGAAAATAATAAGCACTTTCTTCCTATTGTGTCTTTCGACGTATTTCCCAAGCCAAACTGCCTTATCATTGGATAAAACAACGTTTTAAAATAGAATATAGATAACATATTGTGAACCGCCAGGAAATTTAAGAAACACCACAATAAAAGTAAATTTGAAAAATCCTCATAGAAGCAGAATTAAACAGGATAATTATTTGGAAATGTAAAGAAAATGTTTATTTAAACTACATGGGATTAATTTTAAATATTACATTTCTACACTTTTAACCTGAAAAGATTTCCTTGGTGTCGCCTACAAAGAAGTCCTTTGGCGGATACTTCAAATAGAATATTCCCCTTGAGCACTGGGGAGCACTCGCTGGTGAACCGACAAAGCTACTTTGTCAGAGCACGAAGGTGTGTCTACATTTCCTGGTCCCCAACAAAGTGGTATCTTTTCATCTGCTACTCTTAACAGACACCGCCTACCGACATGGGACTGCACTCACGTGCTCAAAAACACCACTTGTCATCGTCAAGCGAAATTTTTATGAAATACAATTTTTCTTATGAGGGAATAACTAAAGGATGGGTTTAATTTCAATTATTCAATAACTCAATTATTTTTTTCAGTTCGTATTACAGTTCTACAGGTTGAAATAATTCAAAAAAATTCAAAAATATAATTTAAAAAAACAAAAGATGTAATTTTTTCTATCTTTTGACAGAATTTTCTTCTTCGCGAGTGGAACTGTGAAAACCGAAGTTATTAAGACAGTTCTTGCGTGTAAGCAAAGACAAATGTTTACGCATTAGAATACTAACACAACTTAAAACACATTTTTTGGGATAAGTGAATTTTTTTTTTCTTTTTTAAGATTTTTTTTCTTGGGGTTTTTAAGATTTTCAAATAAGTTTCTATCGAAATAAAATACAAGTATTTTGAGTTGTTATACTTTTTCGAAATAAGCTGTTGTGAAATACAAAAAGGTTACGAGAGGGGTACGGCAGACACACAACATTGTTCAGAACGCTGCTCGGGCGAAGTTTAAGAGTCATGATACGAAATCACCACTTTTTGAGTAGTGCCAATATTATCAATAGAATGTGGTATTTTCTAATTTATACTTTTGTTGCGATGATTCTTGTGGATAGAGTACACCTCATCTATCGCGAACTTACATGTTGAAACATCTTATTCTTTATTAATCAATGATACGTGTCTACTCGACTCTGAATAGTAGGTCTTAAAATTGATTAAGCAACCCTATTGAGATGTATATTTTCCGTATTTCCCGTACGAAATTCATTATGAGTTGGGCCTTTGTCTTTAATTCATTATATTTATGAAGTGTGTTCAATCACATCGAAATTTAAAATTATTTTTGAGTTTTGAATCCCGAGTATTTTTGGGTGTTTTGCTTACCCCATTTTCAGTTACTCTTCAGTTACTTATCTTTCACATCAATGAAGTAATTACTCTCTTTACTTCTTGTTCAGGCAATTCCGTTGGATTTTGAATTTACCAAACAAACATTTTGACTCTCTTCTATCTTTATTGGATCCCCTTTATTATCGTAAGTGCGTGACGTTCCTACGATTCCTCTATCTTAATTGACATTCTGCACAATCTTCGTCTGATACTTGCAGAGGAAGTGACCCCGCTACTAACAATACTTCCTGTTTGCGCAGAATGCGAGTTGTTCTCACGCAAAGAATCTAAGAGGACGTCGAACATTTTCGGGAGAAGAGCTGAACAATACCGAAAATTAAAAAAAGTCGTTACTGACGATGGATGTTTACCATACATTGTATTCTATGCCATACACCACTTTCTCCCCGCACAAAGGAGTGGACGTATGACTGACACGTTTTATTAGAACAGAAATGATTTCGGAGACTTCGCCCCTCCTTTTTTAAGTGGGGGGATAATATAATATTTGACCAACAAATGCTGCAATTACGATACATCTTTGAAAATTTTTTTCAACACCCATTAATATGTGAGAAGTGTATGCATCTATTTCACCGTTATTTAAGGCAATGAAGTTTATCTATTTTAAAATGCAATTAAATATTAATATTTCATTTCGCTTCAATATTCTTGGACTTTTCATTCACGTATTGCAGAAAATTGTTTTATATATTTTGTAATCCGTGTACGTAATTACAAATACTATTTTTATGCAATAAATTACGCCGGCGGAGATATGTAAACTTCAAAGTAATCTGAGCTGGAAAAATTACCGTTTTGCAAAAGTTCGTTGAGTATAAAAAGTGGGATGAAAAATTACGGTTTGTTTATTGTCCATACCTTACTGGAAACAAAACCTGTAATTAAAAATAAGTCGATGGGTATTATGGTTTTAGTGAATAAATAAATAAATAAATAAATTTATTGTCAAAAAAGCTGTACAAACTGCATATGACCACGTGGAGGACAATAAACTAATTTACTGTCCGGACGCAAGCAAGGGACCATCCCATCAATTCGGATCAAGGGCCCTAAGGCAGAGGCGGATCCAAAAATTTAAGGCAAAAATTCTTAGATAAGATAAAAAGTTAGCCACGAGTTGTAATACTAATATAATGTCAATATGTTTATAATTTAAAACAAAAGATTTATTTTACATGTACAAATTACTATCTAACTATAGATTATTCTGAGTATAGTGTTTAAAAATCATAAGTATTGAAATAACACTAAATTTAATTTAATGTCACAATAAACACGCCCCTAGACGAAGCCTAGAGAACCTGTATAAGAAATCCGCCTCTACCCGAAGGAAAACCGGAGCAAAACCCGGTCAGAATGGAGCTACAGAATTTGTGTACACAACCTTGCCAAAGTTGAGTACACATAAAACTAAATTAGTGATATTAATCGCTAACCCAATAAAGAAGTACAATGAGATTTATGTAGAGATATACCTACAGGATTGACTAGATAGGTTTCCTGTATTTTTTTGTGTCAAATTAAAGAGAGACAGAAATATTTCTAATAAACGTGAATAGTTATTAACCTTTTATTTTTAACGAAAAGTCGATATGATTATAGCAATGAAGTCTCTTCCTATATTATAACGCCAACGACATTTGTTCTTGTTTTTCATCAAAACTGGTTCTTCGTATTACATTGTATGTGATTTTACAGTAGAACATGCCATACTCTACAAGATATTTCGATGGCTGAGCTGACATCTCATTCTCATTTTATCGTAAATTCCCCGAGAAAGATCTACTTCCTAAAACAAATTATTCCTAAGATCTTTGCCTTGCTTAAAATAAAATACCTCCTTCATATAGTGGCGAAGCCCAAGTTTCCGATTTGGGGAGGGTGTCAGTGTATTTCTAATGTTTACACAATTTCAATAAAAAAATTATTTACTAACTTAAACAATTGCGAGACATGAAAAGCCAATTTTTATCATAATAAATTATAATTTTTAATATTTACATTTAATACAATTGTGAGGTACAATAAAAAAAATTGGGGCGACGAGGAACACTGTAGATCCGCCTTTTTTCAGTGGACGAAGAATCTCACATTTTCAACACGTGTTTCCCTTCTCGTTCCAGAAATAGATCAGTGGTAGAAAGTGGTCCATTGTCCACCAGATGGACACATATTGTTCCTTGAACTCCATTTGATTTACTCGTACATGACAAGTCGACCATATAACTGCCAGATAGTGTATTGTCGAGGCGTATACGTGAGTTTAACGGCCGCGGACGGAGGAGTTATTCGCCATATCGTCGTCGACAACTTTAGAGGAGATAAAATGCCATTTTTATGGTTTCCTGTTGTTTAACAATTTAGTTCGTTCAAAGTAAACGTGAATATAGTAAAATAAAACTCTTCATGGTTAAGACTATCAAGAGGGAAAATTTTTTGAAGCTTACTTTTTCATATTTCAATACAGTAATTAACAAATTGTCAAGATAATGTCATTTTATTTGGGGAATAAAAAATCTTAATATTTTTTAAATTTCAATTCTGATTATATATGCACACTATTAATTAAATTACAATTTTAAATTTAATTCTAATATACTATGTACATTATTTACATGTATTATAAACTTGTCTAATTTATTTTTCTTGTAATAAAGAATTCTGGAATGCCTTATTATAATGTACATAACTTCCATGAAACAATGTTGGCACATTAGTTGAAATTAATGCTTAATTCTGACAATTATTTATGATAATCGTGAGAGAATTATTTTTCCCTGATTGGGAATAAACATAAACTTTTTTTATAGGAAAAAAAGCAGTTATATACTGCTTAGGGTCATTTGGAGGACAATAAACTAATTTACTCTCCGGAAGCAAGCAAGGGACCGTCCCATGAATTCCGTTCAAGGGTCGTAAGGCAGAGGCGGATTTTTTAAAATATTATTATTATTAAGAAATTCATTTCTTATGATTCCATAAACATAGATTTTAAATTTACATTTTTCAAATTGATTTGAAAAATTTTATTGAAGGTGAGTGAGCATTACTTAGACTCAACTTCATTCTAATTTGTTGTCCGAATATTTATTTTACATTGTTGAAGTTGAGTAATTGTTGAGTATATTTATCAAGTTTCCTCCCGTACTGGAAAAGCACTGAAGCACTAACCAATACAATTGATCCACGCGCACATCACTCACTCACTCACTCATTGTGGTTAGCACGTTCGATACAGCTTCGCCTCAGCAGGAACTAGAGACCTTGTCCTGCCAGTCACCCCCTCTTGCCCCCCCCCTCATAGTTGGCTGGCAAAGATAGTACACTCCTAACAATAAAAATAGTCCCGTGCGTGATATAATACTAACATAATACCATCAAATCTGTATTTAATACAATACATTTTTTGTGGGGCTTTAGGGCTCGTCAACAGCAAGGCCATTAGAGCCCTAACACAATACAAGAAAGTAATTACATAAGATGTAAAAGTTATTGAAAAAAGTCGAAAGGCGGGAAATTCCCTGACTCCCCCCCTCCTTAAATCGAACCATGATTATCAATAACGTACAGCCTTGTGGTCCTAAGATCTTGCCATGCATTCAACGTTAAATATGAGAGTCGTTAGTGCTAAAGATAAAATGAAATTCGTAATTCTAGAGAGAAGCCACTCGTATTAATGGAAATAAATTGCAGCAAATGAAGGAAACGGATCTTGTCGTACAATTTAATGAATCAAAAAGCACTTGGCACCGACAAATCTGAGCACTCACGCTTAGACACAGCTGCAGAGGAACCATTTCCCGAACGCTGTCTGTTTATAGAGCAACATCGGCATCGTAAAAGCTATTTACGGAGAATATACGCGCAGAAATAGCTCTGTGAGATGGTACGAATGACGAACTCCATCTCGATAGTTACTCCTAGAAATGGTTTGAAGAAATGGCCCGTGGAACGCTCACAAAGAAGAATTCGTCCTGCATCAAGGCAGCGATCAGACGAGTGTTTTCGAATGTCGTCATTTTTACAAGCTTTTTTTTAACTTCATCTATTTGTTAGTATCTTTGGGTCACGAACAGCGGACATTAGGGACAATTATGTTATTTATTTCTATTAAATAAAAGTTTATATTTGAAAAGCTTTTTCTTTGTGTTGTGAACATGAGAACAAGGAAGATCAATTATTAAGACGAATAAATTGTAAAGAAAGTACATACTTCGGCAAGAACTTGCTTACCAACCAATCACTCTGATATTTATTGGTATCTACTGTATGAACATTTCGCGTGACAAGCTTTTTGAAGACAAATAATTCAATATAATATATTAAATTATTTTAGCGATTAAGGTAGAAAGCACGTTTACTTTCATTAGGATCTACTAACGTTAACTATGTATGGATTTGGTATTGCATAACCTTCGTACGAACTTAAACTTATTTAATTCGTATTAGTTCATGGCGTAAATAAAAGTTTGTTTTAAAAAATGTTTTTTATTTATTATTTCCCAGTGAACTGTTACCTATAAACTCGTCTAATAAACTATGGACCTGGCAGGACTAATACTTGGGGAAAAAAAAACAACCTTGAAGATGTACGGGCTCTAATGGATGAAACCTCGGAAATGATAATATTTTTTTCAGGTGTTCAAGAAATGTTTTAATACAATTCCATCTCGAGGCGAATGGAATCGATTTAAACAAATATATCACTCGTGTTACAAATTTAATGTGGAAAAGAACACTATGGAATTTTCCTCGCCTGTTCAAACAATTAGGAAACTATTCAACGATAATACTCGCAGAAACTAAAGACCATTCTTCAAGTACAGTGTTTCAATTTAAACGGTACCATTAATGATTCGCAGATTTAAATGCACCATAATTCATGAACTACTGTTACAATGACAATTTCTTATACTGCTATAATTACACACCTAGTGGTCCAGTACTCTTCAGTTCATTTTTCTTATAACATAACTGGTATATTTACCACGCATAATTATTTGCTATTTTACAAGGAATGTACATAGAACAAAATAATGTTTTTGCTTTCTTTTCCTTCGCAGTGGTAGGTCTTCCATATTTCTAACTCGACCGTCACTATCTCGTTCTACACACACACACAAAAAAAAAAAAAAAATTATCACTATAAAAATTCCGGATGCAAATCGCATAAATCATAAAAAATAATGAACTCGAATGTCTTCTTCCTCGCGACTTATTTCATCGATATGTGGGTCTCAACGCGAGTTCTGTTGGCTCAAAAAACCCAATTAACCCATGTCGCGTGACTATCGCGGCCGGGTTCTTCGGCGCAGGTGGGGATGGGGCAAGGTCTTCACCTTTTACTAAAGACGTTGCGAAGTACATTTCACGTGTCTTACAAAGAATAAGTAACATAGAACTTCAATATTTGCGCAATCAGTAGATAAATTATCACTCGGGATATAATTTTTTTACACTCTAAATTAGTTATTATTTGCTATTTTAAAACTATTTATTTGCCGTTATAGTGTAGATAAAACATTTCGGCTATGTGCGTTGAAACGTGACAGATCGTGGTTTTAGAGCTCGTTAAGTTCCCCAGATATTTGTCAACAAGCGGGTATTGCAGATGGTAATTGCTGAAGTAGCGGCGATATCGACTCATATACTTTATTTTGAACAAGATATTACGAATATATGCAATTCGTTAGATTCCCGTAAAAAGATTATTGATCACATGAGTGATTTACTCCAGGGACATTTGAATGACATTAAGTAAGAAGTAAATTTAAGTTGGAAGAAGCTGCTCAGTTTATATTTTCTTTAATCGTTACACAACAAAGGGATAAATAAAAGATCAATAAAAGAATTTACTTTACTTAATCTCGTCGTCTTGTACCGTATCCTGTCGAGGATTGGCAGAGAGCTCGCCATCCTTTCCTATTTAGGGATGACTGCTTGGCTTCCTCCCGCGAAATATTTTTCCTGTGGAGTGATTCTCTCACAGATTCGTACCATATCTTTCGAGGTCTTCCCCTAGGTCTCTTTCCAATGCCTCCTAGACGTGCTTCCCATATTTGCTTTGACACCCTGTCGCTGCTCAGGTGTCCAAACCATCTTAGTTGACCTTGTTCTAACTTATTTTCCAAAGGTGGAACTTTAACAGTCTGCCTAATAGTAACGTTTCTAATTTTGTCACGTCTGGTCTTTCCTACCACATATCTCATTTCCGCTGTCTGCAATTTTTGCCTCGTTTTGTTGGTTATTATCCAAGATTCACTTCCGTATAGCAGTGTTGGGACGTATGTTGAATTATATAGTGCCATTTTTGTTTTCTGACATTTCCTTTTTTCTTAGGAATCCTCTGTCTATGGCATAGTATTTTTTTTTGTGGGGATTTAGGGCTCGCCAACATTGAGGTCATTAGAACCCATATGGCATAGTAGAGTTTACTTGTGTTCAGGAGTCTGATATTCAGCTCTTCTTCAATCCTTCCTTCTTGGTTAATCGTTACACCCAGATACTAGAAACAATCGACTTGTTCTAATTTCTTGCCCATGAGTTTCACACTGTAGTCTTTCTTTTCCCTTCTTATCATCGTTTTTGTTTTATCTAGGTTTATCACTATACTTCTCTTTTCTTGAAACACGTTCATTAAAATAGTATGTTGAATTTTAACAACACAGTTAAGTTACATGGAACAAATATGTCGCCGCAGCTCAGTAGCATTACAAGAAAACCCGGAAAATGAAGAAAGGCTATTGACTATGTCAACATCTTCCTCAAAACGAATGATATTTTCATGATCTACTGTAAATTTCTTACCTAATTTTCGATACCAATGTAGACCTACTCAGAATAATGTTCTTTATGCAACTGTACGTATTGTTCAGTTGTTTCGGGATGTTGAAGATTTTAGCCATTAAAGAAACTAAAAATTTCTTTTGAATGAAAGTAAGTATACACATTTCTAATAAATCCTTTGTCGGGTAGAAATAGAATTCGTAAGAGATGTGAAATATTCATCTGTGAACCGGTTTCTCATAAAATTCAATTCCGTTACAATGAAGTAGCGAGAACCGCTCAACAACCGTTTACCGTTTGTCGATTACTTTTATTACGCCATTCCTATCGTGCAGGAAATGCAGACGCACTGCAATAGGCATTTACACGCGGAGCGATTTATCGGGCGTTATGAGAGGAGTTTATCTCTCGGTTTGCGGAATCGTAGAGATAAATCGTACCGTGTGTGTTGCTCAAGCCGATTCGAGCGATTTCAGCGATTTATCGAGAGATAATTTATCGGCAGAAAAATTTGTCGTCTGACACACACCGAGCAATTTATCTTTATATTTTGATCGCTGAAGCGCCATAGCGTCGGTGATTCCTGGGGAAAATATAAATGAAGGGAAATTGATTACGCATTGCGTCAGCGTGTATTATTTACAAATTTAAAGCGAATTGTAAATTGAATAAGTAAATTTTAATTTTTCTTCCAAAATTTCTTCATTAAATTGACATTCTCTGGCAATATTTCAAATAACACCTTGCAGGTTTCAAGGAATAGCAAACTTAAAGTTTGTTCGGCAATTCCTACTGAAAATCTCAAGCAATTGTAGAGCCGACTACTCGCCAAGTATCTCAAAGTGGCGATAAGCCTTTATTCCGGAGGAATAGCTTTCCTCTTCACTGTCTTTTTTTGTGAATCTGCTTCTCACTAAACTCAACAAATAANTGTCCATACGCAAATAATTTTTGAAGCCATCGGGGTCATTATCCCTCAAATGACGAACAAGGTTCATGTGATTAAAATCCTCGCGCAACAAACAGCCACTGCTTCACCCATTTCGTTCTTCTCCTAGTTCTACTTCTTCTTTCTTAACGATAGTCAAAACACTTTAATTGGGAATACTGATCTATAGTTTTGGATTCTAGAACGCATTATCCGCCTCTACCACACATATTGCTTCTTCCTTTCAGACTACGTCTACCACCTTCAAGAAAGTCACTCATAAAGGGAATCGCAGAAGTTTTACCCAAGCGATATATGCGACAGATTTTACGAAATTCCGAAAGATCATCGCTCACGGATACATCGCACGAATTCAAGAGATCGATCGATCATTCGAAGCAACACACACGTGCAGATAAATTGCTCCAATCTATCGCTCTGAACGTTCGATTCGGTAATGTCGTGACCTTCTCTTCCTCGATACAAAACATTTCTGTTCTGCCCACTCGCAGTTGTTGACTCACGTGAGAAAGTCGCGTCCACTCCACCTCCGCAAATACCATTTCTATCACCCCGATCTCGCGAAACAGAACAGGGGCGGGGGACCATTTCAGATGACATTTGATTATGTAACAGTGAGAGTCGTAGGTACATCAAAATAGTGTTATTAATAAATCAAAATATATTACATGAAAATCTTCTTGAAAATAATGTGGCACTACTGTCTTTTAGTTATTAAAAACGTTAACACATAATGAAAAATAAAGGAACACAATAACTGAACACACGTGACTGAGGAAGGCTATTTGTGTTTTTCATTCTATTTCTCATTAATGTTAAAAAAATTTAATTCATGTGTTTCTTTCTTTCTCTCTCTCTCTCTCTCTCTCT
>NNCF01126690.1:150642-187634 GCA_002313205.1 Laupala kohalensis
TTTAAAACTTTTTAATATTATATTACGCAGAGAGAGAGAAATATCGTACTCAGTGCAGTAGAAGCTTACTCGTGTGACTGTAAAAGTTGCGTCCATGTTTTACATTTGAATTGAACTTGAGATCCCCTTCACAAGATCAACATACTCGCGTAACCCTTCAAGATACGAATAAATCCATTATCATAAAGTTCTTGGATTATAGGATGATTTTAGGAACCTTCTAATACCCTGGAAGTATCACTCAGTACCATTTTCAATGCGAGCTTCTGCGTTAGGGATTTGAACCATCTTTGCAATATATATGCAATCCTAATTCAAATGAAAATGAACCTTCTAATACCCTGGAAGTATTTTCATTTGTATTAGGATTGCATGTTTGGGCCACCAATACCTTGAGGATAAAATTCTTTCTACGTATTAAAATAAATGAAAACAGAATGTGTGAACTACGGTAAATACTTTTTTTAATTTCCTATACGATTATCCATGTAACTAACCAACAGATTCAGAGAAGTAATTTTTACAAGGTTATCCTGACACCAATCGAATGTTTAAGAAACAATAATTCTACGTCACCTACCCTCCTTTGCAAATTCATGATCCTTCCCATACTCACATATGCTTACTCCCTATGGGGATCAGCGGCAAAAACTCGTGTACAAAGACTACAAGAATTCCAAAATCGATTCCTCCGGACTATTATGAAAGCTCTTTGGTTCATACCAATGAATCCGCAGAAAGTTGCCGACATGTTTTTTGATCCTCGCTGAAGTGGAAACAATAATCTTCGTGGGGTTCTTTACAATTAGTAAAATTATTCCACAGTGATTTTCATTTATTTCCATGTAGTGTAATATTTGTTTTGGTAACTTGAATTTACGTATCACTTTTCCTGTTAGCGAATCCAATTTATGTCTATATCAAACAAATCAAAACCCTTGCTAAAGGGCCATAAAGCCACAACAAACACAAATAAAAGAATAAAACAATACTCGCTATTTCACATAACTCATAGGAGATCTTGGCAAAATATAGAAAAATACGTGTAAACACACTTTACAGAAACAGAATAGAGAAGCCTGGATTATTATAGTGAGCAACTCGACCAGACTCCTAGGACCATAGTCTAAGATCCTGTTCTGCACCATTCTATTGGTAGGCCAAGGTCCGAATGCAACTTAGAGAACTATAAAAATATATACGCTTGCTACGCAGTACTTAACTGCGCTGTTTCTTTACATTTTATCATCTGTAACTAAATTGTGCACGGTGTAGTACACACAAGCTCCGGAACTGCCGAGGAAATCACCCGTAACCATACTTCCTCGCTACCATCTCCGTCACCGGCATCGTGGCAGCCGTTGGCCTTTGCGAGGTCGTAGTCTGTGATGTGGACTTGTAATTGGGGCGGCTATTAGTGGACACGCCGCGCGCGACTTCCCCGCTCCCCCCTTCCCACTTACCCACCACCATTGGCTTCTCATCGCTGCCACCAGTTCGCGTTTTTGCGAACTCCGCCAACACAGCGTCTTTCGCAGACTCCCCACTCGTCGGAGGCTCCCGCTTCCAAATAAGGGCGAAGCCTCTGGCAGATGCGATGGCTATGAAGGAAGTGCAACGTTAATTGATGGTGTTCCCGTTCTTGAGATGAGCGTGCGAGACTGAATCGAGTTACGTTCATACACTGTGATGTCAGTTCTTTTCTATTAGTTGTGTCTGTAAATGAAATGAGTTCAAATTGTTTCTTTTTAGTTTTCTTTATTTTACTTTTTTGCTACCTTTCAACAAAATAAGTGTAATTATGTAAACACATTTTGTGAAATGCCCACTAATATATTTAAAAAATAAAGCAGAATTAAAAAATATAGCACACAGTTCAAGGTGCTCCTCTTCAATTCTCGACATTCACATAATCTGCAACCCTCTATTCAATCTTAGAATTTAACTTACCTGTTTGAAGGCTTTAAAAATATTTTCTCTCCTTTGTTCTCGTTTATTGTTTACATTCTCCGGCTTTTTCATGCTTCTTTTTACGCCATATTCGTACCATTTCATCATTTCACACGCTTTGCTTTTTCCTTTATCATGCTTTTTCTACGCCAAGTTGGTAGAGCTGAATAGCAGATTACTTTGTGGAAGGCCGCAAAGTTCTCTTTGACACAGCTTAGTTATCTTGTAGTCGTTGACCCAAAAGTTCAGAATTGGAGAAAATTGACATGAATGTAGAATAATTATGTTACGATGCCGGTATTATTTAAAATACGTAAAAATTATACGTTAAATTAGTAATAGGAGGAGGATAGGAGCGAGTACTTACCTCTTTACCCCGTTCCGCCTACGCACTCGGATGCTATTGTTCCATCCAATGCGACCGAGGGTGATAGTCTCATTTTTATCCGCGCGGCGGCGGTCTGCGTCGGACGGGGACGCAAGGGAGGGAGGGTCCGACGCCGAATGAAAGGGTCGGACAGTAGTGCAGCGTAGGACCGCAGCGCGCCCACACTCTACTCCTTCGGACAGCACGGGTCTCTCGCCTAGGCCGATTGCCCAGGCCGGGTTGCTACCCGCATGGGGACACAAGAGGCGAACGCTCGGTGTTTTGAGGTGAGCAGGCGATTGTTTTGGACAAGCGAGTGTCAATGTCGTGAAACAACTAATGAACTGAAGTGATCCTAATTTTAATGGGGATAAAGATACTATCACGACAAACTAAAACCTGGATTGCCTCTTATGACACTCTCCAGTTGCTTTCAAAAGTTACTCAAGTGTTTGTGACGGTAAATTATAGCAAATAATTAACCTTGAGTAAGTGAGTGAATAAAATATGTTCGAAAGAAATAAAAATCATGATTGAGCAATGTGTGATGAAAATGTTGTACTCTTTAATGTATGTTTCGTAACAGTATTGACTGTAAATCGGTTTTTTTCTTCTTCGAATTTTATCATATCAGACTGAGAGGAACGTCTTATTATGTATAATATTGGCTTGATGTTAGGTTTGTTTCTCTTTTTCACTTTTTTACAATATAGTTGAACTGTATTAAAAATAATTACATCTCGTGTCTTGTAATGTGTTACTTATTGTTAGACTCGTGGGAATTAGCTCCAACACCTTTAGTTTAATGTTCCTTGAATTTATATTAGAATTTCACCAAATTGTTCGTACTCCCAAGGACGTTACTCGTAATAGTAAATTTCAATAAATGTTATCATTGGAATTCTGTTAATTTTCGTGGTTTATCCATTTAGTAATTCTACAGAAATTCACGAAAAGTTTTTGAAGGAAAGACGTGTCATATAAAAGTCCAGCAAAATAGACTATTGAAATGTGTCTGACCTTATACGGTATATATGCCAGTCAAAATTAATTGACACTGCTCAACTAAAGCAATCTCACTTTCTGTTTTCGCTCTGAAAAAAAAGTATTGCATGAGCCAACTAAATCGTGGTTTGTTGCGAGGATTGGACGGTTGCCACTTGTTTTCCCGCTGGCGCGGCGCTGCCCTACTACACTGGATTCTCCTAGCTCCTATCCTCTTATATTTTGTCCTTGTCATGATTCGTTTTGGTTAGAAGCTAATAAAATACTATAAATATATACGAATGGCGTAGAATGTGCGTTAACAAAGTTCTCTCAATTATTCATTTAATAATTATTGGAATAACAATTTTAAAAATTATTCTAATAACTTAACACTATTTTGTAAATTGGTATTTAATTTTCGTATCGAATGCTGTTTGGAACTGTCAATAGGATGTCACGGGTTCTCCTTGGGTTTCTCTATTTTTATGAGCATTTCTGAGAGAGAGGAATGTGGCACGGACAACAAGCATTCCCGGAGATGTCAAATAGATAGAATAGTGAGATAGACCGAGAGAGAGAGAGAGTTGGAAGAGGATGCCTAAATCAATTGAAATATATTTTAACAAATATTTTCTTTTATTGTTGCTGAGAAAAGAGTAAATACGGTGTGATATACAAATGAAAGTGGAACACGCTAATGTAAATTTATCTTACGCTTACGTAAAGTATACACATTGTTTCTCGATTCTCAACTACAGTGATACGAAATTTAATATGGATTTTACTTGTGAATTTTCTTATTAATATCCAATGTAAGATGAACAAAAGAGTACACTGCGAAGACCACGTACTCATAATTTCGATTGTTTAGCTCAACTAAACCCCCAACAGATCCAGAATTCAAACACGAAGGGGGCGGGGGATTCAGGAAATATCCCCCCTTTTGATTTGATTTTCTCTCCTTCTACATCTTATCTTTATTCCCAACTGCGGAAAAATACCACTAACTTGTCATTTCACCTCTCGTGAATGTCAATAATAGTCAAAATGAAGCATTACTATCAACTAACATGCCAAAAATGTTTCATAGATTATATGTACATCATTATAATATGGCACTCTAGAAATCTTTATTATAAGACAAATAAATGAAAACATATAATACAAGTTTATTAATGGTGATTATATATATATATATGTCTCTTATACACATCTAGATGTGTATAAGAGACAGGGTTCATGTGANGGATGGATGGCCTCTTGAGCGGTGAGAGAGCGAAGGGTTATTTTTTAATTTTTAATCGACAGCTGCCGGTTGCGATGCGAGCCGAAATAGCGCTCCCAAGTTAGAGCAACGTGCAGACGTACGCTGCTGCGTCTTCTGCCACAGTGGGTGCATCCGTCGCCTACGCAACGCCCGTGTCAACGCACCGACACCCTTCGTCCTTGGAAGGACTCCAGGAAGAGACTTCCAACGTCACACTTGGCCTTGTGTAGATTTTGTGTTCTTACGGAATGAAGGAGCATGAATTATATTATTCACGTCTTCCATTACAGAATGACCCCTCTTAACCGTATCTAGAAATGTATAATTTTATCATAATATGTCATTTGTAAAGACAGTATCTCGACTTAATAATTTGTTGTTATATAATCTTTATCTCATTTAATCATTTGTATATTCATAACCATATAGTTCCGTTCTTACTGATTTATTCCATGTTCGTCACTAAGTCGCCATCCTGATTGGGGTTTTGCTGGGTTTACTCAATCGCTTAAAGTTTTACACCGGGATGATCCCGAGTTTTGCTTTCCAGCGTTAAATGTAAATACGATCCTCCCATTTCCCATATTGTATTTTAAAATGTAAATTATTCAAAATCTGCGACGGAAGTTGACGATCTGAGTCTCACTGAAATACATTTATTAATATTGTTATTATTATATTATTGTTATTATTATTATTATTATTATTATTATTAACCGATCTGGTCAGGACCGAGTTCCTTATCGGTTATCCGTTTGGTCGGTTAATCCGAGGTTCTTGTGAAAAATAAAATTTTTGTTAAAAAGGAGCCTACAATTTCATCAGGTCATCATGAATAAACAAGCATATGAGGCGTCATACCAAACAATTTTATTGTACTGTACTTTTCCATTTTCATCTCTAATTGAGTATCTTTCTTATACTCATTTAGCTCTCAATTCTTGATTTTCTAATTTTTATCCTTGAATTTGTTTGTCATATGTTGTGTCATGATGATATGAGTGACTGATTCTTTCCGAACATATTTGGCGAACTTTTCACTTTCTCCCCTTCTGAAATGATGTTCATTTGAAACGAAAATTCTTTTCTTTCATTTCTTTCTATTAAATGGTATCAAGTATACTATATAACTCGAATTTCTTTTTCAACAAAGTTAATTTTCATTTTTTAAATTTTAAACTTTAGAATATGCAAATTTATAAATAAGTTCACTCATTTGCGAAGTAATCATAAACCGAAAATAAAAGCAAAAACTACGTAGTGTGTGTACAAATGAATGAAAACTGTTTTATTTCTTATTCAAGCAGTATATCTTGATGCATGAACTATTTAGCTTATTTTTCTCTTTTTCCTTAAATGTATTCTTCTACAATATTAGAACGATATATTATTTTACATTTTTGTACAAGTTAGACAATGATATGTTTATTTAGTTGTTTTGTCTGATGTATTTTGATGCCAAATTATTTTCTGCATTACGTATACCACTCGTGGGCAATCGCCACACGCCACGAGAATTTTTGTAATCCTAAAATATGGATTGGGAAGTAAATTCGTAAGTAGTGAGAAAAAAGGAACGCCTCGCCCGGTAAATTTCTTTCATTTCCTGATGAATTGAAAGGGTAAACAATAGATAGTACGTAATTAGAGTCGCCATTATCCAGAAGTCATGAAATTCAGTGAAAGTGAATATATCTTGCAATCCGAACAAACTGACATTTCTCTTCTACTTCACGAATATTACAAGAATCCATTCGCCTTCTAAATTAGGATGCGATAAATTCGCTTAGCAATTTGCAACACGCTCAGATGTGGCACAAACTTAATTTGCTCATAAATTGTTCAATTTCTCCTGTTTACGCTGGATCTTTCGACTTAATTTGAAGAAAATGGAAGGCGCGCTTATCCCTTTCTCCCTGGTGGGGTGGTGATAAAATTTTCTGAAAGTGAAGTCTCTCTTAATTAAAAGATGAAATATGACTTTTCTCTTTTACTGCGAGAGTGAAGCACTGAGTATATTAACATTAATTCCTCTCGGATTAAGAAGAAAATAATGAACTCGTAATGAAATGATTATAAAACTGAATTTGACGAAAACTTAATAGTCTTCATGTTAAATTAACATAAACGCTTATTTTTCATTGTAATTAAATTTATTAGCAGTTATATTGTAGAATTATGATTTCCTTGTCAACATTGCACGCCATAACAATTAATTGCATCTAAATTATTACAATGTTGTAATATTGAATCTTATATTTTTGTCATCAAATTCTCGGTCATCGAAATGAAGCACATCGTTGTGGAGTAAAAAAAGTAGTTAATCATTCTTCCTTTTCTACCCGACAGAAATATGAGATTCAATACGACATCACGTATCAAAAATGATTCTGCAGAGTACAATTTTATCGCACTCTCGTGTGCTCGTCTTTCGTTTCGTGTTCAATGCTGTGTTGCTACTCAAGAATTCAAGGGATACGAATCGGCCACATTCACGCGATCATTGGCGTCTCTATGAGGGAAGAGAGGGGGCAGGAGAGCAAGAGTATATCTGCCACCCCTCAATTATGTTCGTCTTACACAATTTCCAGCTGTTCTTCCCCTATTTTGGAAGCTGGCGACACTCCATGCGGCGCATGATCTCCAAACATTCATAATAGATTCGTTCAGGGGAAGCACAGTTTAGTATAATGTGTACCTCCACTTATCTCCTGTATGGGAGTGTCTCTCAGATCGTCCAGGAGTAGGTCTGCGTGGAAATGGTGTACAGCAGTGAAGTGGTTAACTTCTGCGGTGAACACAGGAGTATCGGGTTCGATTCCGGCCCGTCGCAATTTTCACTCTCCGGAAAGTAAACGCACATCTTAGCGTGTAGGGGTACAGGGTAGAAATATATGCATATTCCGGAGGAAGTTTGCTAAATATGAATTTTTTTTCGCGATAGTAATACTGTCTACGTCTAATTATATTTGAATAACAAATTTGTTGTCAAAAAGCAGTTCCAAAACGCGTATGACCTCGTGGAGGACTAGAAATTAATATACTCCCCGGAAGCAAGCAAGGGACCATCCCATCAATCCCAAGGCAGAGGTGTATTTAACATTTCAGTTCACTCCTAAGGTAAGAATAAAAATAGTTCGGTACGTGTAATATAAACAGAATATATTCTCGATACAAGATAGGATACAAGCACCTCCTGGTATACTCACTTTATCGAGAGTTTGGGCACTAAAGAAACAAAGATGTCGGACTCGAGTGGTGTTTCAGTGCAGCCACCACCAATATTTTAGAATGAAAACCTCGATACTCGTTAAGACTTGGATGGCTGTGTTTGTCGTTTGATATTAAAATCATCGTTTGGTAGCACTTACACATACCTTACAGGTGTACCAACGCTATGGAAACAACACAGAGACTACCGTAAAATGTATTTCGTTGAAAGTAGATTAATAAATTAAGATTTCTTGGATAATTTACGCAATGTATTTTATAAATAGGAATGTTAATATTGTGTTACACTACAAAGGATAAAAAAGAGTATTTTAAGGACAGGCTCTCCTAGAGTTATTTCGTCAGGTTTGGAGGTAGTGAATACTACGTATAAGATGAAAATATCACCAAGTCGAGTAGTATACGACATGGGGGGAAATCAGTTGAGTAGGTTGGCAGTTCTCTCAAATTTGGCAACTTTTCAGATGGCAACTAGACTATAGCTTGTCCAAAATGCACTCACATTTAAAATAGTACGATTCCACAATTGTTTCTCCCATGAGAGCGCTTTCACTGCGTGCTCTGGGTCTGGAGCGTGCAGTCCAGTTTCTGCGCGCTGCCGCAGGGGTGGACTTCCTCAGAGATGAAGTCTCGCCGATTAAACGCCGAAGCGGGTTAGTGGTACAGCGTTAGTGAGCATTTTCCACGACAAGTTTTCTTTCTTAATCGATTATTAGGAGCTTGGGGAACTCTGCCGTCCTTGATGGTTAACATGTGTTGGATTATTTTCGGACTACTTTACATATCCGCGAATATTAACAAATTATAGTCCGGCTTATANTGTTGGATTATTTTCGGACTACTTTACTTCTCCGCGAATATTAACAAATTATAGTCCGGCTTATAGAAGGGTACTCGTTCCTCTTCAATGAGAAATATTTCGGAATAATATTGAAACGGACTCTGTGATTTCTCACAAGTTTTTGAAAGCTTTTATTTTACTTGATGCGATGTCTGCTGCAAATTATCCAACAGACAATTTGTTGGATAACAGACAAATTCCAATTGAAATGCGCTAAAATTTAAGAATATTTTTTTTCTTATTAAGAGTTAACATATCGTAGTAGAGACTGAAAAAATAATAATCGCTTATTTTATTTATTATGTAGTGGCGGATCTAGACCGTAATCAGGGGGTGGGTGCTAACCGGCTACCATTTTTGTTTAAAATTATGGTTTTACGACGCAAATTTTATAAATATTGTCTTAAATGAAATACATAAAAAATAATTAACAATCTATTATTAATAACAATAACTATTATTTATTAAAGTTATTAACATGGTATTAGTTTTTTATGTCGTATTATTAGTTTTATTAATCTGGTATTAAATATAAGAATAACAATTATAAATAATAACAATTATTAATTTGGCAACACTTTTAAATTGTTTCATTTATCAACTTCAATTTTATGTGGTAAGAGTTCAGTTCCAATGGGGGAGGGGCTATAGCCCTTTTACTCCCCCCCTAGATCCGCCACTGACAATATATAATGTTATTTGTCATCTGTCGCATATTTCTTAGATTTAAGTTCTCTTCATTATCTCATAGCACTTCACCTATGCGAATCCTCAATACTGAGACACACGAAAACAAAACGCATTGATTTATGGATTCGTATTTGTGTACGAGCTGAACTCGCACTGGTTTGAATCGATCTCTTCTTGGTCGTTTCATACACTTCTACGAAGTTTAGTTGATAAAAGAAAATTATTTGTTAATACAGTCCTCTTTCTGTAACGATATCCAAGAAAATGGACGTTTTCATCGTTACAGAGAGAGAGCCAAAATGTGATGTAATAGATTTAAAAATATGATAAAACCATACACTCGAACAAATATTTATTACAAAAATATTACAATTATTTACTTATATTAAATTTAAAAAAACTGTTTTCCTATTTTCTGCTTAATCTACTTATTTTTCTCGTATTACAGCGAACTATTTTTCTACTCTATTTATATTAATGGAAGAAGTCCGTCATCCTAGTTTGCTTCATTTTCCCCTTTAAAACACTGATGTGACTTTGCCCTTAATCCATAAGGGTATCGGTATAGAGAAAGAATAAATACATTACTGTTAGGGCAAACCAAACAACCCNTAATATCATCGTTATTGCGAGATTATCATTATGGGGAGAATCGTTGTAAAATGCTTTATGGTTAAATTATTTATTTTAATAATGTGCTTTGGTGTAAAGATCCCCGGAGCGACATAGTTGAGGAACGAGGTAATCACTCTGATCTGTGGTCAATAAATGAAAAAAAAAAGTATAGATTTGCGTAGTTTACAAATATCCAAACAAATATAAGTCGTTCATTTTTAACAAATGTTGAATTTTTTATTCGTACCGCTGATTGTTTATTTGACGTAAAAATATGCGCCACACGTTCTCGCGTTAATACATGGTCTCCCGTCTTCCTCTCAACCAGTTCATGAGTTTGTCAGATTAGAACCGTTTAAGGAACTTTCACGTTTACGGTGTACGCCTCCCGCATCGTAAGATACACTTGCTGCTCTACATCGAGGCTGTCCAAAAAATTATACTCAAGTCTCGAGTAACATGTACTTTTCATAGGAAAAGAAAGGTATTTGTGCTCATCGCACAAATCATGATTCTTCCGATTCCATTATCTAGTTACATTTGAGGGCTCTATTGACCTTGACGTTTGCAAGCCTTGAAGTCCCAAGGAAAAAAACTCGTTACACATGTTTGAGAGAAAACTTTTAAAAATCGTAGGTGATCTTCCTTTCTCGTTTCCAAGTTATTTTTGAAAGAATATTCGGTTTATAAAACAAATAAACGCAGGCCATGGTGTGTTTGCTTATGAAGAAAAATCCAACTTTATGGATTTCAAAAAATATTATTTCAATGTGCTTTTATTGCATACGTCAGTGGCGTTAAGTTTCGAAATGTTTAATCGCGATCTTTCCTATAGGAAAGATGCTGCTGTCATCGATGCATTTAAATTAAATAAAAAACAACAACAAGAAATACGTTACCAGAGTCGATCCTTCATCATCTTATTGATATTTGATTCTAAAAAAAGATGAGAAAATAGAAGTTGACTTTCTATATATAAAAATTATATGTAGTTCCTACCTTCGATGGTAAAGTTTATATCCATTAGTTAATTAGTCTTGTTGAAGTACAAACATCACTTTATATTAGTAAAAAAAGAAAGGAAAGATTCTAATAAACAATGCATATCATTACAGTTTTGAGAAAAATATTTATACGTACAAAAATAACTTAATTTTTGGAAACTCTCATATTGCGTCAACATCTTTGGTAACCATTTTTTGGACTCCTGAAGATATTTAAAATAAAATAATAATTGTAACACGATTGCGGATTTATTTACCCATACGTAGTTCAGGGTTGCTTAGGCTCAAGCTAGTAATTATTTTCTTATATAGATATTGGACACTCTTTCTCGAGGCGTCGGAAGAGAGAGAGGCGCTTTTTATCTCGTACGATCAAACGCGATGTGTCTGCACAACAGTGGCGTTATCTCCGAACCCATAGGAAAGAGATTCCTCGCACCGTGAAATTAGGTAGACGTTGCGCCGCTCGGAAAACCAGGAATGTTCATGTTGGATTTCGTATCTGATCGGATTTTACACGAAATGAGGACTTCTGCACGTGAATTGGAAAAGCGGAATCAGATGATATCTCGTTTTACACTACACCGAATGATAACGTTCTCTCATTTTCTTTTATACCCAGTGCTCAGTCTCCTTTGCCACTATAGTGCTCAGTTAATCTGGTTTCATAATTTAAAAAATTATTTTTCTTGTATTACTCAACGAAGTGAAAGACACTAATTGACTTCTCTAAACCGTGTAATTCCATCTCACGAAGTTTTTCAGTATTTTAACCAACATCAATCAAATCCGTTCTCGGAAGAGAGAAAATTTTACCTCCCAGGATTCCTGCAGTTAATTATCTAGAACAATTTTTAAAGAGAAGTGACTTACTTAATCACATTAATCAATTATTACTGTAATATAATGCAGACTGTCGAATAGATTCATAAAGAATCTGATTGATCTGAAAATTCTGTTTCGTAAACCCACCCCCTTTCCCAATATTTCCACTTCATTGCTCTCGTATTTCGTAACTTTATTAATAGTGATTATTTGAGTGCGATTATTGTAGGATATCTCCAACTTGTGGACAAACTACAAATCTTTTTGCATCAACAGAAATTTTGCTGTATTTGTCGACAGTTCATTTCTTTACAAAAATTACACAGGACCACCCAAATAATTCTGTTCCAAAGACGAAACCTTTGTAATCTTTGTAAACTTGTGTATTTTGACCCGCTGAATTCGAATTTAGAATTGCTCCCCCTCCAGTTCTTTGAAATCGCGAAATATCGCCTTTAAATACGAAAGAAAAATAACTCTCACAAAAAATTGGTATGTTCAAAGACTGGACCTACGTAAACTTTTGACCCGTTGAATCCGAATCTCAACATTTTCTGTATTTATGGTTGGCTTTTTGCGATTAAAAAAATTGCAGAATTCCTTCATCACCTTCCACTGGATTCGGATTCTGCACGTCATAATACTTATGGATACATAGACCTAATCTTCGGGACATGCCATTTTTGTGCACTTGTATTATTTTTACACCGAACTGTAAGTCGGTTACAGTGTTGCGTAGATTAATTTCCTCTCTCGTTAATTGATGAAGGCGTGAGCAATTGCTGACGACAAGCTATGATCGGCTTCAGTGGAAACCCTCGTCGAGGATTTCCGCTTTACGACCAGGAGGTGTGGCCGTGCGCCAAAGATTGAGCGGGGGCGTGAAGATCAGAGCTGCCCCGGAGAGTGGCGCGATTCGTATCGGCAGCCAAACCTTCTTCCTCGTTCTGCGAGGAGTTTTTCAAACGACGCATCCGAAGATAAATCCGTTTTTGACATTTTCGTCAGAAACAGTTTTAGTTCTTTTCGGCGAAGTTTTTCATCCGAAGCGAAATTTCTGCAATAATACCATTCATCCTCGATGAAGTCTCGACTTCAGAGGAAGAAGGAGAAAAGAGACACGTGTTATGCATTCCAATTTTTTAAAACTATGGTTGCGGAGATAATTAATTAAATTATTATCTTTAACAACATTCCTCAGACTTAAAAATATATTTCAATCACATTTCTTCTCTAGTTTGCGACTTTGTCAGGTGACACATAAAGGGTACAGTATCCTAATAACATGTCATGAATGAAATATTTAACAATAGAAAAAAATAAAACAAAATATAAACCATACACAAAATTATAATAATACTGATAAATAAATATCCGATATTGTCTCTGGGTCCCCATGTAAGTTCAGACTCCCAATTACGCGTACAATTTCGGATTTGTAGCGTTTATAATTAGATTTCCCTGTCTAATATCCCGATGTTTTTCCGATTCAGGGATAGGGGTGTATTGGGTTTTGATGAAAATAAGAACGTGTGATGAAAAATTTTGGGACATTAAAAAAAAAAAAGCTTTTGAATATTCATAATTCTGCGCAAAGTCTAGCAAACTCGAACTTAAAATATTCGTTAGTCGATTTGCTTTAAGAAGTAAAATATTAATTAAGATGGCAATCGTAATGATCAAGACGGTAACACCTAGTGGAGAAAGGAGGAAGCTTTTACACCAAGGATTGATAAGCAGGAGGCTCACGTAGCTCGATTTCAAGTGCGCGCCAATTATACCCCTATCTCGCTGATTATAATCATTAAGTTACTAACAAATGAAAATTATGTAATTGATCCAAACAATTATGAACGAAAATATTTTTCAAATACTTTCCGAATATTTACGTTCTGAGCGATTATTTATTTCTATAAAATTTAAACCGGGAATTTAATGTTAGGACAATTTAAAAAAAAGCGATGAATAATACTTCAAATATTGTGATAAGTATTTTAACAATAATTAAAGTGCCCATAAAAACACAGGGCTACTCGTGACTGATAAGTAAGGAATATACATAATAAAATTGTCACACACTTCTCTTATTTCGATCGAATGCCAATGGCGGAAGCTATCATATGTTTAATTGCTCAAGTATGAGAAAAACCTGCCTGAAAATATAATAGAAAGATAGTAGAAAATAATGACTGGAACCAAAAAGTAATTAAAACGTTGAAATTTATAGTAAGTTCAATGAACAAAACCAAGAATCTTAACTGATAGAAATAGAAGAAAAAAGCATTTAATATTGCTTATCTCCTGAAATTCGACCAATTGGCAAAAATTGATGCGCGATCATAAATACATTTGAAATGCAGGTATGAAAGGCCTCTGATAATTAACACTCTATTAAGGTGAAAGGAGCAACAAATTCCAGGGAAATTAAAGTCGCCTTCGTGAGTTTTAAATTTGCTCTTTATTGTGGTCTTCTGAAAATAAAATGCACTTAATACCGTGTTATGTATTCATTAGAGGTCTATTATATATTTACTTGTGTTCGCGAGTGCCAAGTGACTGAGTCCTGTGCTTTCGTGGTCGCAGGATATAACAGTAGAACCAGTTCTACTATATGCGTCCGTTAAGTAATAAAGATAAATAAATTACGACTTGCGACCGATTTTGGACTTTCAATATAACACATTAATATTAGACAAAGAAGTAAATTATTACAAACGTTGCATATCTGAAATGATATTTAAAAAAACACAATTCGAAATTTGCATTTAAGCAATGACATGGAAAATCCATAGAATAATTACAATATAATATGTTAACATGATTGTGTGATTTCAGTTTTTTTTTCTAAACATATTTTGTGTTTATATTTACGTTTAATATCTTGTTCAATTGTTCTGTTCCTACGCTAATGTTTCTTCTTACAGTTTGTTTACACCTGATGTTGAATCTTATGAGTCGATACCTACTGTTCCAGATAAGCATATTAAAGTATATATTCATAGTCCAAAGAAGTCTTAAGTCGTCATTTTTCTTTATATTCAAAGCACAGATTTTCTGCATGTTCTGCGTATTCGTTTCCTGGCTTTCTATGGCTTTGAGAAATTGATTTCTAGCATTTTCACCTTGTGGGACCATTTGAATTTAATTTAAATGCATATTTTGACGATGTTTCTTTGAAATCTAGGTTAAATTTCTATAATTACTTAAAATTTTACATTGAAACGTGGCTTGTACTGAACGAACGAGCGAGCTCATTCGACTACCCCGATATACACTTGCACTTTCTTAGTAATATGTACATAAATACGTAGCTTTTTTTAATGGTCGTATTTTGATTTCTTTTTGTACATTCAATTGGATCTTTTTGTGCATAGGACATTTATGGCGTTTATTTAGGACTGTTTTACAAATTATATTTTGATCTTATTTTAAGGTCATATCGATCAGAGCTCTATTTATAACAGAAAGTTTCCTCCCCTTGTGATAGCTTCCACCCTCTCACGCTGTGTGGCTCCGATGCACCTTGGGGAGGCAGGTTGCACCGACGGCGCCTTGGAGTCAGGATTCCTACCCCTCCCCGCCTCACCCCCACGTACTACAGGACCTTCCCCTTCCACAGCACCAACGATGCGTTTCCCTGCACAGGTTGTTAGGTATGAGAAATTTCGTCTTTCCTGTCAGTGGTTGAAGTTGCTATGCAGGGACCATTGACAAGATCAGAAAATTTGTACCTCCAATCCTCCGCAAGAATTTTATAATTTCTTAAAATGGTGAACCAAATTGCCCATGTATAGTAATTTTAAATATTTAGAAAAACAATTTCAAGTTTCCCCTCTCCCCTATCAAGAAAAACGAAAAACTCCGAAATCCTTATGCCTTATTTTATTGCGTCAAATGTAAATTTACAATCTATTCCACAAGAGACAATCTATTCCATAAATAAACAAATATTACAACATGGTTAATAAATAAATATGACTAAATATCACAAACACATCAATAAATATTATATAATAATGTGCATATGTAAACATTAAAAACAGGCTTTCAAATTATCGTTATTAGATTACTGTTGTGTGTTCTCAGGTACGGAGAAATATGCAAGAAAGTGAGAAAACTAAACATTCTTAAGTCTACTGTTGACGTTAATAATAAAATAAATAAATAAATTTAAAAAGAAGCACAAATTACATCGAAATTATCCATATAAAATGGTATTTATTTATCTTTATTTTAAATTCTTAACATGCCAAAATAATATTTTTGATCGAAGATGCCTTAACTTCTCACCAAACGCACGTTTAGCATCGGACAGCATTGTTGAGAATGCGAGTTATGTTTCTGTCCTCTCCGTTTTATTTCTGCGGTAATGTTGTCACATAAGATAAAGAAGTCTCTTCGTTATATTAGTCCTATCAACACTGAACAGAAAATTACTAGGAAGCAAAAAAAAAATCGTTGAAATCTTTCACTGAAACTTTAAAAAACCTTCTAAAAGTGAATCTTAGGAAAGTAATATGCTACCATTTCTGTTTTCTGGAACCCACTTCAAAATATATTTTATGCTGAGAAAATATATTAACACTCAAAAGTAACTAAATTTCAATTTTTTACATTTTATTGTATTGCGGGATTTAGCAATATACTAACTCTCACGAGATCAACTGAGTTCATGAACGTAGTTGCATTTTTTTACAATAGCTCAATAACTCAATTTACAATAGAGAAAATAGACAAACTTGAACTGTTGACATCATTTCACTTTTCGCATTCGCGTTGTTTAGGTAATTGTTGGAACTTACGACAAAAGATAATTTTTGTTTTTCAATTAGAGAAGAACGTTGTCTGTGATGCATAAACAATGTCGTTTCTTGGAATCGATTATCCAAAGATCGATATTTTAATACATTTGCTAAATTGATGTTCGGATAAACTATAATAAAAAAGCGTTTACGCAGATAAAAAATCTTGAGTAATTTATAGTACAATTTGAATTCACCTCAATCATTTTATCATAGTTGAGAGAATTATCAATACCAACAACATAACAATCAAGACAAAAATGAAATGAATGCAAAAGGGAAAAAAAAAGATAATATAGGAATGTTGGGGTGATACTTTGTTCGTTTCCCATGACACAAAGGTTCATTTTCTTTTCATATTACGCAGGTTTATTTTCGAACTACGGGACCACCGACTAAACAACAGTGTGATTGTTCGAACTAATCGCGAACGACCGCGCAATTTCTCACCCAAAGCAAAACCCGGGTACAAAGTCGTGCTCGTCGCCTGAGCTGTTTCCTCCGCCGCCGCCCGCGGCCCGAAGAGCCGGATGACATTCCTCGATGGCCCATTCTTGGTTTGGTTCGCGCGGACGTCAGTCGTTCCCTCCCGAGGCGCTTTTCTTCGGCGGAACAGCGAACCTCGCTTATTTTCTGACGTCTACGTGCCGCTGTCGTTAAACGCGTTGAGGAGTCGCCGCTATGCGGCTCGATCCTGTGCCTTACGTGCGGCCCACGCCGCCCAATGCTAGCGGATGCAAGAATGCAGGTAGGCAACAATTGATATGGTTTTCTTGTTTCTTGTGCTCAATTGTCGTCAGTTAAACTTCGGAAGAACTTGACAACAGACGTTCGTTCAGTCGTTTGTTTCTAATATTTGATGAAACATTCATCAAACATTTGTTTTGTGTTGTTGGTAACAATTGATATGATTTGGTTAGAGGAGAAAATTTGTTTCTGGTGATCAACTGTCGTCAGTGTAACTTCCGAAGAACTTGACAAGAGACGTTTGTTCTGTAGCGTGTTCCTTGTATTTGCCCGAACTTTCAACAAACATTTGTTTTGTCTGGAAATGTTGTTGAATAGTGCTATTGAAATCACGAACCGAAATGATTCAACCGAACAATAAGTCATCGGTTTGATTTCTAAGCTGCTAATTGCGATGAATTGTTATTATTCAATATGACACACAAAGGAAATTGGTTTATTGGCGATTACTATGAGTATAGACAAAGCTTCTCTGACGTTGACTTATTGTACGTGAGGTTTATTGAATGTTTATTTTGTCGTAAAACTAAATAAGTCCACTGAATTCAGTCAAATCGTGTTAGCACTTCTCTGAAATGCGTTTGTCCTTTTGGCGTTTTGTTTCAACAATAATGATTAAATGTGAAAGAGCTGAACAGTCTCAAATCAATGTCCATTCGGACACCGTTAAGAAATTGGTGACTCTATAATGAAGATAAAGTAAGAACTCCCTGAATGCGTGTTCATGATATGAAGTTGCCAAAGATACGCATGATAGAGATGTACACAAATATTATATACAGAATTTAATTTATATTGATATTCGATCATTTTGCATCTTACAATGGACACGAAGTGTAAATAGTTCTAGAAAAATACGTCTTGGAGAAATAAAATTTGAGTGTATATTGTAGTGAATTATTTTATAATTGCAATTTTTAATGTTTCAAAATTAAATTTAGTTAGAAACTCTGTACTCTTACAATAAAAAAAGTTATCTCTAATTTATTGTTGACCGTACGTAGTGTATGTCACTTCCTTCATAAATATTTTTTCTCTTCTTAGCATTTTATTTTTTTGGAACAAGTATTTGAATTTTTTTCCTGGACGCTTTTAATTTTACAATTTTATTGTTTCTATTTTTCGTATTCGTAATGTAGTTCGAGGAGAGGGTTAAGTCCAAGTGAAAAGTCTTTGTGGTTCACGGATGACGTAATTGTGTTCTGTGGATATCCCGTGTCTGTGTGAAATGTGAGCTGAGAGGTGACTTGCGTGGCGGTCTCCTTTTGACAGGTTCTGACGAGAGGCCGATGTAATTAAATTATTCGGATTTCACGGAAATTAATTTCGAGAGCGTCAACGCCTTTTCTTATGTTTATTATACGCATACTTGCCGGACAACTCTCTCCTGTGAATTCCATTTGTTTCGAATGATTCACGAGTAGTCTTTTGTGTTGGATGACAATGGTAGACCCATGCGTGAAAGCTCATCGTGTATGTAACATTTCTCCGAACAGCGATCATGAGAACTTGAATGCTGGAGTGGTGACAAGTATTGGTTGTAACGAATATCTTGGGACCTTTTCTTTGAGCGTATCTTGTCTGCTTGCCAGTGTTCCTGTTTGGCACCTGCTGAACAAGACTGCTTTTGTATTTCTCGCGGGATTTCCGCCGGGCTTGCCCTATTTTCGAGGAAGAATTTTGCGTCTTTTGTTTAACTATCCGTGTGTTTTGAGTTCCATTCAATTCTACTTACGTGCAAGATAATGATTATGAATTTAGTTGGCCATATGACATTTACAAAAACAACATTTCTCATCATCTCTATGGACCAACTCTAATATAATTTTTTATTGACACTGAAAATATTTTTTAGCCAAATACTTCCTTTATAAAGTTTATTCCTTGTTATAAAAACAAAAATTAAATCCAAATTTGTTTTAAAAAATCCCCCACTGTATTATCTTCAGTGCCAAATATACCCAAGTGGAGATTTAACAGATAGAAACCCAATTAGTACAAATTCGTCACCGGAAGGAAAATTAATAACTAGAAAATTTTCTATACTCCACAGCTCTCTTCATAATGCACTTAAAAACGCAACGTTTTCTTTACCTCACTGATTTCGCCAAACCGTCCTACGTATTTCATTTGCTTACGTAATTTTTAATGATTCTTTAATGTAACTCATTCGAAATAGGTCGTTAAAAAAAAATACTGAGTTCTCTGAAGACAATTAGATTTCGAATAAAAATTAAGGTAAATTCACTGTTGAAATGTAGAAAAAATAGATTCATTTAAAATGTAATATTTTATATAAATTGTTCTTTTTCCCCTTAATTGATGTTTGTGTTGTATTGCTTTATATGATTACTATTCAGAAGTTTGCGGAGTCAAACAAAATATTTCATCTGAATCTCTTTCTATATTACGTTCAATTGTGGTTCAGTACTTTACGTACTTGCTCACTTTCTTACGCCATTGTGTGGCGGTTGCCGGGGTCCGGGCTTCGTTGCCCGGCGCAGTTGCTGTCGCCTCGCGGCCATTGACTCGCCGTTCGTCGCCAATTGCCGCCTCCCTCGCCTCCCGTTGCAGCGGAGAACGAAGGCCGTTCGCCACCGCACAGGTCTATGCAGCTATGGGGAGAAGGAACGACCAGGCTATTGCGCTCTCCGATTGACCATCGTTTTGGTTTATTTGGAAGCAGGTTTATTTTCAAATTCAGTAGGGGGAATTTCACCCCCCTCCCGCAACTTCTACATCTTAAGTTTATTGCTAATAATTCTTGAAAAAATAATTCCACCTCTCGGGATTGGCAGTAATATCACAATTAAGTATTATTGTCAACGACAAAGTTTCGTGACATGTATGAACATTATAATAAGATTATGACGAAAAATAAACTTAACAAGTCTATAATATTGTGTATATCGTATATCTGAATTAAATGTAAAATTATAAAAACGATCAGTTTCTTTTTAAGTATTAATTTGTCCAGTGTTTCCTGAATATAACATTTTTTTGAGAATTTTTTAAAAGTACTGTATTCAAATTTGAAAAGAAGCATCAAAAGTCCCCTCTCTTCTTTTTCTTTAATTGAAACTTTGACTGGATGTGTCAGAATAGACCAAGACGAACCTGTTCCTTTTTCGAGGTGCCAACACAATTTAATCTCTTTCTTAATCTCAATTCTATTGCACGGTTAAATATTGCTTTAGATAACTCGAAATGTTATCGTGACCTCTATGCTACAGATTACCTTCTGTGGCTGGATGACATCTTGACTTCAGAAGATCGAGGAGTTTTTTGTGATATAATCTATAGTGAATTTTAACCGAATGTTTTTCCAGGTCCATTTAGTCTGAATGCCGACTAATAATGTTCTGGCCTAGCAAGGAACAATCGATGCGTCGAAACGACCATTTATTTGTGATTAATTGATCGGTCTTATGAGAAAACGCGATTGATCGATGTGTCGAAACTACCGGGCAGAATAGAGCTATCGAAATCCATAACCTTAACAATTACAGCACAGAGTTTTCTGTTAAGACTTCTCAATACACATTTGAAAATGCGATTGAAACTGAAACACTTCCCCAAAAATTTCCTACTGAGATAAAAAGCTTTTAGATTTTTTTTTGTGGGACTTTACGACATCAAAGGTTATTGGAGCCCTAAAAACTTGTACAGGTAGGGAAAATGCAGTTACGCACTAGGAAGAGCCAACATGACTCTCCCCGTGTGTCGGACTCGTCGAATGATTCAACCCTACCCACTAAAAACCCTCCTGATCTACAACACACCAAAACATATCTCACAACATACATCAAATGGAGGGGGGGCTAAAATGAGGGGGAACATAACATGAGGGGGGGACAAAATANACAAAAAATGATGGGTAGAACAAAAAATGAGAGGAATGAGGAAAATGAAAGATACCCTAGCCCTAATGGCGTCGGGATCGAAAAGAACAAGAGGCGACCAAGGGAGGTCAGGAAAGAGAAAGGAAGGAGCCAAGCACAAGTAAGTGGAAGTAATGCCACACTCAGCTCGGGGTCCCGTGTTCGCCAAACACGTAATTACTAGATATAAGTCCCCTGGGGAAAAAAAAAGCTTTTAGAGACATTTTACAGGAGGGGTAAGTTTCTCTCTGGGATGTAATTTGATTAGAAGTAATAATTGAATATTTTTTAAATTCAACCTCACTATTTAGATATTTTGTCTCAAATGTTGATTTGTCACGAAATGGGGAAACATCAAATTGCTCCTCCGGTGGCTCAGGGGCTAGCATGTTCACAAGTTCACGGGTTCGATTCCAGGTGGGATAAGAAAAAAGTAGCAGGTTTTCACTTCAATGTACCAGTTAATATATGACTAACTATCTTCTATTCACTTCCTACTACTCCTAGTATCACGAACTCTTACTAACACCACTTGAACAAAGTTGTTGGAAAATCCAGCTATTCGGCCCACCTATTAATAATAACCCCTACCACACACTTCCTACCTCCTACTATGTAGATAAGCTTCAATAGCATGCTACACTTCCCATTTACAAATACTACAATAAAGAATCTTCGTGTCCGATTCTCTGATGCGTAAACGACCATGAAGCAGTAACCAATAAGAGTTCGGGGAACAGGACCGAAGAAGCCTTTGAGTTTCCCTGTCGCCGCGTCGGCGGCTGTTGTTCAGTCTCGAGCTCCGTCAGAGGGCCTCTCTTCTTCAGATTCCGAAATCCGATCTCCGGTTGTCGTGTGGGACGGGTTTGCGAGGCGAGTTTCATTGGCTTCGATTGCTCCAACCAGGTTGTTCTACGATGCGTCTTCGTACAGATCGAGTATCCTTGGATTGTCATTCTAATATTGAGGACCAGGGCCCAAAATTGTGTCCATATTACATGTTCCTGTATTTTTTATTGTATTTGTAAATGGGAATTGTAGCGTGCTATTGAAGCTTATCTACATGGAGCGATAGGAGGTAGGAGGATAGAATGGTAGGGGCTCTTGTTAGTAGGTGGGCCGATTAGCTGGGTTTACCGACAACTTGACCCATGTGGAGGTGTTAGTAGCAGTAGTTAGTAATAGTTAATTAGTGATACTAGGAGTAGTCAGAGGTGGATAGAAAAAGGAGGGTTTGTTGTTCAATTGTCACGTCTATATATCAACTGGGACATTAAAGTGAAATCTACAATTTTTTCTGACCCCACCGGGAACTGAACCCGGAGTGATTGTGGCTTGAAGCATGTTAGCCCTGAACCGTGGGAGGGGCACTTCCTGCATTTGCATTTCAATTGATGCATGTGTGATGAACCTTTCGTAGCTATATTCCAGACATTAACAAATAATTTTATGGTACGTATACTCTATTTTGTACGTAGAGTATACTTTATTGTTCTAAGACTATTTTACTCATAAATGATGTACCACAAAAGTGCATTTTTACTCGAGACAAATAAAACAAAACGTATGTTGTCCCCTTCCTGTTTCCGCTAGATTGAAGAAGAAAATGTGTGTGTGTGTTATAGCTAAAAGAAAACTGACGACTGAACAGGTGATTGACAACTATCGTGTTTCGGAAGATCTGGAAAAGATAGATTTATTAAAGACCCCACATCCAATCTTGTAATATCTTGTAACTTGACATATGAATCTGTAACATCAGATGCGATAAGTTGTTGAATAATCAAACTCTATTCGGGAAATAACATTGCCGGTCGGAGCGATGAACTCGAAAGAGGGGAGGTGACCCCTGAACGAAATGTTTTATGAGTTATATAATAAAAGTAAATTGTAAAATAATGTTTAATTAAGAAATAGTAAACTAACGATTGAACTAATTTAATACATTTTAAGGAGATAACTTAAAAAGTTTACACCAATAATTTGTTAGAAGCTTAGGCCCCTTCCAAATAAATTAATGTATTCGGACCTGCATGTTGGTCCAAATTACCAAAATCTTTCAGGTGAAGAAAGTAACATTTCTGGAGAAACTTATCGAATAGAAGAGTTCTGTATTTGACATGCGCAGGTGAAGTTCCCATCAAATATTTATCAGTGTCAGACATCTACACTTCACGAAGTCAAAATGATTTTGATTCTGCGAGAACGGTAAATTAGGTAAGAGTTCTCATGGGACAATGTTTCTTGCCATTATTTCAATAATTAGGTTTCATATTTATATTGGCATGTGAATTTAGGATTTCCTCTTTGGGATCCCAGTGATAACGAATGCAATACAGGCTCGAATGACGTTCTTAGAAGCACATACATCCGCAAAATTACTCATGAAATTTTAAATTAAACTGGCGACTGAAACTTTTTGTGATAGTTTGTGTGTTAATGAAGAAAGTAATTCTTTCATGGATTATGATTCAAATGTTGATGAGGACGATGACTCTTAGTACTGATCCGTCATGCTGCCGTTGCGTTTGTAAACGTCGAAGAGCACGTATGTTCAGTTGGTTTAAATCACATTTTCTATCGGTCGAGTGCAGACGTGACATTCTAGAGTATAGAATTGGATTATTTAGTTGTCATCTTTATGGAAGGAATGGAGCAGATGCGTTATCAGTCATTGTCCGCCCTATTGTCTGTGTGCACATGAGTGATTGGGTCACGTCATTTCGAAACTGTCTTGGGAACGACTGTTGACGCATGATCCACCGCTACGTGCTATGTCAGAATTATTTACATTGGGATAATCTTACGAAATATCTTCGAAAATGGGTCAATGGGGACAGTTCGAGGGTTGAAAAGAGAACGCCTATTTGGGAGATAAGAAAAGTAACATCAGAAATTCAGTTGCTGTGACGAACGAAGACGAGATGAGAACAAAAAATTCTTCAACAAATAACTCTATCCTTTGTTTGTTTGTTTGTTTGTTCTCGGAGTTTGCGGTATGCGATACGAAAATATTAAGAGTTATGACAGTGAATTTAGTTGTTGGCGTGAAACATAACTTATATTTTAATGTTTACAAAGGATATTTGGATCTCTGATTGATAAAAGGGACCTGAGTCAAAATTTGTATGTTTTGAAATCCTTAAAGATACGCACATTTATGGTCATACAACTCGTAGTCATAGAACATTTTTTAAAATAATTTTTTGTTAAGAAATTGCGTTTAGTCTCAAAATAGCATCTGAATTTTTTAGCAGCTTATAAAGGTTTGACTTTCTTTATGGCGTTTATTTTCCAACTTCTTAGTTGAAATTTGCGTACAATACTTGCATATTATATTCCATGGGTGTACTCCGAAAAAACTGTTTTGACGTGATTTTCGCATTTGAAATTTATATGCTAGAATTTCTTTCGGATGGAACCAGACAACCGAATATAGTGGTTTTTCCTATGTTGGATGTACGCGTGGGAACACCGTTCTGTATATTCTGAGCATATGATCCAACACGGGCCCTATTAGAGAATCACAGCTTGCTAGCGTGCGTGTTTAGTGATAAGGGCCACGCCCTTCTGATACCGACGCACACGTTTCCGGTATCACACAAGTGGAAAGGGCGCAGCCTTTCGGAGACTGTCTTACGACTCCTTTTCGTGACCCGCCAACTCCGTTGTCTTTCGTGTAGGGCGAGGGGGATTGTGACACGCACTCTCCACAGCGGATGGGTATTGTCAAGAAAACACGCGTGTTCCAAGTCGTCGTGCGACGATTGTTCGAAAAACGTTCACTGTGTAGAAGAGAAACAAAGTAACGCGTGATTTGTTAGTTGAAGAACATACAAAGGGTTATATTGTGCGCACAGAGCTTGGTGCTTCCAGTGAGTTCCTATCAGGCGACAAAATAGCTTTATGGACACGTTATAAACAATCTGACAAAAATAAATATTTATCTGTACCCAAATTACAGCCGTGATATAATATTGAGTGAATTTTATACAAAATTCTCAATCTTTTAACTGTTAACATATTCCTTCTTTAGATCAAACAGTACTTGATGTATAGGAACATCTTTAATATCATAACCCACTGTCTCAAAAATTATGTATTGTTTCGCAACATTCTTATCAGCCAACCTTTTCTCATTTTGTGGGAAATATAATTTGCCTAATATCTCACTATGTATAAATAAAGTCTTGAAATCGATAAATGTGTGGAGAAAAGTTACTGCAAATGTAATGAACTAAGCTGTTAATGACATTGCCTCAATCATCTTTCTGCAAATCAAAAGTAGTTTCATTTGTATTAAAATTATTTCTTATCTTACTTATAATTCTACTAATCATTATTTACTATTCATTTAACTCTTGTGAAATATCGCTGTGTGTTTTGTTTCATCTAACTTAGTTTAATCTTAATCTGTAAATTTAATCTAGTTTAGTTTAATCTTAATCTAGGTGTCTACTCATTCACTTCCCTAAGTCTTGTTAAATGTTCTCCTGACGCGTGTAAAAATATTTATTTTTTCTCGGAACTCTTGTTATCCGAGTAATTTTTTTTAATTTTTGTCTAATAGTATTGTTTCTTGTCAATGCCAATATGCTTCTTCTGTGTTATGTTTCATGATGATAATTATGTGAGAATAATTGGAATCTGAGTTTTTGTGTTCTTCCAACGCAGATGTTCTTGTGTGCAAGGGCTCAGAAGTGGGATATGCACGGGAGAATAGTCGCTGTGTAAGAGGCGACCTGTGACAGATGGCGGAGTGTCATGACTAGCCGATGTGCTTTCTCCGACTACCGACATGGCGGAACTCGCAGAGTCATCGAGATAAATCTCAATCTTTGTGACGCCGTACATATTGCGATTTTAACAGTACTCCAATCCCTTGCTAAGTACTTCAAATAACTTTTAATTGAAGTGACAAAATTTCGATTAGGTTTATTCAATTTGTGTAACTTAAACTCGTTTCACACGATGCATTTTGCACTCCATTCTAGTTTGCTTTTTTTGCTTCCAATGTCCTTTGATGTCTGTGATTCGGAGAGCTGTGATGCTTGTCCTGCTGTGTTGGCTTCACACTATACACTTTACCACGACAGTTTTGATGTTCCAATGTCCGACATTTCGGGAAAATGGTCGTGGTTATCGCAGAGATTGTAAATCGAAGAGATTGAGCAATTAGCACTGATGAGCTAACTAAAGGAATAATGCAAATAAATGGACGAAATGACAACATTGTATGTACAGTTGTTTGGTATTATTAGATAGTGGCAAATAGTGGAGTGTTCGAAGCTTGATGAGCTGTAATATAACCTTAAATGTCAAATAAAATGTATTTGTGATATTTTTCTTTAAAGTGATTTCATTTATCGATTACTTCTTTTCGCCAATAATTTGTTTTAATAATTGTTACTCTAACATTAAGGTTGCTCAGCTGTATCACTTAAAATAATGTATAATTTGTCAGATAACAATTAAAACCAGGTTCGGTTTTGCAATCTATTGTAAATCAAATATATTAACTGATAACACTGTTGCATTTCTGAATTAATGTTTGTTCAATTAACTTGCTTTTAATAAAGATAATCATAATAAATAAATAAATTTAATAAAGAAAGCTTATTAATTAGGAAAGCGGAAGTACTGTTTTCATCGTCGGTGACCACCGGTGTGCTAGCTTCCAACAGTAATTGTATCATCCACGATTACTTGTTTCAAATAAATTGTATTTAGTTTCCTTTACGATAATTCATCAGTGCTAGTCCTATTTCGAACGGACCATTAGCTGTCACAGGCACGGGATGAGACTCAAGGTTTTCATTGGCTGACACTCCAACTTTGCATGCAAAACTGCACGAAAAATAGAACATGCGCTATTTCCCAAATCTTTCATATCAGACTGCAGCGTAGACAGCAATGATGTCACTTTGTCACTCGAGACTAGAGGGCTGACTGCAGAGTACTTTGCATGCACTTTTGGAGCATAAAATGTATCGTGTGAAGCGAGCTTTAGTCTCGTTCACTGCTGAGTAGCCCAATTTATATTATTGGTGAAATTTATTTTTATTCTTTTAAAAATTTTCGGGTTGGATAAACGGGATGATTAACTTACATTCCATTTTAAAATGTTCTCAATCGCATGTATCATTAAATGATATAATATTTTCTTGGGTCATGAATCCTATTGAGATAGTACATTTTGAATCAGCTCATAATTGAATAATTTTTTAGTTTCTCTTCTTCATTGAGTTCTTTCTCACGCACAAGTGTCTTTCATTTAATGTTTAAAAATTGGACATAAATTTTTCATTACGTATATACAATATTTGATTACTAAAAGAATCAGAAAAGTTATGTCACATTAGTTATTTTTAATTATTTTTTTAACGTTTTGCGCTTTTAATATAATGTGCACCAATGAAATAGAATGGAAATGCAACCGGAGATTTACGAGATAATGTTGTATGATTCTACATTATTATTATTACTCTAACTATTACTGACCACTCCTTCTAATCCCTCCATTAACATAAACTACAATAATAATAATAATAATAATAGTAGTAGTAGTAGTAGTTTATGTTAATGGGAAATGTAGCGTGCTTAGGGAGCTTATCGACATGGAGCGATAGGAGATAGGAGTTGGCCCGATAAGATGGGTTCACCAACAACTTGGCCCACGTGGAGGGATTAGAAGGAGTGGTCAGTAATAGTTAGAGGTATTGATACTAGGAGCAGTAAGAGGTGGATAGAAGAAGGCGGGTTCGCTTTACAGTAGTCACAGCTATATGAACTGGGACATTCATGTGAAAAGCTACAAAAAATTTTCTGGCCCCACCTGGAATTGAACCGGGGATGACTTGATGAGCTAGAACGCTACTATCTGAGCCACGGAGGGGTTTGATTCTACATTACTTGTATATGTAAGAAAATGAGTTGGTAAATTCCTACCTGACTTGGCTAAAATGCGTGTTGTAGTCTAGTTTACATTCTTCGACCCCTCTTGAAAAAAGAAAATCCCTTTTGCGAAGACGTGGTCAGCGAGGACTTAGTGCTTGTGGTTGCAGCCCGAGAATTCGTTGCTGGGTTTTCCGCGGATTCGTTGAAGTTGTCGTCGCCCGTACTGAGAAGGACGCGCTTAAACATCCGCATTTGCTCGATGCTTTCGTTCGGCCGTTCCCACGGAGAATGTCCCGACCACCTCTTCTTGGATTTAACCAGTGCTCTCTTCGCTGTATTGAACAAAGTTCAGGGGTGTTTAGGAAATAACCTGGGCGGGGGTGGTAGAGTTTCATCAGTTGCTTTGTTTCTATCCTATGTCTGGGACCCTTCTAAGGGTGGGTTGCAGCATGGGAGTTACTATGTTCATCAATGGAGTACGGTGTATATTCTTTCATATTTGCTGAGTGGTTTTTCATTGTTTTCGAGATCATATTCAAACTACATTCATTCGTGTCATCATCCCCTTTTCTATCCATCAAACAAAAAAATAAATATTTGTGTAGTATATTTTTGTGCTTCCACACCTTTGGGAAACATTTTATTTCCTGGCAAAAATGTTTGCGTGTCCTCTCTTGGAAACTTTTATTAATTTTTTAACTCAAAATAATGTATTTTAAGGGTATTGAAATAGATTTCAAAACGTTTAAGTAATATTCCATTAATATTTTTTTCGGTGTTATACCGATAAATACAACATTTCGCGAGTTACTTAAACCATTAATTAATGGCCATTGAAAAAAATATTTTAAGTTTATGGTGTTTTATATTTTTATTAAATTAACATTAAATGAAGTAGGTTGTAAAATTTCGTATTTCGGACGAATATTCATAGTAATAATTGTTAATTATTATCGAGATTTTGTTTTGGACATTTTTGCATTTTTTATTTTCGTTTTAGGAGAGAGCTTTTTCGGCAGAGTGTCAATCATTTTCTGAGCTTGAACGCAAATGACGTAGAATATAAAATTATTAATTTCCAATTATGTACTTAAGAAATGAGAAATTAAATAAAAAATAAAATAAGAATAACCCACAACGGATCACGATATATACACTTTATAGTCGGAGAATGTTTTGTAACTATTTACTTTATAAAGTAGAGAAAATAATAGATAGCAAATAATGCTAGAAGCAACAAATTATCAGCGTATTGTCTTAAATATATATAATTAATTTGTACCAAAATGCTGTCGCAATACAATTCGCTCCTCGTGGCCTCTCCCCACTGTTCGTTTTTTTGTTGTCGTGGTACGTGTTGAAGCGAGTTCTCCGAGCCATCGCTCGTTCACTGCCTTCGTGCGGCAATGAGTGTGATAAAAAAAATTTTAAAAAACGAGATCCGGAGTCTGAGCAGCGCGCCGCTTTCCTGGGAAGTGCCTCCTGCAGCGTCCAGACGGACAGGACTCCTCGAGCGGCGGGGGAAAGGTGCATCCTGTCCGTTACCGGGTCACCGGGGTAATAAAGCACACAGCAACGGCGCGGCGCTCTGGCTGCAGCAGCATGAAGCGACCTCGTCTCCCCTCCTCTCACGTGTAGGAACTCGCTTCGAATTGTATCACTCCGCTTCCGGTTTTTACCACTTACCTCGATGTGGTTTTCCAAAACTGTGCTGCTACTAATAACACTGCTGCGGTATCGTAATTTTTTATTGGACTCTGAGAAATCTGGAATTGCAATTAACTCGATCAAGTGTGTAGCTTTCATATTGTTTGTATCCCTTGCTGGCTTTCTTTTGTAATTACGAGTAAGGGATATTTTTGTTAATTTGAGGAGAAAAAACAGGTTTACTGGAATGGAACGGACTTTTCGTGTACCCCACACATACTTTAAATTAATTTAATTATTTGGCGAATGCGCTATTACTCTCTTGGTAGTGGATTGCAAGTGACTGCGAATTCAAATGATACTGCCTCCAATGGCAAGAGAGAATCGTCCCCAATGAAAATATGCATCGAAGTTTCTCACAAGTTTTCTCGTCTCATAAGTGTGCAAAAAAAATTTTTTTTCATTGTCTGTCTCGACGCCTAAAGCAGATAATTGTATAGCTGCAGTTGAAGACTAGTTCTTCATTACGCGTGGTAGAATCCGACCACTTCCTTTCACAGAGAATGAGGTGGTGGAACTCGTTCAGCGAATTAGGATCGATTCGAGAAATTTTTTTCCGTGCATGAGTTTTTGTTTCAGTGGAAACACGGTTATGCTGTACTATTTCAGAAGTAGGTAGTATTTGAGAAGCCTGTTCAATTGCTTTACGGTTTATAGGTTGCTGTCCAGTCCACAATTTTATAGAGTTGACAACTCTTAATGTGTGACGAGTCTGGGGAACGTGTGACTGTCAGTTTGTGGATAGAAAATTCTACGGCGCATGTAACGTCTCTTGATTTTTTAATTTTAGTAAGCACATATTTCTTGTTGAATTGTGTGCATTTAACCCTGATTATACAGTATAATGCATTGAATATAAAATAAATAAACCTAGAGCACATTTTGATGATGAGAATAATTAATAGATCATGGCTGATTCAGCGACATTAACAAGAAAGTATTGGTCTAAAAGTAATTCTATATGTGAGAATTTATTTATTGGAATTATTAACTCCTTATTTAATTTGACATTACAATCTAGTAGTTAACGATTAAAATAAAATAAATAAATAAACAAACAAACGTGAATTATACATTTAAAATACAATAAACATGAAATTAATATTATATCATTGTCAGTAAATCGTGTCTACAAAATTAAGTCGTTCATCTTATTTATTTCATATAATTTCTACAAACCTATTTACAAAATGATTAAAATCCTAATAAAACGAAATTCATTCTTTAAAATATTTATTAAGTGAATATAATTTGAACACCATTTTTATTAAAGCAAAAATCTTTACTTAGATGCTAGTTTTTTCTTTTCTGAAGTATCGTAAGTATTGTTCCGCGTATCCATTACTTGAAACTGGGAATAGGATTAATGCGACGATGGCGCGTCCTGACTCGACGAATGTTTCGTTCGTAATACCAGCTGAAATACTTGTTGTGTCATCGTCTTCCAGTCCAACGTTCGACGTCTGCACACACGAATGAGGTCAATGGCGATTCGTGTTCCTTCTGTTTCTTATTGACGAGAAAATTTTAACGTTCTCTTGTCTCATTAAAACAATAACTCGTGAAATGTCATTTGAAATTAATAATTTTACTTCCAGATGCCGGAATACGTGATTTAACCCCATGATTGTGAGTTGACGAATGTGTGTTGAAATGGGATAAATTCTGTACTGATGTGGTAATGGAATTTTCACATTGTAAAAATTGTAGTTCTTTATTTTGAGAGTAAATGTCCATGAAAGAACTTCGTAATCATCGATATATTTTTTTAATTGCAATTTCAATATTAGTTTTTCCACGGTATCTTATCGCTATCATTAAAATATTCATTTCTCGTGAGAGTGCAGTGAACATCGGATGCCAAAAAGTTTTTATTTTCAATTCATTTTCTCGAGTGCTAATATTTGTTGCTAAATGGCGTGACGAGAAATTGACATTTATTTTTATGGCTTTCGAATTTTTATTTTTGAGTGAAGGTTTTCCATCCGCGTTGAGTGAAGTCGTGTTGTCAACTATTCACCAAAGGAATTCTAATTAATAATTAACACTATTTATTTTTACTGTTGGACGAGTACACTTATTTTATGATTTTATAACATGATACTAAATTTAGAAAGTTTAGATTTACATTTGACTCTGACGAGAGTCACGTGATGACTTTGCACAAGAACAGTTATCTCTCAGTTTTGGTTGAATTCTTCTTTAAAATACCACGTAAGGTATGAATATCTTTACGCATTTGCATTCCTATTTTAATTTGCTATGTTTTAATCGTTTTTTGTTAGTTACTTGTTAGGATATCAAAGAAACATAAGTCACGAAAAACACAAGTTTTATTCTACTATATACATCCATTATATAAATCAAAATAACAACTTACGACTTTTTGAAAACGTACAAAAAATATCTCAATAGTCCATAAAAAAAGGTCGTCAGTTGTGATTTAGTTATTTCTCCGAATAAATCCAGACACTCCGAATAAAGTCAAATAATTCAAAATTTTATGACTTAGGTATTCAAAAATTCATCTGCACTGAATAATGGTTCAAACTTAAGAAAAATGTTGGAGGATCCTTGAGTCTAGTCACTCTGACGCATGTAATACCCTAAATACTTACCCTACATTGTTTCAAAGTAGAGTGATAAATCTATTGGAAAACTGTCGAGCCTCACGAAAATATCCTCTTAAGAAAGTCCCCACCCACAAATTGTTTCCTAAGAGAGGCTAATTGGAGCTGAAACGAGCCGCGCGTGATGATACTTCTTCCCAGGTAATGTAACTCGTTCGCATTTTCCCAGAGACAGCTGCCCGAGGAGCTCCTTTCGCTCTTCAGACGGAGGAAGGCCAGTGAGAGGCTTTTGTTGGCATTTTTTTCACCTTCCGTGTGAAAATTACGTAACATCTACGCCACGACATCGCTTACTTCCTTCATCTTAACAAGCNCCGTGTGAAAATTACGTAACATCTACGCCACGACATCGCTTACTTCCTTCATCTTAACAAGCACGACAAATAACTGATGTCAGTAACCTTTAATAGTTTGAATGAAAATCGTTGAAGGAGGAAAACTGATAAAAGATATTGTTTGACGTATGTAGTGTTCCGACTGGAAATAATAATAATAATAATAAATAAACCTTATTGTCAAAAACGCATTTGGAAACTGCATGTGTTCACGTGGAGAACAGTAAACAATCTCCGGGAGCAAGCAAGGGACCATCCCATCAATTCCGATCAAGGGCCGTAAGGCGGAGACGGATTTAACATTTCAGCACACTACTAAATAAATTTTTTTAAAAAAATTGGAAACTTACAAGGCATAAAAAATATTACTAGCTATAATATTTGCTAGTGTTGAACTAGCACATCTAATTATGTCTGGCATTAGAGACGAAACGTGTTTTATTTACATTTTAAGCAGTTTTTATATAAATTGTTTTTCTAAATTGAGATTTGCAGTGGATTTATCTTCACTTTTATTCGAAATTAACTGTCTTCTGAAAATTCAGGTCGTTTGTTTATATTATTTCTATGAAAAACTGATATAGTAACCTTTAAAAATCATTCGCAACCTAGCATCAATCATTTACTCGTGGCTTTATACAGAAGCATTCATTCAAGATTCACGAGATGTTTATATCGAAGTGTTCACTACGCTGATACAATTGTCGTTTATATCCGATCGTAAATGTAGTGTTGTGGGAAAAATGTTATTGTGTGCATCAATCATATTTATGATCCTTCAGTATTCTCTCCGCTTATTGGAATCGATGTTCCTCCCCGCAAGCACGCCAACTCGTCTCTTTTTCTTTTGGGCTGCGGTGACCCCCTCTGCATTTCTCCGTGGGAGTGCCTTGAGGGAGAATGGGAGTAATCGTGAGGAACAGGCGAGGCAGCCCTTCTCTCACGCACGCAATTCAGCTGCCGTCTCCATCGCCACAATCCTTCAGAGTCTCCTTCACGCTGCTTCGCCTCTTCTATTCTCTCGCACTGCGACGCGTATCCTGGATCCAGTTTTCGAGAGGCGGACTCCACTTTCGTTAAGTGCAGACGAACGTAGTTTTCGACTTGCCCCCCCCCCCCCGAAAAAAGTCGACAAACTAATATTTTTTTTTGTATTTTCGAATAATTAATAAGTCAGCTGTTCTCTGACAGTGCGTCATCTACTAACTGATTGCAGAAGATACTCAAGTATACGGAGACAAATTGGTCTGGCTGCAGATTTACCAACCATTCTCGGGAATGAAACGGTTAATGTTAATAAACTATTGAATTTTATGAGTAGATCGGGGCTCCTCCCACAAGTTCTCGGGAGGGTTTAAAATTTGCATTCCCTTTTCATCTTTATTGTCTTCTTTGTTTTCATTGTTCGTTTCTGTAATTCAAAAATATGATATTTAGAAAATTGTTTTCCTTTTTTGCGAAATAATGTATTGGTATTCTGTTTTCTTTTCTTTTCTTTCATCTTTGTATTTAGATATTTGTTGATTTCAGGAGGGTTTTTTAGTGGGTATGGTCGAGATATTCGGCGAGTCCCACACACGGGGAAGAGTTACTATGGCTCTTCTCTATGGTGCGAAACTGCATTTTTCCCTACTTGCATGGGCTCTAATGACCTTTGATGTTGACGAGCCCTAAAGCCCCACAAAAAAAAATAATAATAATAATAATAATAATAAAAGTCCAGTTTTTATTTTTGGAAAATAATACTTTCTCTAAAATTACAGTAATTTTTCTCCAAGAATTAAGGAGCTTTCATTATGTCTATTTTTTTATTTCGTAGAATCTATTTTATGGAATGTGTTTCAAAAACATGGAAAATCTATCTTGAATAATAAAATGTATGTTTTGAGATCACGTTAAGATAAATAAAGGAAACTAAAGAAATAAATTAAAAATGACTTTCTATAGTAACAATAATAATATCAATAACGAGAGGTATTTAGGCTTAATACTTGTAGACAATACCATTGAATAATTCTTTTGAAAAAAGTAAGAAATGAAAACAAATGGCACTCAAATCTCGCGAGTTAGATCTTGCTATTTTTAATTAATCTGATTCTTAAGTGTTCCTGCATTGACGTTCCCGAACGTTTGCGTGTTGAACTTATCACTATGGACATTGAAATATTTTATATTATTTATTATTAACAAAGGGGTTTTCTTAATGAAAATGATATCTCACCGGAAATATATTTTAACTAATATTAATTACTCTGTCTCAAAAATTTATTAAACCGTAATTTGATATTACATTCTTCATCCGCGTTACGAATGTTTTAATATTTTTTTGTATTTAGTATTGTTTCTGAAGTAATAGTAGATTTGTTCGTAGCTTTTCTTCTTCGTGTAAAAATCCTCTAGAGCCTTTTTTACGCTGCAGAGCTTTTTGACATGAATCTAAAACTGTGTCGAGACTGTATAGGAGAGTGGAATAATGTAGACATGTGTAAAGACGCAAGAACAAGGTGCTACTTGACCTTTTTCCGCAAGAGCTGAACACCTTTGACCTAGCGGAGAAATTCTATTTACCCGAGATGACCCTTTATACTACCCGCTCTAAAAGTTGACCTCGGCATCCCAGAAGTGATTGTTTTAATGTCTGTTGACCATTAGTTTTTTATACTCATCAGTTAAATTAAATAACGGTTGGCGTGTCGAAAGTAAATATGTTGGATGGTTACTTTGTCATTAATATTACACAAAGTAATAAATTATTTTGCTAGTGCCTAACGTTTCATATTTTTTAGGATCCTGTTGTCCAGTCAAATTTTTAAAATGTCTCTTGAAGTAAATTCAAAAACATTTCACTAAAATGAATATTGAAAATAAAACCGTGAATTGTATAGAAACATATTCTTCCTCATAAAAGTAAGAAATGAAAGTATCTTTTTTTATTCTAAATTTCTGTTTTCCACCCCAGTACGTCAAGTAACGTGTTCCGTCGTTTTACGTAAAATCTTTTGACTATTCTATTAAGACATTAAATTTAACGGCAGGAATATAAAAAATGAAGAAAAAAATACGGGAAAATTATTAGTGTGAGGGGTGGGGGCAGTTCCTCGAAATTTTGAACAGGATCACGAATTTTAATTGTTTAGTAAATGTTACTTATTGTTTTTCAATAAAATTCATGTGAGCGATTTCTAATTAAATAATGTTCAAATTTGTCTCCCTAAAAAGTCTTCGCATTTCTGAAAAATGCGAAATCATTCCTCTACTCTTATTAATATTGACGAATTTCACCCGTTTCATTGACAGACTACACACTTTTCATGTTTTCAAGTACATAGAGGAATCTATTTATCTCTCTAGTTCAATAGTTCCGAGCTACATGCAGTGAAAAAAATTACGAACTTTTTTTCGACGTGGCGATCCATGAACTGAGAGCTACTTCGACCCCTTTTCTTTGTTGAAGAAAGACGCTCTCTTCGTGTCGACGTACTCACATCCAGCAAGTCAAGTGGGGATCACATCGTGAGTTGTTGAATAGGATATTTTTCTTCTTTTCTTCATGCAGCAAAAGATGAAAACATCTCTGATTATTATTATTACTCTCTTTTTATTCTACATAATACAAAATATTTAAAACTATCCCTTGAATAATTTCCTATAGCAATATTTGGGTGAATCTGTTAATAGGTAATTTCGTGCATCGCGAATGTCCGGGTTAGGGGTGGACAAATAATCGACCGAAACCGATGAGAAATTTTCATGTTTGGTCGGGTGGGTTCTGATTGTGAAGTCGGTAAATCCGAAAAGCAATCGGTCGTTTGAAACGACGACGGTACACATCTTAAATGAAACAATGTTTCAATCAGCAGGTCGGTCAACCGATCAATTCTTACATTTAGCCCAAACCGACCCAAATAATCCCAAAAATTTGTGGTCGATTTTGGTCGGTTATTTGTTCATCCCTAGACTGAGGATACAATTAAAAATGCTGAAATATTATCAGTGTTCACTTAATCTCAATATTTTAGATATTGACTAGAATGTCCTCGTAAATATTTATCCCAGTATGAAGGAGGTACAGAACTCAAGCAAATGTTGCAGTGTGACCCAACGCAGGTTAGTTCCCGACGACTGAAAGCGAGTCGTTGTACAGCGTGGCATTGGTTTCCCTCAGCAGGTTGTAAAGTGAGCACTCCTCCGGTCCTCCCCCTCCCCCTCCCCCACC
>NNCF01126690.1:188333-227450 GCA_002313205.1 Laupala kohalensis
TACTCCGAATAAGCGAAGGACCATCTTATCAATTATGATCGAAGATTAAGGACAGTGGTAGATGTAATATTTATAAAAATTATTTAACAGATACGTGCTGTTATGTATGTATTATTCCCCAAAAGCGTAGATATTAAATGCAATATTAAAAACATTCTTGCTTATGTATAAATCTGCCTCTACCTGAAGGAAAACCAGAGAAAAACTCGGGTAAGGATGGGGCTGTATAGATAATGTAAACAACAGTGCCAAGATTGCATAAACTATCATGAATAAAAAGGAACAAAACTGCCTACATAAAAAAATAATTGTGAACTAATAAGTATTATGAGTACGACAACAGTAGCGTTATTAGTGCAAGAGGAATTAACATACTTTTACATATTCTAGAGCCATATTAAAAACTATATGTATTGGGAAATTCAAACTAATTTTAATTTCTTTTATTAAAATCAATCGATAGCGTTTCTTTGATTTTATTTATTTGTTTATTTTATGCCTTTTAGCGAGGTTCAGGCCATGAAGCCTACTCTTGGATCGATCCATTTTAAATGATCCAGAAAAAATAAATAGTGTCGCCGCAGAAAAATTTCATCTTGTGTGTGTTGTTTCTAGTATTATTGGAGAGTTGAGAAACGTAATTTACTTTGTCTGGTTTCAACACGACGCCCATTTTTGTTCTTCCCCGCTCACCGTTTTTGGGCTTTGTAAGCGTTTACGTCAGCTCTAATATCTCAAGATTGGTTTAGTCTAGCNTTTTGTTCTTCCCCGCTCACCGTTTTTGGGCTTTGTAAGCGTTTACGTCAGCTCTAATATCTCAAGATTGGTTTAGTCTAGCGCCTTAAAATTGCTGTCATTGTGTTCAGCACATTCTACGCTATTTTCAACATATATTTAATTTCTATAGCTACTTGCGTCTAATTGATTTCGCGTCTCGAATTAGACGCTTGAAAATGAATACATTTGTTTTCGAAAGCGATTTTCTAAAAGAAAGGATAAAGTCTCAGACTTGAATCTTTTTGTGCATACACACGTCTATACATAGGTATTGTGTACAGAATTTCATCCTTGAGACATGTCTCGTTTCCAGGTTTTGACCTTCCAAAAAATGAAACATTTTTTGAAGGCTTATAATTCAGTTGGGGGACCTATTAAAATATGATATTTACAGGATCTAAAGATCTACTTGATAATAAACTGATATAAAAATTACAGCTTTGAGGTTTAACTGGAAGTAAAGATAAAATTTTCCAAATTTTGCTAAAAAAATTTCGCTTTGGTATACATGAATAGTCAACTTGAAACCCCGAGAAACGCAACAATATGCTCCTATAAAATTTAAGTAATAATCGCTTCCCTTCTAAATTTCTTTCGATTTGTCTGAAACAGAACCTTAGGAAGCGAACCGCCTCCTTGAGAAGAAGAAGAAAAGAAACAGTCATCACCTTAAGCGTTCTTAACACACAACGATCTCCGCGAGACGAGACGCCCTCCTCCTGACCGAATCCCGCTACCTCACCGCAGATCACCGTCCTGTTAGTCCTGAACTGCGTGTGTGCTAACTGCTTGGTGTCCGTTGCAGTCCATCCAGGTCCTTCAATAACCAGGACTCGATTTTTCATTTTCGCATTTTTTTTTTTTTTAATTGACATCATTAAACCGACCTTCTTTTGTAGACAAGTATTTATTATTATAAGCCACAACGTTTCAGCAGTAAATTGAAGTGAACGTATGAGTAGGTTTATATGTTCAAACACACACACATTCGTTCACCTGACGATGGCAGCGATCTACTACTGAAACGTTGTGGCTTATAATAAAAAATAATTTTCTACAAAAGAAGGTCGGTTTAATAATATCAACTTCATTACGACAGTAGACGTGATTAATGTCAATATTGCACATTTTTTTCTGATTTTCTATGGTTTCGGGGAATCGATTTTCAGCACTTTTAACCTTGCAGGACGATTTGAATTTTGTTAAATGGTGCATATAAATGGATGTATTTGAAGATTTTTGTTAGTATAAAAACTCCTAATTTTGAAGAATTTTTTTTGTATGAACTCTGTAACATTAGGTTAAATTACTGTAATCAATCAAAATTAACTTTTGTTTATTATTGAAATATGACTTATACTGTACGAACGTGCTCAGCGGTATTACTCAACTAACCTAATTTACAATTTCTTGTTAATACGTTAAAACATGCCTCTTCTGATTTAAAGAGCATGTTTCGATGTTTTAGTGCATTTTATTGAAATTTAAGTGCATATTTCGAACTTTTTTAGTGCACACTTTTCTATTTTTTGTGCATGTCGATCAGAAGCTTCTTTAGTAATAGTATATGGAGCCTCTTTAGTTAAAAGGGAAACGGGCTTCCCTTTAATATATTTTTTTCGGTTTTCCAAAGTTTTGTCTAGTATGAATATTTGCGCCTCAAGACCAAACTTGTTTTGCGTATCAAAATGCATAATCTTTAAATAAATATTGAATTATTAGAAAATTAGGGTGTTATACTCCTTATTATTAAAATGAGGCGACTTATAAGTACGCAGGATGCTTCAATTCAGGGGGTTATTGATTTGAAACATCAATCTCTGGGATGGTACAAATAGGCTCAATGTAATTTCTTGAGTTCACTGTTTCGTGACGACTCTGAAATGACATCTATCGACTCACAATCCATCATTCTTACCAGTGCGTGACCTGGGGACAGATGACTCCCCTCAATATAAACAAAATAAAATATTTGTATCTTTCAATCCCCTTGGTTTTATGAGTTAAGTAATATGAGCGTTCTCATTATAATATTTGTTTAAAACTTTTGGTGGAGAAAAATTGATCGAAAGTTATCAGTAATTGCGAGTTAAAATTCATTTTCCCAATACAGATTGCAAATTTTCGTTTTTATCTTGTAACCTTTTGATAAATTACGGGTTTTATAAATAAATTATTTAAATGTCTTTTCCCAAAAGTGCAAGCTTTTTAACTTGTCGTCAGGTGATTCAAATAAACGAAGTTGTAACGTGAGTTCGTATCACAAAATATACATTATTCATCGAAAAATATCGTAAGTCTTTCATTATTTATTTAATTAGATTATATAATGGACGTTAATTTCTGGATTCCCTCTCTGATTGGTGTGCAGTGTGACTTTCCGACTATCGGTTTCGTCGCAACTTGAGAATCGTTGCTCTTGACCTTGTGCAGAGACCGTTGGCAGCGAAGACGTTTTTCCTCTCCTGCTCTTCAGCAACTGCCACGACGGGCAGGTGATGTCATAGAGCCTCGACGCGTGGCCTATGGAGAGAGTGGAAACGGAGAAATGCTACGCGGCTTCAAGACAGGCAGAGCTTATGCTATCGCTAAGGGCGAGGACCTCCTATCCCCTTCGAATGTATGACTCAAAACTAAAAAAAAACGTTATTTGATTTTTTTTTCTCGAAAATATACATTCCCCGGACACCATAAATTTTGGGCACATTTCCGCGACCACCATTGGCGCGATGGTGGAAAGTTTTGTGTTGCCAAGAGCAGGGATCTTCCTTCATCTGTCGGGTCGCGAGGAAGGATTAAACCTCTATAAAAACCCCTCAACCTCAAGGTGTGTTACGCGCCGATGAGGTGAATGGGTGTTGAGGATAAACACACGCTAGCGGACAACCTCTGGGGCAAATACCTCAGTTGTATGAGACTTCGTTGCGTGATGCGGGGGCTCCACGTCGGTGAACATGTGTTCCTCAGAACTCGTGGGACAAGATCACACAAGTTTTGATTGTCTCACCTTGCGGATTGGGTGGACCGCGAGGCGTGTTACACACCCAAACGTCTTTGAAAAGGCAGAGACGCTTCTGACAAAACGTAAAGTTAAAGAACCTTTCCTCACGAGAAAGTTTTCATCGTCATGTCCCGTATAGACGGAACACTTGAAATATAGGATTAGAGGGATTGGTTGGATCTCTCAAGTCCATCAAGAGGCTGCGGAATGGGTCAATGCTGTTGGAAACAAATACTAACAAGGAAGCGTTGGCACTTTTAAAATGTACACTGCTGGCAGAATTCCCTGTTAAGTGAGAGCTCCACGCTGCGCTTAACCGTAGCAAGGGACTGATCACTTGCTGGGATATCATCGACGTGTCTTGTGAAGATTTAATCAATGGGAATCTGACCACGTGGGAGAGGTCAGTCAGATCATGAGGAAGGTTGGTGTAGCTCTTCTCTGACAGTGCGTCACCTATTAACTGTTTGCAGAAAATACACCAGAATACGGAGACAAATTGGTCAGGCTGCAGATTTTCCAACAATTCTCGGAAATGAAACGGATGTTGTTAATAAGATATTGAATTTTATAAGTAGATCGGGACTCCTCCAACAAGTTCTTGGGATGGGGTTAAATTTGCATACTTCTTTCCTCTTCCCCTTTTTTCTTTCCTTTTATTCTTCCTTTCCGTAGTTTGAAAATTATAATTTTCAGATTTTATTTCATTTTCGATATAAAGTATTGGGCAACTGTTTCCTTTTCTTTCATCTCATCTTTGCATTTAGATATTTGTTGAATTCAGGAGGGTTTTTTTAGTGGGTACGGTCGAGATATTCGGCGAGTCCCACACACGGGGAAGAATCAGTACGACTCTCCCCTATGGTGCGAAACTGCATATTTTCAAGGGATCTAACGACCTTGACGTTGGCGAGCCCTAAAGCCCCAATAAAAAAAATTCTTATAGTAAGTAAAATTATTGTAATCTATATTCGATATTAGATGAAGGATAGAGATAAGACTGATAGCGTAAAATGAAGCATGTCTAAAAATACTTCGTCATTATTATCGTAATCCCCAAAAGTAAATAAGAATGATAGCGTTTACTACGATTATTATTTTGCATTCGCAGTTTTTTACGAACAAGAAACTCTCATAAGTAACTTAAAAGAAAACAAATATTATAGAACAGTCATTCACGGTATCTTTAGTACTTGTGTGGAGCAACATTGGAAACTTGGCAGTCATTTTAAACCTAGGTGAAAATATTTCTTCTTTGAGACATTCTTTTTCAAACAAAATAGTATGGTGCTGTGATTGATCTTTTTAGTTCAGTATCATACATGCAGTTCGTAGTGGGAAATGAAATTATACACGCAAAAAATCTATCGTAGGCAGAATGTATTGAATGGTGGAACAAAGTTTCCAATGGAAAGTCTTCGTCGCATGTATTTTTATTGAAATGTTCTATGACTGAGCGATTTGGGTGATGTGCATACTTAAGATATCCTCAATGTGTCATATCATTGCACGAGCTCTACTGTATTCGTCGATTATGGGTAATCAGTGAAAAAGTCTTACGATAAGATTCGAAAAAAGCACATTTCGGAAAATGATTAATTTTCCTTGTTATGGAGAAGATCGTTGACTCGCGATGGATTTGATATCTCCAGACTGAATTCATACATTCCATTTGCGGACTATCGTGTTATATTAGCTCCATTTGTCCTATGTTGTTTTCTCGAACATATAAACGCAGAAAAAAAAGTATACTATGATTGAATTCATGATTGTGAATTGTTTTTCTTTTTGTAGGCTTTTTATATTAATGCCCGGATTGCGTTGTAGACCTTATCTTGAGATAACAATGTTAAGATAGACTCTTTAAATGACTTGTTTATAAACTCGCATATTTTTCTTCTGTAAAACTATTTTTTAAAGTGTGATTAATCTCGATTGGTGAAAAAGTATAATTATTAAAATATCGGGTAATCTTGGGATTATGAATTAATAAAAAATAAATCACATTATATTGTTGGATATTGGTGAGATAAAACTAAGAGTGGATGTTTGAATTTGTCTTGTGTATGAAGGAACGGTATATCTCTTGATTTATCTTAATATGTATCTTGCACTATGATGCAAATTAGCACAGACTTGTTCTTCTGGTTCTACATTTCTCGTCGTTTTTCTGATAATACCGAAATTCTTGACAAAATAATAGAAAATATGATCACGATTTGTCCTTAGATTTTTTTGTCAAATCTTTGATATAGTTAAATGTGGCCGGAATCCACAAATGACAATGCTATTCCTGATCTGAGATTTGTTTTGGTTTGATTTAAGTAGTTTTACAGTATCAGTATTCACCTTGATTTCTCGCCTTCTTGCCCTACTTGAGATCCTGCTCTCTCTGGGAACACCGACAATATTCTCGAGCAGAAACCATTAGCATCAGTGTGCTAATACGAACTCTCATCACTCTTGCCGCGTGCCGAGCGTGAAGAAATGGGATCGTGATGCCTGAGCTTCACAACATTCTGTTGCGGAACAAATTCGAAACTATTATAGTAATTTACTTCCATTACTGAATCTATAATCATGTGCAGTTATTGTTTTCAGTCATTTCTTTGTCCGTATACAATATCTCTTGGTATCGGTGAAGATGTGTGCTCTCTGTTTTACTTGACGAATATGAAAAAATTGAAATAATTCATATGATGAACCTTTGAGATCCAAATAAAAAAATTGGAAGTCGTAAGACAATGAGTGGCTCATGTGTCGAAAAATTTGACCGTTCTTTTGAGAATACTATACATGTCCCTGGACGGAGTGGTGGTGTTCGAAAACGCTTTGTGATATCAGGATCGTATTCCAACCACGAAATTGTAACTTTTCGCGATCACAGAACTTCCTGGGTGCCAGGTATTGTAAAGTATTGTAATATGTTTCTGATGGTACATTGTGTCTACAAAGAAATTGTCGCCGACTTATATCCAGAAGTGGGGAAAATACCTAACCGAAAATTTTCAGTTTTGATCTGTAGGACCACTTCGGGTTGTGAATGTAGTTAAACTGACAGGCTGAACCATTGACTTTGTTTCATTGAAAATCTGCAACCGAGTGATTTCAATGGACCGATCAGTTTTCGGATTAGTAGACTACACAACCCGACCCGATCAAAACCCAAAATTTTTCGGTCGGTTTCGGTCCGTTATTTTCCCTCCCTTATGTCTCTCCGTGTTTGATTTCCGCCGCCACTTGGGTTCTTTGCGGTATCTCACCATTATTGCCCTTTCGAAGAATATCTCCCTCCAGCCATCCAGGACCTAAGTTACTCTAACTGCGAAGGGCTTTGTGAAAGATAGAAGATTGGAAGTGTGCCGTTAGGAAGATAGAGAGTCGGATGTGCGTCTGTGACTAACTGGTTCCTAGAAGCATTTGCTTCAGTTAGAAAGGGGCCACCGGCGTGACGCTATCCTCGTTACAGATTAGAGATACGGTAGGGATCGGCAGCAACGCTCAAATTAGACGAGTACCAATTGGAGATATATAGACAAAATTAATAAATGTTGTAAAAATCATGGAAAAACTGAGCTTTTGTTGGATACGTTAGAGAAAGGCGAAAATTTCTTTGCAATTTGTGGTACTGAAGAAAACAATACACAGATAACTTAACGCCCTTTTAGAAAATATTCTAAATGAATAGTATAATTTGATACGCTGACTGTAAGACCCATATATTTTAAGTTTTTTTTCATTGGATATCGATGATAATGATTGTTTTCTCGATCAATTATTGAAGGTGTCCATGTTTCCTGACGTATGGAATATCGAACCCTGTATCGAACCCTGTATCGAACCCTGTATCGAAGCAATGAATCTGCGAACTATGCAGCCTCGGATTCAAAGCGCATTGTTATATTAACGTCTCTGAAGTCTTCACTTATATAAAATATTTCTTCTTCCCGAGAATTTATTACAATTTGTATCTCCATGCCCTTTCATTGTTTCACCATTACGAAAAATTTATTTAAACATTATTTAATATTTTTTAAGTTTCTATTCTATATATTATGGAAATGTAACCTACCAACGTAACTTAATACAATTGTATCCTGCCCTATCCATAAATATAATTCGTTTTAAGAATCATCATTTAATTTACGTTCTTAGTACGTGATTCCAAATTCACAATAGCTTTGTATTTCTTGTCATCCATTTTTAAACGTATTTCTTTAGCGATTGCCTTCGTAGGATTTTCTCCTTCTCTTGCACGTGGAGTGTTTCATATTCTTTTTGACATGTTTCCATATCTTGAGTATTTTGCTTGTGGTGATATGGCTCACGTACGAAGTAAAAAGGTTTTTCACTTAATAAAGTACCATTCTTTATAAAATATTAATTTTTGGTACATATTTTCAAAATATTAACGGTAGAAGGTGAATATATTAATTTATGTCATCAAGAATAGTTCTTCTGAATAATTTATTAAGTAACATACATGTTCGTCACTCTCAGACTATTAGTTTATAATGTTAACGGTTTAAAACCACAACGTTTCGTTCGGGAACACTGTCCTCTTCAGGTGTATTACACTTTTTTATCGCTTCAAAAAACTTATGTTCTCCCTTGGGAACGCATCTGTCTGTTTTGAGACTCCACAGACTTATTTTATTACAATGACAGCTAACATGTCTCTCTTAACGAAATACACGATGTTTTTTTTAGTGTTATGCACCTTGAATGAAGTTTGAGAAAAAGGAAAACATTTATTTTAATGTTTACATTTATGTAAAAAATGTTAAATGTTTTGGAGTCAGTGTGGCTCGGTGGGTAGAGCGCTGAGTTCCTGGCTGGATGGGCCGGGGTTCGATCCCCGGTGAGGTGGGGATTTTTCATCACACCTCAATATTCAGACTGACTCCCAGGTCTACTCAGCCTGCTGTAAAATGAGTGCCAGGATAGTCCTGGGAAGAACCTGTCGGAGCGAAATACTGACCACATCTCCTCCTCCTAGTGCCGAGGTCAAGTAATTGCGGAACTCTATCCTCCGCGAACCCCTTGGGCACCTTCGGGGCCTGTTCAGGGATAGTTTGACTTTTTCGTTAAATGTTTTATACACCTGAAGAATCGTTGTGTATGTTTAACGAAAGGTCCGAAAGTGACGAATTCGTATTTTCATTCTTTTGTCCATAAATAACATTGATGAATAACTTCCAGTGTATTTTAGTGTCGAGTATCTGAAGAAACTGAAGAATATTTGTCGAGGAGAGTATAATTCCTAACTCTCGGTCCATCCATGTTTTTGCCAACAGCCGTGACCATGGCTGACAGCGTCAATATTCAAGCAGCACACACACATCCGCTTCAAAATGTTTGTATAGAGAGTCTCGAAAGGTAGTTTTTCTTTCTTTCGTATTCTATTTAGGTTCAAAGGAAAAAATGTGTATCTTAATGCTCTTCCTGTAATGCTAGCACACTTTTCGTCTTGGTATGTTTTCCTGTGATGTTCCTTCAATGGTTGGTGGCAAAAGGTTATATACGTAGTTGTAGGCCAATTTTACTCGATTTTATATTAAGTCGCTTGTCAGGACTCAAATAGTCAAGTAACATCCTCTTCAAATCAATTCAAGAAGCTTATTTTCTTAGTGTTATTTTCAAATCCTGTTATCACGAAAAGAAGGTGAAAGATGAAATAATAGGAAATCGTCTACACTTCTTTTAGAGGGAAAAATAAAGTATTTTGTGTGTGTTAAATTACAAACATGTTGGTATTCTATTAGTATTATAACACGTAGCTAACTTTTTATCTTATCTAGAAAAAATTTCTGAAATTTTTCAATCCACCTGTGCCGCAGGGCCCTTGATCGGAATTGATGGGATGGTCCCTTGCTTGCTTCCGGAGAGTAAATTAGTTTATTGCCCTCCACGCGGTCATACGCAGTTCGTACTGCTTTTTTGACGACAAATTTATATCGTAAATAAATTTATATTTTATGTGTAATGCTTAAAGGAGCGCAAATTTTCCGAAACATTTGCGTATTAATGTACATGATGCTTTGAACATGTCTCAACAGTAATAGGAGCATCAAACACATCCTGTACAAAAATTCTCTCCCTAAATTTACCTTCTTGTTTGTTTCCAATTTTTTTATAAACAAAAAAAATATATATTTTAGGAATTTTCTCACTTTTTTTTAAGAATATGGTTATGTTATATTGTAACTGGAGGGTTTTTAGTGGGTATGGTTGAGTCATTCAGCGAGTCCCACACGCGGGGAGAGTCATGTTGGCTCTCCCTAGTGCGTAACTGCATTTTCCCTACCTGTACAAGTTTTAAGGGCTCTAATGACCTCGATGTTGACGAGAGGCCTAAAGCCCCACAAAAAAACAACAACATCCATTACATAATACTTCTACTGTACTAGAGCAGTTTTGGATACTTAATCGAAGATCAAGTTCGAACCGTAGCCTTCGCATTCAGGGTAACGAGGTGTGGTCAGAAAGCGTGACTAGTGAATCGGCTGACCGCGTAGCTCCCGGGTGCTTGGGTCCACCTTCGGGGGAAGGTAGAAGTAGGGCGCCTGGGACTAACAGAGGTGCGACAGATGCAGGGGAAGGGGACGGGCAGGTGACCGGAAGCAATTGCTGTGGGGAGACACGGAAGAGAACAGGTTGGTAGCAGTGTGTCCGGGAACCTCTCAAGTATTTCCGTGAAATTTGAATTTTCTCTCGTAATTTTGGTTTTGTGAATTATTTTGAAGGTTCGGAGCCTGCATTCTTTAGTGTGGAATCCGTCAAGCTGAAGTATAAAACCCAAAGTATCTTAAGAATAAATAATTTTAAGAAAATTCTCAAAAAAGCATGAGGAGGACAGTAAATTTACTCTCCGGAAGCGAGCAAGGGACCATCCCATCAATTTCAATCAAGGGTCCTAGGACAGAGGCGAATTGAACATTTCAGCACTTTACTCCTAAAATAAGAATAAAAGTAGTTAGTTACGTATTAAAATAAAACTTTATGATGAAATAGATTTTAAAAAAAGATTCTTAGAAATTCACGTGATTCGTAATTTGTTGGGTTTTATAAATGTTGGCGAATTTTTTTTTGTCCTTACAGAATAATTAGTAACCTAACATAAAATGAGTCTTATTAATTCAAAATTGTTTTAATATGCACGATTGAAAAGTGCTAAGAGTTTTCTGATTTCATGCTATTAAAGTTAATCCAGACAGGAAAATGTCAACTCAAAAATGTAACGAAGAAATGAAATCAAACGAACGCAAAAAAGTAAGAACGAGAAAAATGAGACACACGCGGCAATCGGAAGAATACGAACGGGACATGATCAGCAAATCCCGTTTTTTACTTGACGTGCGGTTACCGTGCCGGTAGATACCTCGTTTATCATTCATCCCGTCGTCCATTAGTCTGGAATTAGGACCGTTATACGATTTTCGTTTTTTCAGTCGTGAAAGAAATTCGTGTAACAACATGAAGGNCGTTATACGATTTTCGTTTTTTCAGTCGTGAAAGAAATTCGTGTAACAACATGAAGGCTTGGTGAATCACGTACTCGAGCCTGTGTGGTGAAAATGGGGTCAGTCGACCGCAAAAACGCAGTCTCTACAATTTTCAAATGCTTTTCTGGTTGCGGTTTTGCTTGAAAATGAAGATCTTCCTTTTTCCACTGATCTCACGGAAAACATGCGCCGTAATGTTGGTGGAGTGTGATAGCTTATTCTCATAGATTGTAATGTCCGGCATGACCGTATGTTTTTTTTTATAATAGTATTCGCGATTCACCCAATTTTATCTTCAATCACTCCCTTAATTCCATCTCTGTTCATTGATAATACCAAAAAACATATTTAGAATTCATTTCTAATGACAAAACTATAAAAATGTTTCGTTTCATTCTTGCGACCGTGCATTCTATCTGTAATTATGTTTAATATAATTTGAAATAATTATAAAGTGTTTCATTGTTCTCTTTTTTGTAGTTTAAGAGAGCCATTACACCCTTACCGTAGGACCCATTCTAGTGAACAAACACTGTAGAGTCGTTTTCATATTGAGTCTCCTGCGTGAAACATTAGTGTAATTAATAAATAGAAAGACAGAGTTTTAGTTTAATTTTTCCCCCCACATACAAAAAAAAGTACCATAGGTAATAGGCCCCAAATACATTATAAGTCCTAAATACATCACAAGCCCATTACAAATTGATCTTTTTGTCACTATATACATTAATTATTAGAATCAACTAGTTTGCAACTACATCTCTGACGATGCTACAGATACTCCAACCTAGAAACCATATCAATATCTTTCAATTAAAAAATACACTTAGAACATCGTAAAAAGTATAATAAATTTCTTCTTTACTACTGTACATCTTTTCTATGTGATAAGTAGGAACAATTCTCGTCTGTCTGAAGTTTCGGCTTTCACTATTAAGATGAAGATGTTAAAATTGACATTAAAAACAATTTATTTAATGTTAATCGTTGGATGTGTGCTTTCGCCTCTCCTCTTCCCTTGCGAAGAGAGTTTATGAACTATTCGAAGGTGTTCGTTTCGCTTTCAGTTGTCTGAAACAGGGAAGTTTTGAAACCGTTGGCACAACATTTTCGGTCGTGATATTGTCGCTGATCTGAGAGGAAAAAAAAAATCTGAGACAACTTAATTCACGAAAAAAAGTAGATCCAGTCCATCTTTTACTTTACAACATTTCTTACAAGTGTTATTTTAAATATTTTGCTTTTCATTTGTTCCGCGGACTAATAAAATAATAATAAATAATTGCTTCCGACAAGATTAGGCAGACAACTGATTTTTATGAAAAAACGTGTCACAAGTTGACATAAGTCTTTATAAAACTTACGAAACACATTAAAATATTGAAACGTGTACACAACGTTTCAGTTCTACGTTTGTGCCATCTTCAGGTGAAACGCACATCTGAGGTACTGCTCAAAATCATACTTAAAACTCGCTTCACACGATACATTTTTCACTCCAATATAGCATGCTATTATTGCTTCCAATGTCCTGCGATGTCTATGATTCAGACAGTTGTATAGTGTCACAGTTACGGGACGAGACTCATAGTTGGTTTTCATTGCATGTAAAACTGCACGAAAAATAGAACATGTGCTATTTCCCAAATCTTTCACGCCAGACTGCAGCGTAGACAGCGATGAGGTCATTTTCTGTCACTCGAGACTGAACGGCAGACTTTATGGAACTATGCATGCAATTTTGGAGCACAAAATGTATCGTGTGAAGCGAGCTTAATCTTACCTAACCTAATTAAAATAACCAAATTAAGAACTTAGATAATAAAATATTTTAGTGTATTGTCTCTCACAGAATTTGACTGCGTAAAATTGAATGATATTGGAGAGCCTGTATGAAATTTGATATTGGAACTAATAAATAAAAAGTGTGAAAGCATGCTGTATTTAAAACATGGGCGGACTTTCTTGCAATCTCCATTGTACAAACAACGAGAAAAGTCCTCACTCCGCTGACTCCTCGATCGAAGCCAAGACTTGTGACACAAAGAGCACGAGTTCATTCGAAACAATTCAACCTTGAATTGAGATGAAGAATGTCCCAATAAATGGAGCGTTAGCCATGTTTATTCGGAGTCAATTGAATTGTTGGCTCGAATTTAGTAGGTTAAGGTTTGAGAAGATTCATTGATTATAGTGGCCCCAGATCTCAACCTTAATTGAAGAGACCGAAGATAATTCGTGTCTTTCTTTGAGTCGGTTGATTGCAAGATAACCTTAAAATTTATTTCGTCTTTTGAAGGAAACGCATTCTGATAAGTGAAATTGTGATACAGAGGATTCGAAAGTTTGTTTTGAGGGTGTCTCATTTCTTTTATATATTTTTTATTATTTTGTTGGTATTGTCTAATGCCTGCGAGAGTGATTACTTACGAAAATCCCTTCTTAGTATTAGTGAACACGGAAACTTCAAAGAGAAGAGAAATATTGTTCCGATTTATTACGTAGAAAAAAATATACAGTAGTAAAGAAGAAATTCATTATATTTTTACGATGTTCGAAGTGTATTTTTTTAGTGAAAGACATTGATATGGTTTCTAGGTTGGAGTTATCTACAGTATCGTCAGATACAGTTCTAAACTAGTCTTCTGATAATTTATATAGTAACAAAAATGGAGCAATTTTTAATGGACTTTATTTAGAGCCTTGCATATTGTACTTTTTTTAGTTTGTGTGAGGAAACATTAAAACGAAACTCGGTCTCTCTATTTATTAATTACACTAATGTGTCGCTGAGGTGGTTCAATATAAAAAGAAAATTACTACCGTGTTTACTCTCTTGTATGTGCCCTACGGTAAGGGTGTGAATGGTTCTCGAAAAGTTCTTCGATGTTAGCAAGTTGAGGTGTCCACTTGGCAAGAAGAAATTAGTGAACATAATTGTAATTGGTGATAGTTAATAACATGTTCATGTTAACTGCAAAAGTACTGTGAATTCTTTCAGAATTAAATGATTATGAAGTAATGTATATTTTCACCGTTCATTTTTTTACATGTATGAAATCTCATATTGACGTGAGAATTAGTATGAAAAGAATTTGTTTGTAAATTGGCATGTGAGTTGACAGATACTTCACGATTGAAAAATGTACCTTCCCCCCCACCCGCCGCAACTCATCCCTAAGATTAACCTTCGCGAAGGCTCCGTTTTAATGGAACAGTCTTCCTTCACGCAGACGCAACTCACAGAACGGAAGAAACGTACGCAGACTTCGCAGAAGCGAACGCGGCGCGTCGTCGGTACCTGGAAACACGCACGTCCGCACGCACGAACTCTCGGAGACGCTTACGCACACATGTGAATAGAGCAAACGTCTTCGGCAGCGGAGAGACACAGAGCGTCTATTCAGTGAAAGTAGCGACGGAGACAAGATGTCTCTCTCTTCAAATAGAACACTTTCCCTGGACTCACGTTGGGCTTAGAACGTGCGTCTACCTAAGAGTTATGGACTTACGTGTACATTTGCGACGGAGGGTTCATTAGGAAACTTTCGGTAATGCACATATGACCTTGATGACTAGTATGTATGTAGTACTTTCCAGTGCCACGACGTCTGAATATAAAATATTTATAGTTCTTCATTATTAACGAATCTGCTTTTAAATTTTCCGAAATTGTAAAATAAATTAATTAATTGTAAAAAAAAAAAATTGTCACAAATTGTGTATGACCACGCGGGTGAGAGGGCTGTAATTTTTTCTCCAGAAACAAGCAAGGGATCATCCCACCAATGCTAATCAAAGTACCCAAAAGCAGTGGGTTATTTAATATTCCTGGCAATCATGACATGCGTTTACTCCTGCCTAAAAATATCGTATATTTTGCGCTGCAATTTATCATATCTAATGGCTATGAATACAATTTTATTTTTAATGAATACAAGTTATTAAACAAATGCGTACTGCTATCAATTTATCGTTCTGAAAATAAATCGTTAGAATTAAAATCATTCAAAAATTCGAGGTTAATATCTGACGAGAGTATCACGCAGCCACTTCTAGACTCGAGACAAGTGTACCTATTCTTTGATTTATTTCCAAATATATCACTATAATCAATTTTCCCAATGATTTAATGATTTGAACTCACAAGAAATCGTTAAACATGGTCGCAGGTATTGACAAAGATATATTCTGCATCAGGATTCTCCAAACTACTGACGAGTTACTCTGTTCTCTTTTCCTTTCATTATCATTTCATTACATATTCCTAGTTTATTCAATTGTATATTGGAGCTACTCGTACTTGTAGCCGCCTTGATTATTTTTGTACATTTATGTTCTTAAATAACATTTTATTTGGTGCATCGAACTCTTTCTTCCAAATCCAACTCCCTGTGTCTGTCCACGCGAAGAACCAGTCGTGGACACTGGACTGCGCGCCTTCGAACAAAAAGCGATCGGAACGTCCGGCGAGCGTCGGTTGGGTCTCCATGGGGATGGAAGCAGAAGAAACGCGACTTTGGCAGGAAAGACGCACCTCGCGTCTCTCGCTCCGAGAAGATACTCGGTTTTACGACTTCGTCCGTTTTCCTAGAGCTCTACGGCTTCCGTTGCTGCGCAATACCAGAAATCTTTCACTGGGAGATAAGTGGGTTTGTTTTCGTATCTGTTTGGCGACCCCATATAGGACTAACTGATACGCCTCCTCGGAGTCGGGAAGTGTTTTGTAGTATTCCGTCACGGATGTTTAGTTGCAAGTTATCGCGGCGGTTCATGTACTTATGCATGTTGTTGTTTCGTCTGTGATGCATTGGAATAAAAGGGAGTGCAACAAAGATGTCAATGCATTTTCAACCATAGTCTTTGAACTTTAAAATTTCATAATGTTCCTTTTAATGTTTATCTCAATTCGTTTTCAGCAGTTAGCCATCAACTGATGGGGCTTTTTGTTAGGTTTCATTCGATCACTGAAGGTAGTGGTTTCCGAAACCACTGTGGCGCCCAAGGTGCGTCGTGAAATATTGCTAGAGGGGTTGTAGACAGTTTTATTATAATTTACAGTTTTTTAACAATAGCTCTTTACAATCTGTACTTTTTATATCCCCATTTAATTTCTATTACATACTTCTTATTTATAGTTAAAATACTATTTATAAAATTAATCTAGTTAGACATTACTAAAATTTACTGTACTCTTCAATGAAAGGTTTATGAGGGGTGTCATCGGATATTTTCTATATACCAAGAGAACCACTGGTTTGAGATATGACACCGGGACGACCCCTAGCTTTCCGTCTCAGCGTTATAAGGGGATCCCCCCTTTTTCTTCTTTTTCTAAAATGTTGATTGATTGAAAAATGCTTTTATTGTCGGACGTAAGAGGAAACCTAGTGGTCTGAGCCTCGACGCTTTCATGGAAAGTTGCTATTACTATTATTATTATTATTATTATCATTATTACATTTTCGAAGAAATACCTCGAAATTAATCCCCAAGAGATATGAAGTTGTCATGTTCACTCAAATTCACTAAAACATGCGACATTTTTATGAATCTCGTAAACATCAACATCTTTATGTCGGAACAACATAATTTGTTTGACACATTTGGGGGTCAATAATCATATAGGCAGTTGAATGACAGCATCACTATGAAGGTCGACATCGTCCATGATCTCGCGTGGCATGGCATGGCATGGCATGGCATGGCATGGTTTGCTGATGCACGCCATGGCGCGAGACGGCGACTCAGAACAACGGCGGGACACAAAGCGACCTTGAATCCTGCCTGCCCCTGGTGGTATATATTGGAAGCGACACAAGAAGCCAAGAGTAGATAGTTGCGCCAGTGTTTCATCTCTTGGTAGTAAAGACAATCTTTCCAATAAAGTAAATTTGGATAGCGTTTCACTTTCTCGAAAAATGTTTCTGGAAAAAAGCTTTTTGGTCTAAGCAAATATTTGTGAATTTTTTTTTCTGTCGCTGTTGGAAAGAAGATCATTTTGAAGTAAATTTTCATGTGGTACTACGAAAAAGCTTCATTTCATATATAGGTAGTCCGAGCTAGGGTAAAGAGGAAAATAGAAAAACCTCGTCTCCTAATGAAAATTGTGCTCACGTTAACAGACAAATACAGAACTCGAATTTTGGATTTTTGTTTTCTTAGGGAGGGGAGGGGCAATGTCTATAATGACTAACATTAGTCGATTTGAAATCATTTACTAAGAACTTCATAATTTAGGAACCTTTTCACTAGTAGCATTAAAATTTTTTAAATGCTTAAAATTCTTCAAGTTTTGGGGAATTATTGGAAAGGTGTAATTAACTCTCTAACGCGACCAACCGATAGCGAAAGAAATAGGAGGCCTAGAAGCAAGAAGAAGCGTTCCGTGCGTACGGCCTTGAGGAGGCCTTGGATCGCGGGAACCGTTGGCAGAGAGACGCTGACGGGTGGAGTAGTTTAGCAGAGGAGGGGAACGAGCGATGTCGCGGGCGGCCGCTCCCACGTCGGACATTGCCACCCGCGCGCCCGCTCATCGTCGTGGCGGCGATGATTGTATATTTTAGTGGTCGGGAGACTAGGATTTTTGTTTGCACGCGACATGCCTAAGATTTTAGGGAACGAAAAAACACAACTGGCGGTTATTCGAGGAATGTCGGGGAACATTTCGTGACACTTTCGCTAAAAGGATAAGTGCTGAGGGAATGCAAAATCTTGGACTTTACACCAAGGTCCCTATTACAACGTTTTTATGACGGCCTTCGAGACACGGCTTGTTGGCTTGCATTGGAGTAAAGTTACCACACTAATACCTAAATAATTGGATCATAAATGAAACAATTATTTGAATTATGTTCGTAGGGAACAAATAAAATAAATGATTCCTCCTCAGGTGCAGATAGCCGTAACGAAATTTTTTTGCATATAATACGATAGATGGGAAGATGTTCTAATTTTCAATCTATCTTGTTAATTGTTCCTTCTCATTTTAAACAAGACAATTTTGAAATTAATTACACGAGATAAAAAAAATATTTTCATAATTGTTGTTCATTTATCCAGAGCTATCCGTTCAAACGAAGTGACACATTACTAAAATTAAATGAATTTTTTATTCATGTATTAATTGACTTGTAAAAATTCGCTAGGCTTATCTTAGAAGATATTCATTCATTTTGGAATAATGAATTTTTTACGAATGTTTTGATTATTATGATTATTATTAACGGAGTATTTTCATTGCTAATCCTTCAAGGACATACATTTCTACTGTCCTTTTATCCCATTCTTGATCAAATCCTTTTATGATTAACATCCTCTACTACACCACCTCATACCTAGTTAGATTTGAATAATATTATTGAAAGTTATTGTTAGGATAATCCTATTGTGCTATGAGCCTTGAAGAAGTGCATCGTACGATAACCGTCACGTTATTGACCTTACAAACAATTGTCCTTGGTTTTTAATACGATGTTCTTACTCTTCGCTGATCGATTGGGCGAAATGTATCTATAGTGCAATTTCACCTTGAACGCCATCTTGACCTCCGTTTCGACACTTTAATATTCAATGACTCTGGATTCATTTCTTTAGGAGAAATTCTTCCAGAAACTTGGGGGGGATCAAACTATCCTATCAGCTAATACGTATTTCTTAGTGTTGTTGTTTCGCATTACGCATACAATTGATCAGCGCCAATCGAGTGTAGAATATAACATTTCACAGGGCTTTCTCGAACTTACAGAAATAACCAGTGGTTTGCAATTTCACTTCACATTCTTTCATAGTAAAATATAAAGCAGTGCATTACATTGGTAGATACTAATCCATTTTTAACTAGACGTAAGAAAAGAATAAACCGAAATGAAAATACTTATTTGCGAAGTGCCGTGCATAAATACTGACAAAAAGAAGTGACAAACCTCAAAACTGATTTTTAGGAACTGAAGCACAAGACGTGTAAGAAAGAAATATTTCTGATGCGGTGCATATAGTCAGTGGCGGTTCTAGACCGTAATCAAAGGGGGGGGGAGGGAACTTTTGTTTAAAAATTATGGTTTTACAACGCAAAATTTATAAATATTATCTTCAAATAAAATGCATCAAATAAATAATTAACTATATGATATTATTGACAATAACAATTATTTATTAAAAATATGGTATTCTTAATTTAATTAATTGGGTATTAATTGTTATTAATGTAGTATTATTATTAACAATAACAATTATTAATAACTGTTATTAGTTATCTGGTAACACTTTTACAAAGTATGCCATTTATCAACTTCATTTTTATCTGTTAGAATTCATATCCCCCCCCCCCACACACACACACACAATCTCTAATATGTAATAAAATTTTAAAAGGAAATTGCCATCAATATCACATTTTTTTGTCTTACCATTACTATTCGTTTTTCGACCGCGTTTTCACTTTCTGAAGGCTCCTTCCTATCACTGTTCCAAGAACTTCCGAAAAAGCGGTTAATTCAATATTTGACAAAGATATCTAGGGGGTAAAGATACCTTGATATCCTTCCGTTTTCCTTTCCGCTCTTTCCTGTGCGATAGGAAATCGGTAACAGGCGTCTATAGAATAATCATAATACAGTAAACATGTTATGGAAGGTTTTGTCACCTCAAATTAATCACGTATAATTCACATATATTGGGTAACGTAATATTAGCAAGCATATTTCACGGTTTGTGTTTCAGACGATATCAATAACGACTCTTCAATAATTTTCTGAAACCGTAGTGGACATGGAAGTTGGTTTATCCAATACCCGTCGTCAAAGTACATAAAAAAATATGTTCCAATCCTACTCGTAATAACATGTTTTACTTGTCTTAATTTCGTTTGTTATGAAAATGATTTTGAATCCCAGATAACAAATTTTGAAAGTAAGCTTCATAAGTGTTTGATTGCTCTGAATTTGAGTTTGATTCGTATTCTACTAATAACGTCCATTGTATTTTCTAATTAAATAAATAAAGCAAGACTAGGTTTATAATTCAAAATTGTACCCCCCCCTCCAACGTTTGATGAAAAATTTGTTGTAAAATGTACTCGCGGGCCATATATGGTCCGCTGCCGCCAGTTGATCAGCGCTGTTATAGAGATAATCGCTATGAAGAGACAATACTTAATTGTTACAAATCGGAAATGTCATTAAAATTTCGACACAAAACTTTCCACATCTTCCATAATTCCACCCCAACCTCCCGGACACCTAAACCCCTTCCAAAATATAACCAGTCACAACATGGGAGTCCGTCCACTTCGTCTGCACGATGCAGTTGTGGGAGGTTGTGGTTCGGACGCAGGAACAGTGACCCCGGTGCTCCTAAGCGCAAGGTCGTTCATTCTTACCCCCCCCTCCCGCCAACCGCACCACCTACCATCACACGCGCTTGGTGGAGCAAGACGAGTTGAGTTGATCTCTGGTCCATGGCGGGGATCGAACCGTGATCAAATCTGTCTTCACTTAACGCAGAAGTCAGCACTCACATCTTCTGATAAATATTTGAAACACAAACAAATCTGCTCACATGAGTTCACGTTAAAGGTTCATGAGTATATAAAATTAAACGTTATTTTACTTTGTTGTATCTTCTTTTAACTCGGAGAAAGCGTTTTATGTGCTCGTTCATATAAAATGCACATCTTTCGAGGGATTATTTTATTGAAAATACTATATATGATATACATGCGTCATTTATAAAACTTTTTTCTTTTTTTAACATTGTCATTTGTAATAGAAATGTGAAGCAACTATTACCCGATATCTAGTTTGAAAAAAGTATTATAGTCGTTTTAACTGTTTTTGGCAGTACATTTATTTTATTATTTCTTTTGTGTGTCGGTTTTAAAAGTGCACATTTTTATGAAAAGTATCTTTCTTGATACAATATTTTTGATTTCATTTGGTTATTTTTCAGGGAAAAAAGAACTTTCAGACTAAGCGGACTGTGACGGAAAGGGAAAACTGTCATCGATGCGAAAAATATTCAGTTAAAAATGAAAGGAGCTGTTAAAAATGTTTTCAGTGACGGAGACATTCTTTTGTTGTTGTTTTTTCGGAACCGAGTATACGCAAGAGACCGCGACGCACAGTCGCAGTCACGATCTACTTACTTAGGACACGGGCGACGCACCATCCGTATAATTTCTTTTTCTAACGATGCGGGTGCGATGAAAATAATACTGGAGGACGTCAAAAAATTGGAGTATTTTTATTGTTTCTACCGTACTTTCGTCTGAAAATTGTTGTCTTTATTAAATTAGGGAATATAAATTGATATCTGGGGTGATTGAATATTTTTTAAAGTGTACTAATGTTTTGTTAATTAGTGACCCTTGATATTTATACCCAAATTAAAAAGATATCCTTTTCTTCCTCGTGTCTGCAAATTCTAATGTCTTAAAAAATTGTTTCTTGGTTGTATGTTTAATAATTACTGGACAAGATTACTTTACTTTTTCGTTTTAGTTAAATTTGTCACTGACCATTACTACTGGCAATTGTGGTCGGTATTTCCTAAGACTTTTATTTATTATGTATATTGTAACTATATGGATGGAATTAATCATTATTATTATTTACTTATCATTTGTGGGGCAACCATCAAACTGCCGACAGATGTTGGTCCGATTATCTCCCCTTATCAGATCTACCAGCCTCATTCAATATGATGTGACTAGAATCTTGAAATATTCAGATATCAGAATACGACACACAGTTTAAGGACGGATAATTTTCAAGTTGTTAAATAAATAAAGAAATACATAAACTCGATTGTCTGAAAGTCAGTTGTAAAATGCTTACGGCCATGTGGGGAATAATAAACTGGAGTTACTCTCCGGAAACAAGGGACCATCCCATCAATTCCAATGAAGGGCCCAAGGGCAGTGACAGATTAAAAATTATAAAGAAGTAATTTACGTTCTGTTAACCTTTTATTATTCCAAAATTGATTCCAAGTTCTACTAAATAGTGATCTGTTCGAGAGATTATTCGCTATCGTACATTTTCGTAGCAGGGATGGGAGAATCCAGAAACCGAAGGATGTGGAAAAGGATTGGATCAGTGAAGGGAGATGGTGAATGGCTGGGGAGACGTGAATACTCCGAAAAATCCTCCCACAGACACGTTTAGTCCAAATTTCTTGTCTAAGAGAACACAAGTAGGTGATGTTACTTCCCTGCTTGTATCGCTGTGACTAAAGGACAATACGCCGCAGCAACATAATTCCAAATTACACTAATTTTTTAAACCGCAAATAAACAACTACAATACAAATTAAAAAATGATTGTGAATTTTTTCCTCTTGAAATTTCTTCTTATGGGTTGAATTTCCAATGATCGCAATCCGGACTACGCCTCTGCAACGTTCTAGCCATTGGATTCCACTTCGTTCAGCCAAGGTTTGAAACACTGTGGTAGACAACCGTACTAACAGTTACATCGCAGATCGCCTAGTATGCAACCGAAACACCCAAGATTGGGTTCCAGGGCGTCTCTGGGCCACCCACTCGGCGGGTGGAGGCGGGGAATAACCCAGGACGGTCGTTCCGCTGTCTGCTCTCTCCCCCTTCCCACTCTCCACATAGACTTCGCCGCGCGACGGGAACTATTTTTACAGCGAACAGCATCGGAAGACTATGTTGCGCTCTGTCGCCGCCGCTGCGAGTTAACTGCTGTTTCCTTGAGCTAGAGTCCTTAATAAAAAAGAGAACCACCAACTGTCCAGAATTTTAGTGCAAATCTTCTCTCATAATTGCCTATTTACTACGCGCAAATTCTCATATCCGTTTAGACGGCAGCTGTCGCTTCGTATTGAAGGAGAAAGGGAGGGAGACACGACACAATAAATGTACAACTAATTCAAACAAGTATGAGAAATTTCACCTTGTACTTTCCGGAAATGTGAGAAACCTGATGGCTCATGTTTTATCAAGGACTCTACCTCGTGCATAATTCCTACGTTTCCCATAGAAAGAAATGTAATTAAATGTGATAAGCTACTATGCATTTCATTTTCGTTTGGACCGGCTAACGACCACGTTTACACGCACTGCTGAGGTCCAGTTCTACATGTTATTCATGAGACATAATCACTTATAACGAAGTTACATCTGCGACGGTATGTCGCAGAGAGTTCAGTTCACCATCACAGCCATATGAACTGGTAGATTGCTTTATTCTTTAGAGTCATTTCATAAAATTGTTTACTACCCGAAGAATCGGTGCTTAATAATAAATAAATAAACTTTATTGTAAAAAAAGCAGTTGCAAACTGCGTATGACCACGTTGGGGGGGGGGAGGGGCAATAAATTAAGTTACTCTCCGGAAGCAAGCAAGGGACCATCCCATCAATTCCGATCTAGGGCCTAGGGAGAGTGGCGGATTTTATATTTACAAAAAAAAAAAATTAATAAATACCTACTGTTATCCATTTATTATTCAAATACTTAATTTGAAAATATTTTGTTATCGCGGGTATCGCTTTCTTGTTTAATTATTGTATTTGTATAATTGTCGAAAATTTCACTCGATAATTTTAATGTAATTAGTATACAATTTTTGACATCTGATTATCTTGCTCTCGGATCGACTGTGAATTAAAAGGACTTTATTCCGAATAATAACACTATTTTGACGACAATAATGCAATGAAATAAGACTTGGCAATATTTTTATGCCACATTTACGAAGATAAATTCTTTTGTGTCTTTCACCTTTTCACTCGCCTGCGTCTCCTGCTTTATGGGGGAGATCATCATTTCCACCTCTGTTTTCTCGTGTGTCACAGCAGTAACATAATTTCTCTCACAATTATGTTTTTGTGTATTTATTTTTATGTTTGATCGTTTTTCGTGTTTTCTTTTTATATAATTTCGTGTTAATCGTTTAATGTATTTTGTGATTTTAAATTTTGTGTTAAGTGGAAAAGAAAATATATTATGAGAATAAGAGAAAAAAACTTTGGATGACCCATTTCTAAGAAACATAAGTTTTGAATTATTCTTTTTATTAAGGTTAATCAGTTCAAAATTTTGACTGACTAAACATCTCATACTTTTTATTACCCTTCTCTTGTTTCTCATGAAAGCTATTTGGCAAGGAAAATTAACTACTTAAAAAAATACTCCTATATTTTACAATCGCTGATGAGCAAAACTAATTTTAGCAGGCAGCGGTAAAGTGAGTCCTCCCGTAGTTTCCCCTTTTCTCTTCCTTCTCGCGAGAACGTCAGTTCATCCAAAGAGCGAGAGCTCTCCTGCTGCTAGAGCGCCCCACAAGGAGGCTTAGAGCTCTGGTTTATTTGTGTTGTTCTCACAAGCGACCCTTCGCGGACGATTCTCAGACATTCATCGCACTTGGAAAGAAACAACTAGAGAATGTTTGTACTTTCCCTGACTCAAGGAGTGTCTAAACGTTTAAAAACACAAGTTGAGATTTCTTTCATTAATTCAACTTAACTGCATTTTCTTAAATAATTTTATTTCCAATTTTTTATAACGTATCGACTCGTGTCTAACTAAGACTCGAACAATATTGACATTCAAATTTTTTTATTACATGTTTACATGAAATTAAATTAAATACGTGTTAAGTAAATATTGCTAAAAATCATAATAGGTAATCATAAATATTTCATATTTTTTTCTGTACATGTTTGTAAATTTGAACACTTTGATGTTGATTTAAAATACACATCTGTGAAGTGTACCTTTTTTTTTTTTTTTTTTTAAATTTTTNTTTTGAAATTTTCGTCTAAAATCTCTATCTTCCTATTTCATGCATCGTCATGTAACTATGCAATAAAGTTGAGAATGTCAATTAGTCCTGATGAAGACTCAACAAGAGTTGAAACGTTGTAAGAAAATTGTATAATAATGACCTTGTTTTAGACTGTTTCTTATTATGTTGAATTATCGATATACAATATTAGACGTAAATAAGTAATTAAAAGTTGAGGATAATATTCCTATAGTTTTGCGGTTCCAATCAATGTTAATTTGATACTGCCTGCTTCAACCTTAATTCATCACGTTACCATTTTCTCATATTATTTTTAATTATATTTTTAATATTTTTGCGAGAATTTATTTACTGGAAAGTAACGTAGTGTTGTTACATCTGTCAAATCTCAATGTTTGCTCTGTTTTATTACCTTCAAACACAGTAAAATATTGATGAAACTTTTCGGATGAGGAGATGCCTCAATTCTATGTGCTCAACGCTCACCCATGTGTATGCCGTCCATGGCGACTTGTGTCGGAACGGGTGTCCTGGCGAGTTGTGAAGTCCGTGTAATCCTAGAAGTGTTCACATCATCCAATACGCTCGCTTTGGCCTCGACCTCTTCAAGACGGGCGATCGGGGGCTAACCCACCCCCGACCAATCGGCTCGGACTAGGTCTTCGACTGAACTCCAGGGTGAGGGCGCGCGCGCAGGGTGTCCTTCCCGCTGGTCGGTGGCGTTGAAGCTACCCTGCTTAAATAACCCTGTTTGTCCCCGCTATATCCCCGTGTCAACCCTGGCACCCCAATGGGGAGTCCTCTTTTTGGACTCCGTGGTGAGTGGGGAACACGGGAATGAAATATATTCCGTATGCATGGATAATAAGACGTCACCTTGCGGAGCGGGTGGACCGCAGGGGGAGTCTCACACCCAAACGTCTTCGAAGCGGCCGAGGCTTCACTGCCCTCCCGCAGGTATCAGACTAGTCCCGGGAGCATACCGTATTAGTCCCATTCCAAGTTTGTATGTCGAGAGTGGCGAACCATCTCTCTACTTCCGTCGACAACACCTCATGTTACGACACTTTTGCCACGTGCTTACTTTACCCGACAATCTCATACAGAACGCAGTATTTCATCCTTGCTCTTCTTCCATCCGTTTCTACAACAACAGACTGAGAACATCCAAACCATTTGGATATCGCTCCAAACAAATGTTGGAAACCTTGATTATACGCATACCTAATGTCTTCAATCAAGGTTTCAATAAGACTCCTCCTTGGGCTTTGCACAAGCCGAAGATTAATTTCGATCTTCTGCACCATGGCAAGAAGAACACTCCAGCGGCGATGTTGAGGGTGTACTTTCACCTAATCCTCGACAAACACAGGACCTATATTCCTGTATTTACAGACGGGTCGAAGCAGGCCGGTGGTGTCGGCTGCTCCGTGGTGTTTCCCCGTAAGACCTGTAGTTACCGTCTTGGCGACCTGTGCAGCGTTTACACCGCTGAGATCAACAAAGGTCTCCCGCGGATCAAATTTCCTTATTTACTCTGATTCTGTAAGTGCCCTTCAAGCAATCCAGACTATGTATCCAGCTGATAAGCTGATCTAGAACATCCAGGATGTGCTTTACTCCCTCCAAAGTGAGGCAAAAAATATTGTTTTTCTGGACTCCCGGAAACGTGGGAATAAGAGGAAGTGAGGAAGCAGAAGTTTCCTCAAAGGCGGCATGCCTCAAAAATCGCGTGGATCTCCTAAACTCCATCAAGACAAGGATTCTGAGTGAAAGGAACAACGAGTGGTTGGCAGTTGAAGGGATTAAGCTCCGACTTATCAAATCCTCTGTTAAGTCACGGAGCAGTTCCTGTAGGTCAGCCAGGCGCGACGAGACCTGGCTAACCCGCCTGCGTATGGAACAGTGTATGCCAGATCCCTCATCGGTATCTCTTATAACTTGATGATGAAGTAGATAGGGGCTCCTCCCACAAGTTCTTGGGAGGATTTAAATTTGCATTCTTCTTTCCTCTTCCCTTTCGTCTTTTCTTTTATCCTTCCTTTCCGTTATTTGAAAATTATAATTTTCAGATTTTTTTCATTTTTGATATAATGTATTGGACACCTGTTTCCTTTTCTTTTCTCTCATCTTTGTATTTAGATATTTGTTGAATTTGAGGTATTTTTTTAGTAGGTATGGTCGAGATATTCGGCGAGTCCTACACACGGGGAAGAGTCTCTACGGCTCTTCTCTATGGTGCGAAACTGCATTTCCCCCCATTTTCAAGGGCTCTAATTACCTTGATGTTCACGAGCCCTAAAGCCCCACAAAAAGAAAAAAAAATAGATGTCTTAAATTATCGAGGGCTCATCTCTGAAAAACGGTCTTTTAAATAGGTTTATGATTTAAAAATGGTATGGACTGCATCAACACTATAAAAAGATCGCATAAAAATATGTAGAGATCATATAATTTTAGTAGCCATTCCTAAATTCAGAGTTGATTTTTATAGCCTTCACGCCTTGTTACGATCCTACCAAAATATACTTCACATTTCTTAAATATTTGCTCGTTCGCTCGCTTGAATTAACAGCGTCGATGAGGCAGATAGCAGGTTTGTAAAAAAACTCCGAATCAATAATCTCTATGATACTTCTTTTCAATTTTGACTTCGTTTGTTAGTCAACGCATACTTTGCCAACAACACCTCTTCTGGTGTTAAATTTCCTGTCCATCCGCTTCACATCCCTGTAAACCCCCTGGTTGCTTAGGACTAGCATGCTTGCTTACCTGTGAGCCACTCCCGTCGAGACCAGAAAAAAATTGTAGTTTTTCAATTCAATTTTTCAACTACTGAAAAGCGAACCGTCCCTATTCATCTCCTACTACTCCTAGAATCACCAACTCTAAGTATCAAGTGGATCAAAATGGTGGCTAACTCAGCTAACCGGCCCACCTTTTAACAATAGCCCAAACCACCTACCTCCTACCTCCTGTCGCTCCATGTAGATAAACTTCAATAGCACGCTACATTTCCCATTTACAAATACTACAGTAACAATAACAACATCTCTTTATCCTTTTACTTATCGTCTGTCGCCTTGCTTCCTTTATCAGGTGACTTTTCACTCTTCGCACTCACCTTCCTCCTTTATCCACGAGTCCATCTCCATATATCTTTTTTTCTCTCTCTCTCTCTAACTCTGTCTTCGCCCCTCCCACAAACGCAGAAATAGCAGCCGGAAGTCGACGCGCGTGAGAAGACTGTTTTGTTTCGGCAGCTTCACTGTCACTTGTCAAAACGGAAGTGATGCCAAAGCTGTCACTTTGTTTCCAGCCTCCGAGCGCATTGACGCATATTATTTTTAAGTTTTGCCTTCTTGCCAGAAAATTATTTTTCCTCCGAAATTGTTAGGACGTGTGTACAAGTGTACGGGATGTCGCAGAACTCCCTTTATCGTTTAACCTCTTTTTTTTGACAAGAAATTAATTTATTGAAACAAATTTTCTGACAAGAAAGTAATTGTCTGTTATTTTATATTGCCAAGTCTCGGTTTTGCGTTGTAGTTTTAAAACCATCACAGAAACAAAAATCATCATTGTTTAGATCAGAGCATATTTTAATCTACAAACTAGTAGCTTAGGAGACTGAAAAAGTACCGGCGACAAAAATGAGAAAAAGTTGACAAGAACAGCGAATTGTCTCTTTTGGCCAGTTGTAGATAGCGAAAAAGTTACGAAGATATATCTCAATTTTAAAATGTGATTATTTCGTTTTTATTTTTGTAACATTTCAAACCATCCTAATAACTTTTTGTAACAATTCTAATAATTTGTTATTAGTCCAATTCGAAAATTTTGATTCTAGTGACTTGCAAAATTTTCTGTGAATTAAAATCACGGTAATTCCAAAATGAATTTTTTCCCGGGAAGACCCTCCAGCCTGAGGAGTATTGTAGACTCCTCTGTACCCTTCGTGCCATCCTGTGAACACTCCTGAAAATGTACTCTGATTTAGCTGGGAGAAACTTTATCAGTCGTTGAAGAAGAAAACAAATGATTGCCATGTATTGATACAGAATGCGACCGTTCGCTTTTTTTGTGATGGCTCTATCGTCCTTCGCTGATAATAGTCCGATGTCTTCCTGAAAAAGAAGTGCAGATTGGCGTCTTGTGCCAAGTAGTGCAGTGTGTCTGGCAGCTGCGAACTGCGTGCGGAATTCGGCCGCGGACGGTCTTGTCGACCCCTGGTCTGCATTTTCTCTTCAATCCTCACATTCCCATTGGAGGGGGTGGGATGTATATTTATTATTTATAAATATTTATTAGTCAAGTAATTTTCCCAAAATTCTACACGAACAATAAACACCTTTTTATCTTTTTTTACATTTTTATAACAAATATTTGTTTTAAATTTTTGCATATTCGAAGTTGTGGTGCAAGCAATTTTATCATATATTGTAAAAAGTAACTTTTATTCTTAAAACCGATGACGCGGGCGAATCGATAACATCATCGCTCGCAACGTACTGCTAGGTGGGAGAACGTGGGTTCGATCCCCTCTCGTATCCTAACTGGGTGACGTTTTCAACTATGGTTTCCCTCACCTATTCCAATCAAGTGTCGTTTGATACCTTACGTTATCAGAACACCAAACAGATTTCCTTTGTAGTAGTGTTAGCATTAAGAAAATGTAGACCGGAGGGTGGGGTTGAAGCTTTTCTTTTCATATTTCATTGCAGTAAAAGTCGAGAAAAAGTATGTCACTATATTCAGGATGAGTATTTATAAGTACCGCATATTTTGTGTAATTTTGTATTTAATTCTGATTAATTATGTACACTTACATATATTGACTTATTTTAAACCTATATAACGTGAATTAATTATTTTTTCTTAAAATAAACATATCTAGGATGTCTTATTATAATGTACAGTACATACATCTTATTGGGGATATTTTAAATTAATCGCTTCAATATGGCTCATTCTACCTTTGAATCCGGAATAAATTCGGACAATCACGAGATGTGGAATAATTTTTCCCTCGTTGGGAATAAACATAAGTAGAAGTGAAGGGGAAGAAGTAAGATGGAGGGAAATTCCCTGGCATCCTCCACTTTCATTCTGTCCCTGCATACTTCCATGTAAGTAGAAGAATAGGTATTGTTTGAAACACCTCATTGATAAATTTTAAAACAAATGTGGATTGTGTTGCAGATTTCATTCGTTATAGTATTGTGGATCCTACTGTCTCTACAATTCGTTTTGTACATACCCATTTCCTTTTCTACAGAATTAGTCACAAAGCAACTAACTTTACCGATAGCAAGGTTAACCGGCCGTAAAAAGTCTATTCGCGGTAAAGTGAACCGTAAAACATCAGTTGGCAGCCCTGCAAGCGATTTCAGAGCACTCTCAATGCGTCTCTTTATGAGTTGATGTCGCTCATGAAATTATTACCTTGCTTCTTCGAGAAAATTAATTACTTGTCTGAGTGAGAACATAGACCAACAGTAGGTTTCTGTTGAAGGGTCACCTTCCGTCAATCAAGTAGTGAGACAAGTTACCTTTCGTTATTGCCTCTAGTAAGAAGAAAACGTTTGCAAATGAGTACACGCCACAACACATGAGTAGAAATTTTAAACAGTTAAATTCAGGTTTCATTAACGCACCAAACGTTCAGGAACAAACTACAACCGAGAGAAATTGTATTTTTTGGAGTATTTTTATTGGCATCTATGTGTATCTTGTATCTTACTGTCGTTGCTGTTATTTGGTACATTTAAATACCACCCATTATGAGAAATAGACCTAAATAATTATTAATCATGTTACGTCGAATGAAAATGGTAGACGGGACCGGGATTCGAACCCGGGACCTTGAGCTCTACGCGCTCATGCGCTTACCGACTGCGCCATCNGGTAAGCGCATGAGCGCGTAGAGCTCAAGGTCCCGGGTTCGAATCCCGGTCCCGTCTACCATTTTCATTCGACGTAACATGATTAATCTGTTACCTGGCGGTGAGGTTCACCGCAATCTAAGAGATTTCTATGTTTCTAAATAATTATGTTGTTCTATTTAGGGTAAGATGGAAACTATACTAAAACAATTTCACCCTAATTTTGATCATTTTCTTGTATCCATTTTCGTTACACACGACCTTCCTTGACCTACAATTCTTAAAAATATTAAGGATCCCTCCCTCCTTAATTTTGTTCTTGAATCAAATAAAACATTTGTTTCCCTCGAAGAATTGATTTATTGCAAAAATACTACCGCGTAATAAATTAAAAGTACATTTAAGGTACGACCATAAAAATTATCGCATCAGTGATCAAATTGAAATTAAATTTCACACCTGCATGAACATCTTATTCTTGAACTAAAAGAACCTTTTTCCGACTTCTAGGGCTTTTGTGCCAAACGCGATCAACTGTATTATACATGCAATGAAAGGCCAATACACCAACCATTTATATGTCTTATTCGTTAATTTATAGAGCGTGAGCTTATAGAGCGTTTTAAGAAAATCATACTTCCCCTACTTCTTAAAATAAATCCATGTTTATTCGCTTAAATCTTGGAAGATGAGTCGAAACTCTCAACGTGGGATGTGTTCGAGACTTAAATGTTCTTACAAACTGGACGTCCCCTCGTGGTTACTGAGGTAACGCAAAAATCCTTGCGAAAATGAAGCTCTCACTGTCGGTTGTACCCATGATATAACAGTCCTGTGGTACCTTGGCTACGCCAGACATCTTAATAAATCAATTAAACTAATATTTCAACTAATAGATAGCATCTTTATAAGATTTTATAACTCTGACGATGAATCGACTGACACGTAAAAGGGACATAGCAAGATCCTGTATATTGTGGCGCATACAGAGAACAGGCTTGATTCTTTTTTCCGTGGAATATTCATATGGACCAATCCACTCATGCATTTTAGTGTTGTTCTCCATATGACCCAAAATAGGACAAGGTTCTTTATTCTTGAGTCAGATCATTCTAGTTTTACTGTCGTTCCATAGGATCTTGTATATTATAAAATGCAAATAACCCAAAATACTCTGTTATACGTCATCTAGGAGCTGCTTACGTCATTTCCATTTTGATTCCCCCTGGTTTCACTCCACGCCAAGACATTAGCACTTCAAAAGGCTTTAGTTTTCATCACGAGGAGAAATATTATGATAATGGATAATGTATCTGCGGTGTATTTCAAGACAGAAAAAGACACGATTTTTTTTGTATATATTTGTCTTCTGTCGTGTTCCCATCTCTCGACATTGTACATCATCTGGAATTTATTTCTTCAATACATGGTTTGGTCTTATCTGCTATGTCTCTCCTCTTTGTTCTTATCTTCTTTGACATCGTTTGTTTAGTTATTTTTTCGATATTTTTATAAGCAATATGGTTACGCATCAATGAAAGCGTTACCTTCCTAACTTACGTGGCTGGCATTGTGCAACAGAGTCGCCGCACTGAAAAAAATACATGAGCTGATGTATTGGCTGCCTGCCGGACAGACAACACATGAGCTCGCACAGATAACATCCGTCTGCTATGACGTGAATTTTCGACAGCGTACAGCATTAGCTCTCTCAGCTTAAGTAGTTAATCTACAAGATAAGAAAAGGAAACCTATAGTAAAGGATGTTGCCAACCAGTAAGCATATAATATTGATTCGACGTGAGTCAATGTCGACTATCTGCATGCTTCTCGATATTTCTTCTCTACTTTCTTGACGATATTCATTTATATTACAACTCCATGGTCTTACCTTGTTTCATCACAGGCGTACAGCAAACTATCTTTTTTCTTTCGACGTCCGTATTCAGGTATCCAACAGCGCTAGTAATCGATACAGGGTCCCTTCTCTCTGAAGGCGCGAACGCTAGCCTTGAGCTACTGCAGTATAATATTTTAATCTCTTGTGCTACGTTGTCTAAGAGTTGATACCATTGTATTGGTATCATGAATAGTAAATACGTAAAATAGTAATCATCTCTAAAATCTTGAAATATATATCTTTAAATACTAAGAAAATAGTTTTTTATGTATCCAACGTTTCTTTATTTTGAATATACTTGAAATTTACTCTTATTAGATTAATATATTGGAAAATATCATTATTTAAAATAATAATTAGGTATTCGCCAACATTAATCTTCAGAAATTTAAAATATCATCAGTGTACGGCTGCTCGACGTCAAGAAAACACTGTAAATATCGGTCGTCTAGACTTCAAATTTCGGTCTACGCAACGTCGGGATGACGTCGTTTAGTCGTTGTAATGGATCATTTTGTTCAAGTAAATAACTATTCATTGATGCGAAAGCCATGGTTGATTTGACTCTGTAAAACAATTTGCTGAGGCTGCACCGCCTCAGTCATGAGTCAACTACCCGAATGCATAGAAGGCAGCGCAGCCGAGTGTCATTTAGCTGCAACTACGAACGAGACCAGCGATGAGGAACAAACAACAGTTCTTGTAGCTATACCGGATTTTTGAGCGGGACTGAGCTGTTACACGCAAAACGTATAAGCTATAGCTGTTTATGTAACGTTCTTCCTACCACTGCGTTACCTTCCAGAGATAGAAAATTGGTCTCGTTCAGACAAAAACTGTTTTAGGGCAGCTACAGCATAAGCTGAGGCAGCTAATGGTACTGTCTGTCCGCTAGGCAGCCGACGCGTGAGCTATCACAGCTAACTTAAGGCTGAGCTAACTAACTTATTTTGTTTTCGTGCGAGAGGATTTAGGGGGCCGCGGGCAAATTTTGAATTTGGGCCCCCCTCAATCAGGTCTAAATAGAAAAGCGAAATATTTCAATACATTTTTAACATCAACATTTAGCTGTTCTCATACTTGCTATTAGCTCGTAAAATACACATTAAGATACTTTATGAATAAATGAACCAGATAATTAAATAATGTAGATTTTTATATCGCAGACGAATAAACTTTTTCTTTGGTTACTGTAATTTAACAAAAGCTGAGAGTAATTTATCAACAATTACACAGGTACAAAAAATAAAAAATAAAAATAAAACTTAAGATACATAGGTCTAGTTTTTGGAAGAGCTCAATGTATTTTGACGCATTGAATCCGAATTCAGAATTGCTCCATCACCCTCCTCCCAGTTTTTTTAATCGTGAAAAACCGCCCTTAAACACAGAAGAAACACAAATTAAAAAATTAGTCTGTTCCAAAGGCTAGATCTAAGTATCCGTATGTATTTTGATGCGCTAAATCGAAATCCGAATTCGGAATTACTTTTTCCAGTAATACAGTAAACCCGTTTTACAGTGTTTTTAAAATACGTAATTTCTTTATTAAAGGACGGTTTTTCGCGATTAAAAACATGAAGGGTGATGGAACAATTCTGATCTCAGCGCGTCAAAATGCATAAGGATACATAGGTCTAGTCCTTGGAATATACCAATTTTTTTGTGTCTGTTATTTATCAACAGTGAACTATCAACAATAATTAATCCTTAGGGACCCTTCTTCTGAGTTGAAAATGACAAATTAGTTATATTTCTGCGGTGACTGCTTTTCAATTTTTATTGAATAATTAAGGACCTTTAATTATTAACCTGTCTTAAGGACCCCCTCCCCATTTCTTGGGGCCCGGGAAAAACTGCCCACTCCCCCCCCCACCCCCGCATCCGAGTGTGTGACGCGATTCAACCGCGTGGAGTTGATGCGTCGCTGCCTCGAAAGCTTTGGAGGTTTATAGCGCGCCGTATTGCCACAACGGCGGAGTATCCGCGAATGATTATTTGTGCGTCTGACACAGGCGTCTATTTCTGTACCCGCGATGCTGATGCTTTGCTTCCAAACTGTTTCGAGTTCGCGAAAGGGCTGCTGCTGGTTCCATCGGAGATTTTTGAGGGAATGGATGTGGAAGATATAACGTTACTCTCACAATATTTATAAATTTATTTTAATCCGGTTTGTTTTTATATCGTTTGTTAATGTGTTATTCGGACCACGAGACATACGCTTCCACCTAACAGTCATGTATTGCGAAGGAAAATATAAGATACCAAACCTTCATTTGTCTGGAGTAAAAGGAAACATCATTTGAAAACATCGCCCTACTCATACTCGCATACGCTGTGACGCTACTTCTCTCGGCAAGGGATATAAATATGATCTCTTTGGTTGTGTATTTTAATTAGTGCTAGTGATACGAACGCAATGAGAAAAATGCACATAAAATGTATCGACAATTTAAAAAACTTTTAATACTGTATTTTCCGGGGGACAATGAGTAACTTCAGATTTTGATGATACAAACAAAATCTCTCTCAAACATATTATATGTCACGGAACAAAAAGGAAACTTTCCTCCTCTCTTCGTAATAGAAAGTTGTTTTTTTTAGTTTTCACTATCCCGTTCCTCCAATGCGAAACTTCCAGTAAAAATACTCTCGTATTGGAAATATAAATTATCATGTTTTGTATACACATGAAATAAGTTTTGATTCCTGTATTAGATGCTAAGCGTTTGGTTACTCGAGGGCGTTTTTGGGAGCGCTCCTACGTAAACACCGACGGCTGCTGGTGTCCCTCCTTCATCTCCGCCCTCTGGGGACGCTCCCATCCCTTCCCTACCATCACTTCGCGTCATTCGGTCCCCGCCCTCGCAAAGGCTCCCGGCGGCAGTCAGTCTGACAGAAGGTGCGGCGGCGGCGGTGGCGGAGGAGGAGGAGGGAAATGTGCGTACGTAGGTCATTCAAAGAAGGATTGTCCACACAAGTTAAATTATTCATTATTAATTTGTTTCATTGTGATAATATTTAATTAGGTGACTAGGAATTGATTTTATTAAATTAAAACACACTCCATCGCTTTGATTATTATTCTATCTTCATGAACTATTTATTGTAGCTACCTAGTGCACTTGTGCTAATTGTGAACTGTTTCGCCATTTATGGAATTTTGTTCAATTTACGTTTGCTTCGTTTCACCTCGTGATAATCGGATGCGCTACTGATTTCATTGGCATAAGGACCATACACTTTATTACTTAGAAGTGTTCGGAGATCTTTTAAAGTGTATTTCAAAATAAAATTTTCCTTCAATACTGTTACGATTACATTTTCCACCTCCGACGATATGAAGCGTTTCCGCACCACGTGCTACTGGGTGTTGAACGTATGTGTAATGTGTCGTTCGAAAAAAATAATTGTGTTAAGTTATGACGTCCAATGAATATGAAACAATGTATGTGTCTGTTGGAAAAATGGAAGGGCGACGTATAATAACGTCGGCGGATCATTTGTTTCTTTTGTATTTTTCATACAGGTTGGACGAAGTGAATTTACACGGAAATTCGTCCTACCAGTAACAAATATTTAATGTTAGTGGAACTTGGAAGTTCTGCCAAGTATTGAACGTGGTTTTTTATCTGTCGAATTTCTTGTATTAATACTTAAATAATAGTCTTGTGGCATGAATTCATTAATGAACATATCCGTCAACATTATTATTATATTCAAATGCATATAATGAAGTTCATAATATTATCTAAGCCACAAGTTACTCCGCCAATTCATCAGATAATATTCTTTATCCCCGAACCTAAGTATTTTCATAACATTTCAAAAAAATTGTTTGTTATTCACTTCTTTTCTTTTATGATGAGTTACATTTATCGCTCTGTAAAGACTCGAAATTATGTACCCAAATTAATGACGTGCACAATAAGATGTAACAAATGTTCTTGTATTAGAATGTCAACGACGTGTGCGTGCGTCACTGAAAGGTATACTTGTACGTCCTCTCAATCGCCTACAAAGATTGTTCGAATACTTATGCTATTTTATATGGTTTTCAAAACAAACCAATTTTATAGTTTTCTTATTCATGAAAATATATGAATTATTTTCACGAATAAGAAAATATATAAAATATTTTCATCCATATTCTTATGACCGCCCATTTTGAATATTCTCTTGGGGGGAAAATGAAGAAAATATTTTCAGGGAATCATTCTTAGAATATTCAATTCCAGTAAGATTAAAAAATCGTATATTCGCCTATGTTCCCCTACATGTGCTCTAATACCGGAAGAGACATGTTCGTCTCTCCACACATAATCCATGTTTGTCGTAACAGTTTACACTGTGAATGATCACTGCATAGAGATTGGTTGAGGAATTAGAAACTCTGTCTAGAATTCAGTGATAAGACATAACAATCGATATAAATAACGTAATTTTTCGACATAATTATTGATGTGTCCAATATTATTAAAAAATAGAAATATATGTGTAGTTTTTTATGTTTGTGTATATGTTCTGTGTGTTTACGAACACCGTGTGTAATACCATCTCGTTTATCTATGTTCACAGGCAAGTCCCCGGCGGGGCCGCGCGCGCCGCAGTGTCCCACGGACAGCGTGACGTCATCGTACGGCGTGGGTCCCACTGACGAGCACGGACGCCCGCTCTTCGGACTGCGCGCGCTGCGCCGGCAAAGCACCGGCCTCAGCGCTCAACAACCCTCAGGTGACGACGTGCATTTCGATTCGTAGTGTACTATTACCTCTAACATTCTAATGATATACAGAGCAGAAGCAATACATTAGTGAGGTAGGTCGGAGCATATTTTAAGGTATAAACTAGTGAGGTACTTAATACCGCCTGGTAGCGCGAGTTTGTGCTGTCGCCAAAACGAGAAAAAGTTAAATCAGCGACATTTTTTTAAATTTTAGACCGGTTCAAACTCAATTTCAATTCAATTCCAATAACTTTTTTGTTCGTAACCCAATTTCAAAGTGTTGGTGCATTCGTATTCCAGAGACGACTTTGTTAATGAAATGAAACAAAGCAATTCCATTTTTTTTCTGGGGAGAGCCGAACTCAGTGTATTCCAGACCCCCGGTACCACTCAGTTAAAATTCCTTAAAATACGCTCTGATTATTGGTTGAATATTAAATCTTTGCTTNAAATCTTCGCTTATGTATTGGTTCTTTTCCCGGGATCCACTATCAAACAAATATGTATCTCTGGAATTTGTATTACATTTTAAAGTTAAAATTATTCCGGATCTTCGTCGTTTACAGCGTGTTATTTTTTCTATCTTTTTCATCCTGACAAATGGTACCAAATTATTTCGTTAATGATTTCAATTTGTTTCATTAAACCAAAGAAATCATTTGTGAGGCGCAGACAAATTTTCCTACTCCATTTCCATCATACCCATGAGACTTCACCCGTGATGAAAACGAGTATCACATACATCAATACACAGACGTCCCAGAATATTGTAGTTCCTTTTCTGCGTCACCGGGCGGAGCATACCACGCAGATGAAGTATCGTTCTTCAGAGCTTTAAAATGTCAACGATTTCCTATTTATTCATTTTTCACATTTTCCTCTCCGAGAGAACACTATTAAAAATTACATCAAGAAAAGACGCTACTTGGCTTGTTTATGTGAAGAGGGTGTTACTTGACTATCCTGATAGTCGGCAGCTCTGACGCGTCTCACCATGCTGGTACAGACAACATTCGTAAGGAATTATACGTGATGCTCTATTGTACATTATCTTATACTATTTGTAACTTTTCTGATATCGCGCAACGTCAACAGGCAGGTGAAAATTGCGACGGACCGGGACTTGAACCCGGGAGTTCCAGCTCCGGTCGCAGGTGTGCTATCCACCCGCCTCGACTCGGGACCCTTGCGTACGGACTTTGGAGTCGAGTGGATAGTACACCTGCGACCAGAGCTGGAGGTCCCGGGTTCAAGTGCCGGTCCGTCGCAATTTTCACCTGGCCGTAGACGATGCATACTAAACCGAATATGATTAGTTATATGCTTATTCATCAAACGTTTAATATTCTCGATATAGAATAAAGTACTACGAGGATAGAGTGCCCTACCATTGGACTCGTTGATCTCCTTAAACTATGATGCAAGAGAGGGGAAGAAAGAAACCTATTCGTGGAGTGATATCTTCTGGTAGAAATACGGTTGCGTACAAGGGATGCTGAGGAAGGAGGAAGGAGTGATGGACTACAAGTGTTGGGGTGTGGTAGGAG
>NNCF01126690.1:227518-320972 GCA_002313205.1 Laupala kohalensis
GGCACCGATTTCGACGTTTTCGCTTCCACTCCCCGGCGGAAGCGAAAGGTTCTCGGTAAGTTTTACCCAGAAATCTGGACGATGTTAAGACAAGATCTCGGATTTCGTTGGAAATGTTCACAAGGCCTGTGAAATTGACGAAAGACAAAACAGAATCCCAAAACATAATTAAATAAAATTGAGTGATTTTCTGACGATGTACGTAACACAAGAACGTTGTTAACTTAAAATTCCATGTTGAATTTGAAGTCTTGTGTAAAGAATCGAAACATGCAACAAATTTAATTATGTTTGTCATGATTTCTGACTTGAAAACGTCAGATAGAAGTTCCTATCGACCAACAAAAACATATCTTGAATTGTTGTTACATAGCAGTTAGCATGCACCAATTGGTAAATCTCGCTCAATACTTCAGTTGCTTATCAACACAGTTTCCGAGTATATTTTCCCCTGGAAAATGTTTTGAAGGCATTTTACATTTGCTATTTTACCTGAATATTCTGTTGTATAAAAATTCACCTGATCAGTTTAAATTTGGAACTTCGCCATAACTTACAGTTAATTCAATTAATAATTCGTATCCGTGTATGTGCTGTTTGTTGATTTACTTTGAGTGCTCATTTCATACATGTTACTCGTTCAGAATATGACTTCTTCGGAGTATGGGGTCTGGGTGGAAATGATGTACAATGCTGAGAGGCGGATGGATGGTGTAGTGGTTAACACCCCCCAATAAAACATGATATCCCGGGTTCGATTCCCTGCTCGTCGCGATGTTCATGTGACCATTTGTGATAAGTGATCGTTCATAAATTACGTCACTGTCTTCAGGAGTGGGGATGGCGCAACGTGACGGTTGTGATGATGGGGGATCGTTTTTTTTTTTTTTAAGAAAGCGTGGCGTTACATTAAGTATATCATAAATGTTTAAACTTGTCTCATTAGAGGCAATTTTTTCTTACAATGTAAACAAAAGCGTTACAATCCCTTGCGCCATTTTCTGTGTGCGACACTATCGATTTTTGTAATTCTCTTAAGTATACGAATGATCATATTTTCCCCTTTAATTTCTGTTTCTCGTGTTACGATAGGAGGGAACAGATCACTTTGTGACGTCACGTTAAGGAGGGGTTTCGTATAACACAACGAAGTGTGAAACACGTGGTGGTGGTGGTGGGGGGGAGGGTAAAAAGATCGCGTGATAATACCTAAATAGGTGACTGGCAATAGTTGATGCATCGTTTTATATCTAAGAGATATACAAGAAATGTACGGGTATATAATAGAAATGTACTGGGAAATTACGAATAGTACTTGTGAGTTGTGTTGATGTATGCAACAGAAAGGCCACCGGTGCTGTCTTTGCTCGCGAGCCTGCAGTGCGACTCGTCTGAGCTTGTGAATCTTCAGAGCTATGAGAAACCGTTCGTGGGCCCGGTGCTTCAGAAGACTCGTCGGAGAAGTGCTGGCTGCAAGTTCGTCATAGTGCGTCCCTCCGGAACCAATAGATTCTACCTAGGTATCGAGTCGAGATCTAAGCAATTCATATTGCAAGGAAAAAAACAAGCGTGCACGAATAATGTAGTAAATTGTACTGTTAATTTTTCGTTAGTTTTTCATCATGAAAGGTTATTTCAGCGAAATGTCGGTATAAAGAGTTCCTTGTCAAATGTTTGTCACCATAATGAATTTCGCACTGTGGGACAATAAATTTATTAACGTAAAGACCTGTGGGAAAGTGCACTGCAGCACTCCTTGTTTTTTGGTTTAATTTAATATAGATATTCATACCCCCAAATTTTCACTCTAACGTTTAGACTTGTCCGTCCTTTATGTTGTGGTACAAAATTTTATTATTTGTTGAACACACTGAGTTTTAAATTTGTGTAAATAATTTTTCGTCATATTTAAACTGTTAAATTCAATCCCGAGAAATCTCCTTCCTTTGTTCCATCCATTCAAAAATTGCCAAACTGCAAAAGCCTCGAAACGAGATGAGCAAACTATAATCCTCGTGAAATTCCGTACAGTAGCAAATAAGGAGAAGTTGTCAGTCTTCCTCTGAAAAATAAGCGTAATTTGTATAATAGTCAGCACAAGATTAATCTGTGTGTAGTGTTCTAATAGGTAAACGTACACTGATGTGAGTACCCTAGAATTGGATAACTAAATTCAGTGGAAGGAAAGGATTTCTCGGAACCTTTAGTTATAACATCCCAACTTTTTGGCTCCCGTACTATTAGTGGGATGTGGGGGAAATCATTTCCTTCTTCTGAATTTGTATATCAGATCCAAGTTCTCTGTGTTTACATACCTACCATCTAGAGTCCTTAATTAAGAGAGAACCGTCAGGGGTGGAAATATAATGCGGAATTTCTCATTTCCGGATAACACCACGCGCTGTTTCTCATAGTGGTTTGAATCGGCTGTAGTTGGTTACACGATTGTGTCGTATCTCTCCATCTCTCTCTACTCCACCAACAAGAAGCGAGCACCGAATGACAGCTGGCGCCAAAGGGTGTATGAGAATTTGTGCGTGGTTAATATACCTCTTATGAGTAATTACGTTGTGGACACGACTGACGGTTCTCTCTTGGTCAAGGACACCAATACCAACAACTGGTGTTGACAAAGTGGGTTTGTGTATTCGGATTAATTTTGTGTATTTCGTATATGGAACACCAGAGCCCGCTGACGCGCCGGCGACCCAGGAAGTGCCCTCCCCCGCCGCTGTCGCCGCCGAACCCAGCCCCAACCCTGCTCCTCAGCAGCCGTCCACTGACATCCGAGATTCCAGTGGCCGTCCGCTCTTCGGTGGACTGAGGGCGCTCAAGGCCCAACGACCCAAGGAGCCTGAAGCCCCTGAAGAGATGCCCGAACAGCCGGCCTCTCCGCAGCTCAGGGAGCTGGTTACTCGCCATGAACAGCATGTCCGTAAGTATATTCGATTTCGAGTTGGGGGAAAAGGCGGGGTTGCAGGAACCCCTCCCAACAGTGAGATACATTCACGTTATGCCAATCGGTTTGCCCTTCCAGCGTCTCCTTCACCTCAACACTTCGCGAATCCCTTTGAATTTTTATTTATTTATTTTACGTCTTACGGCAAGGTTCAGACCGCGAGGCCTGCTCTTCCACCTAACTGTGACTTGGGTGAGCGAGTGGGGAAGGAGAGATGTCGGTTAACCGGGGAACTTGTGCTACCGAATTGACATTTGTGAGAGAAACCCCAGCTGAAAATCTGACCTAGTTCGGCCGAGCAGGGTATGAACTAACACTATATAGCTCAGCGATAACAAGGAACAAAGATGCTACACCTATAGACCACCGCTGTCAGTTTGATCTTGACCACTACTCTGCTCGGGAACGGGTCGACCCGAGGCTTTCCAATTGACTTTCCTTCCCTTAGATGAACAAACTTCATTTTTTAATCGTTTCTCTCCTGGATACGAGAGGAACAAAGGAGAAACCCCCTGCCCGAATAATAAAACAAAGAATATAAGAAATTAATAATAATAATGAAGAATAGTTTATCTTCATAGAGCTAAAGAACGGAACTGAGAAAGACCACCAAATGGCCATAAAACGGAATGCTAATAATTATGATAGAGAAGCTATGACATCTGCAAAAGTAATTGATTACTATATCAACACCACTTTCGTTATCATTAAGAGGAATAAAAAAAAACTACATAATTGTTTCAAAACGATGTTATGAACAAAAATTGTGTAACGCGTGAAATAAAACTGTATCAAATCATCATCAAACACGTTTTCATTGTAAGAAATGCAGTAACGATTATTATTCAGTGAAATTATAATATTTTGAAATTACAGTTGTATTATTTTTTAATTTCCGGTAAGAACAAGGGTTCTAAATTGTTTCCAGTCCGAATCCCCGGATCCACTGCACAACCTTGTTGTTAGATCAGTAGAAATAAGTAACACCGGTCTTCCGTCCGTCCTGTGACTCTTGACAGATCGATGCAGTAAAGATTGGTGGTAGTGTACATAAAGAGAGGAGGGGGAAGGTCGAAGCCCGGAGGCGCCAGCTGGACAGCACCCAACAACCACGGAAGCGTCTGCACGTGCTGTCGGAGGGAGTTCCGGCTCACAGGAGGCTGCTGGTTACTAGTGCGCCAATGGCGAGTGCTCTGTACAATAAAGTTAGATGAAGGACAATCGTCGGTGGAAGAGTCGATGACGAGGAAATAGATTACTAGAGATTGGCTGCAAAAATTCTGTCGCTTCTTACCAGCGTGGGGATACTTCATGGATTGAATTCAGACTTTTCTTCCCGGATTGTGGCGTAGTGCCTAACGCTCGCCTTCTACCTCTGGGGACGCCGGTTCAAACCCGGTCCGATCCAAGTAGAATCCGAGCGGTGTTCGCGGCAGGTTTTCTCGGGGTTCTCCCGTTTCCCCTGCGTATCATTCCACAACATTGACTCATAATCATTCACCCCCATTTCATTCATAATGACCGCTTGAGGGGAGGTGCGGCAGGAAGGGCATCCGGCACCCTAGTATTCCCCAGCCAAAACCAAAAAACGAAACATCGTATATCCATCACCATTCGCCGACCCCACATGAAGTGGGGTAAAGACTGGGTAGGTTAGACTGTATTGACAGATCAAAAAGAAGTTACAAAATAAATACTTTATGGACTAAAAGTGCGCTCAAAACATCCGTAGTCTGCGCTATGACACTACGTGGAGAACAATAAGCTACTTCACCCTCCGGAAGCAAAGAACGATACCACCAATTCATTTGAAAGTACACGCTGGAGAACAGGAGAAAAATAAGTGTTGACAATCGTGCCATAATTGAATTCAGATCAGAAAAACGACAACAAAAAATAACTAACATGAATCCAATTTCGAAATTTTCTTGATAGTTAACTATGACCCAGTAAATCATAAATTAGTTAATAAAACTATATATTTGGAGATCCAACTAGTTTCCTGACCCTTGATTGATTTTCAATGATGTAACCTGTATTGTTGTTCAACGTGTCTCCCTTTCTACTTCCAATGACTTTTGTAACAAATATTTTAAAATTCAGTGTTTCCATAAAGAAAATTTCAGCAGAGAAAATATATTTTATTAATTGAAATTAACATTTAAAATTATTTCCAACAAAAAATAGAATTGAATAAATATAGAATAATCTAAGAAAGAAAAAAATAATATATTATTCCTTCATGTAAAGTCATTATTAACATTTCGTTATGTATCAATTATCTTGCTTCAACTTTCCTTACATCCCCAAAGATTGTTTCTTCGAGGGGACCCTTGTTGTATCCATCACGCGAAGCACGTGCCTCGCTTGCCGCCTCTGAAACGCATCATGTGTTGGCAGGTGGCAATTCCGTATCGGAGCCGGTGGCTCCGCGGCAGAAGCCGCGTCTGCGCTTGCGTGACAGCTTCATAGGGCAACCGGCGACGGATGGTCACGAAGAAGCGACAGCGTCGCCGGTCGTCGAACACCCGGAGGACGCGCATGTGTTGGCGCAGCGGGCGTGCACGCTCAAGAGTATCATCCAGAAGCACGAGCAGCTCGTCTCGAGTGAGTTGCGTTTCTTCCTCTCGCAGTGGGATGATTAGTTTATGATCCCGAATAAATTAACAACAAATGGGTTGCCTAATTATATCGCTAGCAACAGAGAAGTCAGCAAAACTGTAAACGGAGAGCTTACTAATCTGCGCGGAAGAGGAAGATGCTACGGCACTATCCTCACAGTGAAATGCGTCTCTCTGTCGTTGTACCTCGTTCTTTCGCTCAAATATTCGACTTGTAAAGCGCGTCAGCCGTGAGTCTTGACTGATTTTGCTCGTTCGCCATGTTTGCAATGAAATTCTTTATTTTGACGCATAATTTAACAAGAAAACAGAAGGGTGTAGAAATAAAAAACATATATTTACATTATTTTATTCAAGGTTTGCCTTAACCTTATATTTAGGCAACCCACCCGCGATTTCCTTTCATATTTTGTGGATTAAAATGTAACGTTTGGTAGGAAAACAGACGGATGAAGGTAGACCTTATCCGGGATCTTGCACTTGACGGTCGTGGGCATGGCTTAGGTCCATGACACTAGCGTGAGTTATGCCAAGTAACTTCTCCAAGAATAACAAAAGAATAAGACGTGTAATCCACAGATATAATCAGGGCCCAGTTTCGTGAATTCGTCAGGTTCATCCACGTGGTGAAACTTATTGCATAGCGGATGACTCTTGCAAACATACTAATTTTTACACATTCCTCCAATAAAACGTACGAATATTATGGACCGGCATGTTCATATTAGTATTGTGTATACCTGGGAGACGCTATAGGTAGACGGCAGTCGCAAGAACGGATAGTGTAAGAGGGAACGTATAAATGGATACAGTGAAACTTCGATATTGTTTGATTCGAATATTTTATTGGATCTCGTGACTTTCCTGTCAGCAATTCTTTTACCTCGGTACTTCGAGCTTTCGTTCATTTAACATCTTTGAGTGGTCCCGTGAGTTTCGAGTGACCAAGGTTTCACTGCATGTATAATGATGTCCACTCGGAATGAAAGTCCATCTTCTTGCAAAACTAAATAGGGAATCCTAGTCCAGCCGTTTAGTCGATGGAGATAGTCACGCATCGCATCGTTTGTCGTATGTTGGACAAGAATCGCTACCATACTTGCACAACTTGATTTCGTTGATTTTACTTGAAATGTTTGGTTCGCCAAACCAGAGTACATCTAGAGTTTCTAGACGTACTCTGGACGTTATTTGATAGTAAAGTAGATATCTCGAAAGTGGCACGCGCTCACGAGTATCTTTTGTATGTTTACCAGACTTAGGAGAGAATGTTCGATAGTTGGGCGGGTTCAGTTGTACCCCAGTCGTTAGAGGTTAGGAAAACTTCTTAGTTGGCCCCGGAAGAGCGAGGTCCCCGAATTCAAAGACTTCTGAGGAAGAGAGACTTTTCAATGACTTGGCAACACATCGAACGCAATCAATTTTATTCCACCACTTTAATTTTATTCGTCCGCGTTCCTACAGCAACTCTCGTGTGCGTGAGTTATGTTAGCTATTTGGAGTATATAAGGGGAATCAAATTCGTACACGAGAAACATCAAGAATCGGTCCAGACATAAAACAAATATGAAGTGTATTTTGCTTTTGTGAGTCTATTTTCTTGCGAAGACCTAAATGTCTTTAATAAATTGCTGAGTACTGGCATCACATATGAAACGTAAACACAAATCACTGTTTCAACAATATGTTTGGAATTGTAATTAGGCAGGTGGATATGATGGGGGAATAAATAACAGTTAGACCTATGTTCTCATATTGTGAGCTGTTATTGTGAATTTAGATTTTACTATGATTTATATTACATTTACAAATATGTTACTTATTCAGAATAACAATGTTATTCTGAATAATCCTTAATATAATAATCCTTGAGATACTTATACTTAAATTTCGTCTATAATTATTTGATTTTGACAATACAGTTCCTTGCAGTTAATTTTTCCTATTCTCCTTATTTTATTGAGATTGTAACAAACTACTTTATCAAACTAAGTATAGATTAAAAATAGAAATCTCTCAATAATGGGAGAAAAAAACACAGTACTTTGGAATACCAAAAAGTAATTTTAGATCCTTGAAAGTTCTGACTGCTTTCAAGGATATTAGACATTTTATGTCTTAAACCATTAATTTATTTAAATTGAATGAATTAATCCTTGGTGAGAAATAGGTCGTTTAAGATTTTTTATGTTGTAGGTGTGACTGAAACTGACAGACTGACTCGTCAGTCTCAAGAGGAGCCTGATTCACGTGGTGAGGAAACTTAACTACCTTCCAAAATATTTTTACAAAAGCAAGCGTAAATATATTTTTACAATAATGCTAAATGAAATGTTTTAGGTTTTTGACTGACATGATTTAAAATAAATGAAAATTACATGTATTACTTAGCATCTCATAACTAAAGTTATACTTCTGATGCTATACATAGTTAATTAAAGTCATTATATTAAAGTTGATGAATTTGTTATGTTTATATGCTTACTATTAAAGTTTTTAAATTTATTATGTTTTTTATGCTTACTATTAAAGTTTTTAAATTTATTATGTTTTTTATGCTTACTATTAAAGTTTTTAAATTTATTATGTTTTTTATAGATTCCACTAGTCCTGAACCTGGTCGTCGTCCAGTTAGTATCCTTAAAAAACCTCGTGATGACATTTCTGATGAAGTGTCAAGTACATCAAGAACCACAGTGGTGACATCACGAGGTCACATACGGTCAGATGGCACCGTATCTTTGACTCGGGATGTTATTAAAGGTACGGCAAAGTTCTTATGGTTTTTTGATCATGAACTCAGTTTTAATTGAAAAATTAATTGACCTAATTGACTCTTGCCCCGTTGTTAGATGATGGGTAATTTCATCTTGACAAAAACTACTTTCGTCACCTTGTAGATCTTGTAGAATAAATACCAGAGTTTGTTGGGCGATTAGGATATTTCATTTTTATTTAGTAAACAAATGACATACTTTTAGTACAAATAAGTTTTTATTCTAGACTTCTGATTAACTGATTCTTTTAAAGCTGTAAAATGTAATTAATTTCTTCTCCTGAAGCTGTTGATGAACTATAATGCAATTATAAATTAAGATAATTTTTGAGATAATGTGCTCCCTGCAAATAAGAATGCATTCCTTGTAAAGCAAATCCTATTTACGTCACTGTTAGGATACCTTATCTTCTATTCAGAGCTAGACTTAATTTGTGATTTCATATCATTCTTCAGTGCTAGATCACCTCCAAAAATACTGCAGATTGGGAGTTGTTTTCTTTTCCCAAAATGACCCAGAGGAGCGAGTTAAATTTAATTTTGAGGAAAGCAGTTCATTATTTTATACAATTGAGAAAGTAGCAAGTTCAAATGGAAAATATTCTCATCATGTACCATCTAGTTCAACTCATTTTATAATTAATTTATAGCAACACTTCTTGTGATGAATTGCTAAGGGCTCATTGCCAAGGTCCACAGAAATAGAATTCAGGATTTTCTTCTGTCTTAGTAAATGTGTGGTGGGAGATGTGTGGGAAGAGAGGGAGACAGTGGGCTTGTGCTTGTGGGAGAGGCAACACAAAAATAGCCCCTCCTTGTCTGCTGGCTTTGCTGACTGGCCAGTGGGCAGTGGGAAGGAGGGAGAAAGAAAGAGATAACCGAGGGCATTGGTCTCTTTGATGCTGCACATTGCAGGATCTATCCCTCTTCTTTTTTGAACTGTCTTAACAGCCCCCAAGTGTCTTTTAAGACTTGGCTACATGCCTTGTGGCTCCCCACAGTCGGCACTGCTGGCCTGTGGGGTTCTGTGTTCAGTTGCAGGGTTGTTGTCGAAATGTTTGGTTTGTCAAGGGCCTGTGGAGGTGAAATGTGCTTGCTGAATTCGAATTCTCTTGTTGACAGAAGCAAAATGTGATTCTATTTAAGATGAAGTCGACTACTCAGAAAACTATTTAGTTGATTTTGTATTATTATAAGAGTCCTAATGTGTGCCAGATTTGTTGTTTTCCTTTTGTACTAAACTTCTTTTATACTATTCTTTGATAAACCGGAATATTGATGTGTCCATTTTAACAAAATGAAAATTATTCAGAAGTTGCATCTTCAGTAACATTTCCCCCCCACCCCACTTTTTTTTTGAATCACTATTTTTTGCATCAAAGGCATTTTTGTTCATAATGAGTCTGGATTTTTTGATAGCAAAAGTTGAAAACACAATGAATATTAAGAAGGATAATCAACCATCTTCTGTGCTATTTCCAATTATTGTCACATCAGTGGTAGCTTTTATTTTGTTGTTTTTGTTTCCAAGTGTTATTCTCCTCATCTTCATTGGCGTAGGTTTCTATATTGTGAATTTCAGAAATCAAATTTTTACAAAGTGTGATACAGTTGAAGGTGAGAATAATTTATTTTATTATGCGTTTAAGTTGATACTAAAAGACAAATCTCATGTTCTGCATTTTGTTCATCATTAATTCTTAATCATACTCAATATTATATGATTTTATTGTCAATTGCCTGAAAATGCTTATCAACATTTATTGTATTGTATCAACATTAATAACATTACTTAATTGTGTTTTAGGAGAGTTCATTGTACAAAAGTATTGAAAAAATAATAAGCTGTTTCTTTCAATTTTGTCATATATTGACACATATTATTTCTTTTAAAAAGGTTATAGAAAATCATACTTCTATTTTTTTCCGAGAATTGAACATTGTTTAAAGTAGTTTGTGTTGTATTTTAAATCCATGAAAAGTGTGAAAATGAAATATAATGAAATTTTCTGTATGTCGTATTGTCAATTTTAATCTATCATATTATTAATTTTTGTATCAAGCACAAACTATTCATAAAAAATATCAAAATATGAGATATCAGCTTCTAGACACATTGTGAATTTGACATATAAGTATGCAGAGACAGAATCAAAATCCTTTGATATTATTTCACCTCTTAGATACTTTCAAAATCCATCTCATCTTTCTGTAGGGCTATGATAAATGTTTTCACTTTCAGTTTCTCTCCAAAAGTATGCATTATTTTCAAACATTTTCTGAAATATTACATATATTTTGTATTATAGGTTCTATTTGTATGAAAATAGTTCTACTCAACAGACAATTCTTCTTACAGGTGAGAGCGTGACCAGACCCGGGGAAGAACCTGTTTCAAAGATAACAAAAACAACCTATTCCTATTCAACTCCTGAAGAGAATAGTACTTTGTCCATTGAACCTTATGAGGATGAAGATGATGAGAAACCAGAATCATCACCACATTCCAGTAGGAAGTCTTCGGTGGTCAAGAGCAGCTCTCCTGAGCAAAGAATCATTGAAGATGGAGAGATTGAATCTTCGGTCAGGTCTTCCAAAGTATCTTCTTTTTCGAGGGAAAGTAGCATGAAGAAGTTCCAACTTGGACAAGAAGACACTTCAACAGCAACAAAAACTCAGATTACACTTCGGCCAGGAAAGCTGAGCACTGATAACGATGCCAATAGTGTCCGCAGAAGGTCCAAGTTATTCGAAGAGAAGATTGATTCTCAGAAGACCCAAAATACTACCAATAAATTCTCGACATCAAGTCAAAAGATTGATGACAAAGAAATTGTTTCTAGTAGGACAAAACGGACAGAGTCGAGCAAAACATCTGGTTCACGCTCACCGACAAGATCTATATCTCCCGAGAAAAACATTCCAAACAAGACAGAAAAGGAAACATCTAAAACCGGTAGTAAATACTCAAGTTCTAGGATTTCATCTACCACTCAAAGATCTGATAGTAGAATCTCACCAGAAAAAACCCCTGATTCAGTTCGGCGGAAAATTTTAGCGGATGAGGAAGATGAAGATGAAGAATACGAGTTCTCTCGTAAGTCGAGCTACAGCCAGTCCTCTCAAGTTACTCAGTCAGTGAAACAAGTAACAACAGTAAGTTCCTCATCATATGAAGCTCTTGAAGAAAGGCGGTCTTCTAGAGACAGAGCCTTGGAAGACTTAAGTACATCCCCAGAGAGAATGATCAGCAACATTGACTATGATGATGAAGAGGGTAACTACAAGTTGTCAGGTCACTACACATCTTCCTCAACTACCAAGCATTCATCTAGATCAGAAAGGAACAAGCAAGAAAATGAAACTGATGGCCAAAAAATTCTGGGCAAACATTCAAAAGCTGTTCGCTCCTCCACAACAGAAACCACTAGTTCTAATGTTTCAAGATCTTCAACTCCCAGTACAACGGGAAGGAGGAGATCATCGGCGGCAGGTGATGATCGAGAGGATTCACCAACACCTCCAGGATTCTCCCGAGGGGCTCGTGGAGGGTCAGTCAGGGCTCTTTCACAGAAATTCCTACAGGTGGCAGGTAAGACTTTCTTTTCTCTTTATGACACAAAATTTCAAAAATATATTTTGAAGTTGGCTGTTATTGTGAGAGCTAGGTAAAGTGTTATTCATTAATAATCTGAGAAAAAAATTTTGTGTTTTACTGTGTTGGCATAACATAACTAATTCTACATTTTGCAAAACAAAAATAAATTTCAGACTTGAATATTTTTTTTTTGGATTTGTTTGAATGTGAACTAATTTCAACATCAATCATTATAATTTCTATTTCATTATATTTTTGCTGCTAAATATTAGTATGAATATGCATCATGGCTTTCATTAACTTAAATCAAAGGATTGTGCTTTTTAATTAATATGGATTTGCTTTAAAAATAATATTTTTGTTCTCATTTTGCTGTTGTTAATGCTTTTATAATGAAATTTCATTTACCACCAATCTTTAATTCTACATCTTAGAAAATGTTTTCAAATTTTGTGAATAAAATACTAGTCTGATGAAATTGATCATAAAACCTAATGGTTTTCAGATGGAGTATTGATAACTATGATAACAATTATTTCATAGAGAAACTGACATACTACTGGACTGTAAATTTATTATATTATTCTTAAATATACATAAATCTCTTAAATTGCAGTAAACATTTCATGATAAGAGATTCATGTATGTTTTTGAACCTCCAAACATTAAGTATATCTACTCACAATAAAGTATTTACTATGGGAGTCTCCCCAAATGAGGACAGTATCTCGAATGAGATCACCTCAGCCATTCAAATTGCAATTATCATTTGGTCGATTGGGTTGGGAGGCGAACAGGATAGTGAAGTGGTAACGTGCCAACACGCAGAACTGGAGGTTCTGGGTTTGAATCACAGTCCTGTCTTCCATTTTTATTCATTATAACAACATGTTCATGAATATTTTGAATTGAAGATTTGTGGTACATGTATTTTCAATCTTTGCTTTTGAATTGAAGATTTGTGGTACATGTATATTCAATCATTGCTTTTGAATTGAAGATTTGTGGTACATGTATATTCAATCATTGCTTTTGAATTGAAGATGTCTGGTATATGTATATTTAATCATTGCTTTTGAACTGAGAGCTAACCCCCATTGGATGTGTGCCCTCCTGCTAACCCAAATGCCCTAACATGTACCCCTGGCACAGCTGAGGCGAACAACAGTGAGTCATCCCGAACACAACGAACTTATCCCAGGGCAGGGCTCATCTTCAGGTCGGCAAGTTTCCGGCTTAATAATGGCTCTGTGAGCTCTCCAACGGAAGAGCCAGGTAACTAACCTACCTCAGCTTCATGCACTTAACTCTTTGATCAGCACCAGTTGGATCAGTTAAATATTTTAATACTATACTCAGAAGATAACTAACCAGAAATACAAACCACCAACTAACGTACTTTTCTGGAGAATACCTAACAAGACAAATATAGGTTTTTGAGAAATGCAATACAAGGTCAAATCTCAATACCACATGACCTTGTTAATTCTGAAAATTTTCTTTATATTTTACATTTAAATTCTGAAAATGTACGTGAATAAAAACTTTGATTATATCTACACAACTTTATTTTCAATAAAAAGAGTAATACAAATCAAGGCTTTTGTAGCTGAGCAAAACAGCTTAATTAAAATTTCCACATTATTGACTAACCTCTATTTTTTTCTAATGAAATAGGATATCTTTAAATATTCCAAAAGTTGTTCCATGAAACTTTTATGATTCAAATGTCTTTATACACTTCACAAAAGTTACATATTATTGTGAAACATGACGGAGCTGCTACATATCGTCAGGGGACCTCTGGAATTGAAGGATTAGAAATTGGACTGTCCCCTTTAATAGCTTAATTGTTACTGAAGGTTGGTTGAAATTGCTGAACTGTTCAAACTTCTGACTGTGGTTGGGAATGGCTTTGCAACTTAATGTACAAACTATAATATTGAATGACTTTGCTACAACTGTTGTATTGCTTGAATTTCTAGATTTATTAGAAGTATTTCTATGTATAAATCATGACTTGATTGTGTTTGTTTTATTTTCAAATCATGATTTAACTTCAACATTCAGTAAATTTGGCATAATTACTCAAAATAAATTTTGTGGTTAAGAAAGTTCGGTCAATTCAGAAAAAATTAGTATTAAAAAATTCTAAATACTCAAACTTTTCTTATTATAAAATTAAAAAATACTCAATTTTTATATACCTAAAACTATTATCAGACAATAGTAGATTTATAATTATTAAAACTTTAAACGTTAAGCATTTCAAATATGAAGTACAAAATTGTCAAATTATCAAATAAGTTCATAGATAATTTTCAAATAAGGTAAGTACAGTTTCATAAGCATTACCGAGACATTCATGCTGCAATTGATGTTTAATTTTGAAATTTGTCTATTTATTTATTCATTATTTCTGAAAATTGAAGTGACTACCAATATTTTATGCTGTATCATATTCACTAGGTGTAACTAATATGAAATAATTTCAAAAAACTTAATGAAAGTTTAGTGAGGAAGTAGAATATATTTAAGGATTTTTTATTTCTTGGTTTTGAATCTCATCTTCATTTTGGTTAGTTTATTTTAGCCTCATATTTTTTTATGTTTGAAATAATTTCTTCTGAAATTTTATTATAGGATGTGGCTAGTTGCTTTCTCAGAATGTTGCATTATAATTATATCTTTGACCAGGAAGTTTTCTTTCTCAATGTTTTCAGCTTCTCCTTCTTCTAAACAAACAGCATCAGTGGAAGCGAAGACCAGCTCCTCCAGTGCACAAAGTACTCCAAAAGCTGATCAAGAGAATAAGACTTTCCTCAACTCTCAGACGAAAGTAACTGGAGTGCAAGATATTCTCTCTCGCATGAGGAATGCTGACCAAGGTATACTTGCTATTCTTTTTTAATTCCGATTATTTTTATATTAGATTACAGGCAATAATCTGAATCATATACAAATTAAGTTAGTGATTGAAATTAAGTTGTTTTTATTGATGTTATTTTTTGTTGAGTAGTTTTTTTTTTTAAGAAATTTTTTTGTTATACTCGTCTTAAGTTGAAAAGATTAATTTTCCATACACAATGAAAGGTATAATCATGATTGCATTATGCTTTCTACGTTTGTGGATAAATTGTATCATGTGGCTGATTATACTATCTTTAACGATATTGCAATAATGATGCTTATTTAATTAAAAATATTAGAGGTAATTTGCTGTATTGTATTCCTGGCGTTGACTTCAAAAGAATATATGGGGGTCTAAGACCTCAACAATTGCAACCTTTTCTCCTTTTCAAAACTGACTAACATATAATATAATAACTGAATTATTTTTACTTGTTTAATACATAAGGTTAATGAGTAAATAATTAATGAGCTGTTTTTAGCGGACAATATTTATTTTTTAGAGTTCAGTGGAAAAACATCATCACTTTCACTCGCAAATGTATTTCACTTGATAATGGTGCCACTGGGTACTGAAACGTCATAAGTTTTTAAAATATTTATTCTTTGTCATACTTACTGACATTTGCAACTTATTGAACAGAAGTTGAAACATTGTAAGAAATTCTAAATAATAATTGTCTATAGAAAAGGTTGTAAAAAAAAATACATTTATTGTAAAAATAAAATTCACAAACTTCGTAAGAACGTGGAGGACAGTAAACTAATTTACTCTCCGAAGCAAGTAAGAAACCATTCCATCAATTCTGATCTAGGACCTTAAGGTTGAGGCAGATTGATTAATTTAAAAACATTGTAGACTTTTCCATTGTACTTCAATTTTATGTATAAGTTAAAAAAAAAAAATTAATTATGAAAGTCAAAAAGTATTTACATTTACACTGCTGATGCTATCTAGCAAGGCAAGTGAAGTGAGCATACAGACCTCCAGAGCAGATGAGCTAATTTTGAAACTTCTTAATTTTTTTGGCTAAGAAAGGTTTCTCATGTTGCAAATGACACCCACAGCTACAAAAACAGACTGACTCTTGAGTTTTACTGATGAGGTATCTTGAAGTAGTAATGTTTGGTAGGAATGACGTAAAAAAACTTGCAGCAAAACATTACATTGTCAAATAGGAATTAAATTCCTGGTTATTGATTGGTAACATGACATGCACCAATGAAACTCATATATATTCTTTAAGTAATAAAATTAATATAATTTGAGAACCTTAGATTGTGGGTGGTTATTGTGGTGAGTCAATAATGGTTATTGTTTTGCAGATACCCAAGAGGGAGATAGTATGGAAGACGCAGAGGCCCGCTCGTTGCTTAACAAGTTCCTGGGAGCACAAGTCATCCTGCAAGGCATGGAACCCCTTATGAAGGGCGTCGGAGAAACCCAGTCGCAGAGTGCTGCCCTGGTCAGCCAAGTTGAAAGACAACGAGTCCTCAAGACACAAAAGGTAAGTTACTTTGCTAAAAAAAATTCCTAAAAAATAGTTGAATGTTCTTGTGCATTACTTAAATCAAACTATTCATGCACTTGTTTTCTACATCTTCAAAATTTGTAATTTTTATTTCAATATTTGTAAGTTACTATGTTGTGTAACTGGAATTTCTTATAACTGTTCACAGTTTATAACTGTAATTTCTTTGAAATTAACAGACAAAGCTGATTCCTTATGTACCTTGTATTGCAATCTCTGATGCATTTCTCTAAACGATTTGTTTATCTCTGCTTCATAATATAAACTTTATGTTGCTAGCATTTCATTACCAGTGCTTGCAATCTTCATGGGTGCTTGCAAATTTCATCTTTATGAAATTTAATAAACTGATCATTAAGCACTTTTCAAAATCTATCATGGATTGTATACTGACTCCCTGATATATTTTAAAGCTTTGAACATACATGCAGCAAGGAAAAAAGCGCAATAAAAGTTTTAGTATGCTGTATTATTAATTTTAAAATTTATTGATCTACCTTTGTCTATCTTCACCAATTGATTGAACCTTTCTATCATGCTTGATATCTCAAGCAGTGGAAGAATTAATATAAACTGTTTTATTTCAATTTTAATGCATAAATAATGTATGAAAGTTTTTGCAACAAGTATATATATGAAAACGCAATATTTAGCCATCAATTATGGGATGAGAAATTTTTGTGTAAATTTTATTTGAAATCAGATGAATAAATAGAGTGAGATGTTTATAAAAAGAAATTTTTAAATTCTTTTAGCAAGAATTTTATCTGATGTGATTTTAGGTGTTACCTTTATTAGTTAATGAACTTTATTAACACAACATGGCACAAGTGCACCTGCATGTATATTTAAAATTTTAAATTCATTGTGCCATACAGGCATTTCATTGATTTTTATTTAATTCTTCACTGTATATAGTAAATATATTTTTATTTTTACTGTCTTTTGTTATTTAGGAAATATTCTATTTAATTTGTTTAACTTGAAGACCTCACGTGAAAGTGAATTTTCAAAGGATAAAAGTGAAAAATCAATGATTTGAGAAGAAATTAAAATTGCTTATTAGATTATTTTACTCTTTCTATGTTGTATAAATAGTTAATTATTTGCTAAATTGACCAGGTGTTGCTAAACTGGTTATGTAGTTACATACATACAGTTATGGTAACCCATCAGCCGTGGTACCCTACTCAACTCGTAAGGTGCTATGGTTGTGTACCTTGCATGGTGATAGAACAAGTACTTAATCCACATCAAAAGATATTCTGTTGTTCACACCTCAACAACAATGAATTACACATTCGTATTTGATTATTATTACCTTTAGAGGTGTTATGAATGCCTTACCCCCTTACGCGACTCAAATAGCTTAGGTTTTGATTATTTGTACACATCACACCCATCCCATGTCAACCCTATAGGTGTTGGGATGAAGGCTGTTTTCCAGTAATAGCATTATAAATATAACTTGTATTTTGAAGGTCAAATATGCAAATATATTTCAGGCATAACCGAAGTACTGCTTCAAGAAGCGGGAAAGGGGATTATTTTCTTTCTGTTTTCATTGTCAAGTGATCAAAATTTTATCATGTCATACAACAACTTCACCTAAACAGGTGCTAGAGGAAGATGGGATGTTTTTTTGAAATCTTATGTAGTCTGTGATTTGCCTCATTTATGCCGGCCAAGTGTGGAAAATTTATCCAGAAAAAACCAAATTCTGATTTAAAGGATAGTGTGCTTGGTCATGTGTACAAAATTTTGTTGAGAAGCCCCCAAAAATATTTTTTGATGGTTGGCTCAGGGAGCTGGGGGTGATCTCATATACACAGAGATTCTCCTCTTGTTTTTAATGTCAAGTATGCAAAATTTTGCCAAGATCAAAAAACAAACAAAAAACATTTGTATAAATAGTACAAACACTTTTCTGTGTAGTTACCAGATATGACCTCCAAGTGGAATTCTTAATATTTCTCTTTTAGTCTTAATGATAATAGGCATTCAAAATAAACACAAATTTTTTGTATATTAGTAAGATTCAGTTAAGGAACAGGAAACTATTTATTTTGCTTTTTAATTTTGTACAATATGTTTTCTAGTACTGAGCCTGTTTATATTAATTTTTTTTCTTAATTCTTCTCAAAAAGGTACATTCGTACAGAAAACATTATTGCATAAATTGCAATTAAAGTAGTGTTTGATCCAGGATTCTATTATAGGAGAAACTCTGATCTTAAAGTCATCTCAAAATATGAAAAGTCTGTTAAAGTTAAAGTGCAAAATTATGCATATTTAAGACAATTTATGAATATATTTTAATATTAGAATATATTTTGCTATGCAAGGCAAATACATAGCTACCAAGCATAATTTTTGTTACCAAAGAGAATATTATTTTAATTTTCATTCGTTGAAGGGTGTTGTCTAAAAGTCACTTTCTTCTTGTTGTGAATACCAGAAAGAACACTTGTGTAAGAAATACTGTTCTCATTTATTTAATTGTAACAAATTACGCTATTTAGAAAATTTGGAATTACTTCTAATGGAATTAATTTGTTTCTTCTAGGAAGAATTGTGGAGTCCTATGATACTCCTGGTGAAGTTATTATTTTAGTTTGCAACAATTTATTGTTTTTTTCCCAAGAAGTATAATGATATATATATATATATATTTTTTAATTTGTCAAAAAAGCAGTACAAACTGCGTATGACCACGTGGAGGACAATAAACCAATTTACTCTCCGGAAGCAAGCAAGGGACCATCCCATCAATTCCGATCAAGGGCCCTAAGGCAGAGGCGGATTCAAAAATTTTAGCAAAAATTCCTCGATAAGATAAAAAGTTAGCTGCGAGTTATAATACTAATAGAATGTCAATATGTTTGTAATTTAACGCAAAAAATTTACATGTACAAATTATTATCGAACTATAGATTATTCTGAGTATAGTGTTTAAAAATTATAAGAATTGAAATAACACGAAATTCATGATTTATTATTACAATAAACATACCCCTAGACAAAGCCTAGAGAATCTGCCTCTACCCAAAGGAAAACCGGAGCAAAACCCAGAAACTGGAGCAAAACCATGTTCTTTAATTTGTATTTAAAAAAATAGTTTGAAGTGAGAGATCTGTGCTTTGACTGTCATAGAAATTAGGTTGTTAAAAATCTCTTAAGGAGGTGACTAAAAATCTCAATACCATTGAAGTATTATAGTTTTATACAATAACAAGTAATGTCTCATGCATTAACTTATCATGATTAGGTTCTTTGAAGATGATGTAAAGGTATTCATTATGAAAGACATGGTATACTGTTGTTACGTCGATTATTGTGTGTCCACAAGGTAAGAGAATCAAAGTTTCCAGTGCAACTGCTGCTCTGGGAGTAATATGAATAAATCAGAAGCAACAGGCAACACAATAAATATCATCTTCCATTGATTAAGTCAAGTCTACACTGGTGTAGTATTAAATGATAGTCCATTCCTATATTTTCTTTTTGTTTTACCTTATTTGAAAATGAGGTTTAACCAAAGGTCCCTGACTGAAAAGTCTTTTGGTATGCAACGGGGTAAATTTGAGAGGGTGTGAAACTGATGGATTCCCATCCACCTTGAATAGATCAGAAAATTTATACTTGGTGGACAAATTATATATTTTACTTCTCTACCAAATAGTGCATTTGTTGTATTTGTCTCATCTAACTGATTTATTTAGTAGTTTTATATAGTGATTAGCTATATGGCACCAGGGGAACAGTGCCAAATGTGGCAGCAGGGGAATTTCATTTTGAAGCAGTTAATATAAAATAGCGAACCCTCCTTGTCAGTGGTAGTGGACCATGAGCCTTCTTATAATTTTTAAGAACTGGTGGGGGGTGCTAGTTCTAATTTACGCAGATGAGATTACCACGGATAAAAAATAATATTAACTCTTTAAGCGTCGCTCCCACGCGCTCCCGCTCCACTACACCCGTGGTTGGAATGTAGACGGATCATAAAGATCCATCCGAATTACGATCCATTCCTTTATTAGCATTTCCAATTTACGACTCTAAAATGAGTGAGATCTGCCCTTAGAATTGCATTTACTCGCATTTGAAAATTGCCATTGAAAATTATGTTTATAGGAAGTTGTAGCTGTCGAAGGTTTTTTTCTCTTCTCGCTTGAACAAAATTTTGTTGTAAGAGGCAAGTGATTTCGAATCTAATCGTCTCAGTTTTTCTAAAGTTCTTCTTGAAAAATTCTAGCAGAGAAACGCTAGAGTACAAATGTTTCTAGATTCTTTTCACGCTCCGGTTAACAATCGAGTGAAGTATTTTCGTGTTCGGATACTTTATAACCTCGTATTTTGACTTAAATAGATTGAAATAAAGCAGTTTTAAAAGATAATGAAAATTTTGTATTTTTGTATAATTACGTTCTTACCCAACATTCTATAGCACCGTGGTAACCTTGGATGCAATTTTTTTATTTTTGCGAAATAATGTAATTGACTCATCTTTGGGCGAATGTTGGTGATGCGTTCTCATGTTTTCACATATTATCGTATCTTTCATTTATATCATTTGTTTTTCCATAAGATATTTGAAGAGATAGTTGTTGAGGTGCTAATAAGAACTGTACGCGTTAAGATCAGACGTAATGAGCGTCCTTCGCAATCCGTGTGGAGATACGTAAATTGTTTCTTCTCTGAACGACTATGTCTGTCTCTCTCAGTGACTCACATTCAGCTGACTTTGCTTTGTCCTCGTGCTTCACATTCTTTTCTGCAACTTTGGCCTGCGAAGCAACATAAGGAAATAGTGTGTAAAAATAACAGCAACATATATTCTATGTTTGAAGAGATTAAATAATAAAATAAAGTATTTTTTAGTTCCTTTATGTAGTTATTGCTGTTCAATAATGGTTTTAGTTGTGAATTATTCAAGAAAATTTTGTATAGGTCATGTCACACTTTTCGAACCGCTCCCCCCTCCCTCGGATTACGTGACGTAATATGCGAATGACCCCTAATTGCCAGTAAGATTTTTTTTTGTGGAACGCATGTCAGTGAGGAGTCGTCCTTAAATTACACAATACACCATAGAAGTACCTTGACATTGCGCTGCGTTACAGCGGGGAACGGGGAGTTATGCCTTGGTGTTACGTAACGCTGTTTCGAAGGGCATTTGACTTTTGACTTAAAAAAATATTCATCTGTAGTCCTTGTACCAACCCCTCAGTGAAAGCAAAGATTGTCCCCACATTTTCCAGGAAGCGACAAAACTTTATCTAGCGTTACGTAACTGTGTTACGGGAGCGTTATGAAGAGAATTGGGGAGTTAGAAATGTGTAATTTTTGTTACGTTATTTATGGGCAAAAGCAGATATATTTGATTTTTTATCAGCTATTTGGTAAGATTGGATACTGCTAATAAACGTCTTTGGTTTGTGGAGGATCATATCGTTAAGTTATTAGTTTTTGCATCTCTATGCGCATTGAGAGGTAAAGAAGAAACAGGACTGCACTTCCTAGCCAGGTGTGGAAGGTAGAAGAAGTGAGGTGTAAAGACCAATGAGGCATGCTGCGAGTTCGCCCTTCAACGTTGACCCGTGACTCAAGTTCGTAAAGAGACAAGACTTGGCGTCGCCTGAAGGGCATGTTCTGTTTTCCCCATATTCTCTTTATTCAAGTCGCTCTCGCGACAAATTAAAATCTATTCAAGTTTGCAATCGAACTTCTCCATCCAGCTGGTGTTACAAGTTAAAGATCATCTCGGGCGTACTTAAACCCGACAGATCCTCAGGTAGAAGGATAACTTCACCATTAAAGTCGACACTTCCTTAAGGATTAGGTCTACGCCGGTCTACCTGTGCACGTCCCGTGAATCCCGTAAACGAGTTGGCTATACCACAAAAAAAATCCATAAAAATTGTGATGTTGTCGTAGAATAATTGAAATGTACGCTTAAAATGATGAAAAATGATACCAAACACGACCTTACTGGCATCAAATGCTCATTTGACTATTAGTTCAGTAATTAGATGACGAAAAGAAGCATGCCAAGAAAAAATGTTTTTTCCCTTTCAATATTATTTTAGTTTTTCGCCTATAACTTTAAAACAACACATTTTTAGAACAAAATATTCTTGAACAGAAAAAATATTCACTAAATTTCTAACAAATTACATTCTGTACTGTTTTGTCACCGAACGAACGGAAAATGTTAAAGAGAGTGATTAAATTGACAAAAATTCTTCAATGGATCTAATTGAATTATTACTTGAGAACTACAAACTTAGAGAAAATGTCTTCATACGAAAATGAAATACATTAAACGTCCTACAAAACGCATTATCCTGGATATTATTTTTCTGACAATCTGTTTATCCTCTTCTGCGCGTGGAAGTTTTCTGCATATCTTTGTCGACGAGTCGATACTTATTATTTAATTGCATGAAATAGGGTAGTTCTGATTTGATGAACCGAAATTTTCGACCTCGACCGAAGTACCAGAAAAAAGTAAAATTTCACCATTTCTCACTTTGCATGGATTTTAACATTGAAGCAATGGGTTTTAGGAATAAAATGCTATGTCATTTTTTTCAGTTCTGTGAATTTACAAGAGTTAAAGACCAGAATTCGAACCATATTTGTACCACAGACACCATGCAAGGAAAAAAAGCATAAGTTGTCTCTACTACATGTTAAGTTCAACGCGCACAAGCGGATAAACAGATCGTCAGAAAAAGAAATACTCTGAAAAACTCATTTTGTTGGACGTTCAATAAATTTCATTTTCGTATAAGGACGTTTTCTCTAAAAGTAAGTAGTTCTCAAGTTATAAACAAAATACGGGAAAAATAAGATTTTTGATCCATTGTACAATCGCGCTCTTAAGCCTTATCCGTTCGTCTGACGACAAAATGACACAGAACATAATTTGTTGGAAATTTAATATGACATTATTTAGGCACAGTGGTGTTAACTTCTGAAAATGTGTTATCAAGTGATAAGCGGAAAACTGAAGAATGAGCATTTTAGAAAATCTTAGTATTTTTTTAAAAGTTTATTGTTGAAATCTGGACCTGCAGCTTCGTTCTTTCCCCTCCTTTCTTGTATTCCTGGTAATTTTTTTAAATTAAAAAATATCGAGCTGCCGCTAAAAAAATAAATTTTATTTGAATATGAGTGAATTCTTTATAATATTAGAGAAGCATCTGATACATTTTAAACAAAATAGCTGACGACAATAAAATATNAATTTTAAACAAAATAACTGACGACAATAAAATATAAAACATACTAGGATATTTTCTCTCTAAGAAACATAGTGACTGAATTTGGAAACTTAAATCTATTATTCAGAGAATTGCTTGAGAATTCTAGAATTCCAAGTTTCCAAACATCAGTGGTGTAGAATTTTTTTATACAACTTATTCTTATATTTTATTCTTATATTCATTTTGTTCTTGTATTTCATTCTTATATACATTTTGTTCTTGTATTTCTTAATTTTGTGTGTCGACCTCCGAAAACATGTGAGTAATGACGCTCTTGTAGTCAACACCCGCACATACATTACTAACAACAGAAATTCAACAATAAATGAGCAATTCATGAGGAAACACCCCAATTATGAGGATAAAAGAAGAACTTTCATGCTTGAAAAAAATATTTTGACGAAAAATTGAAGTTAAATCTAAGCTGTCTTAGCGGCTACCCTTTTTATTTTTGACATTCAGACGAATAACCAAACCTGCTGTTACAAAGATCTGTCTTATTACTTCATTCATATCATAAACTGCATGAAAAGCACCTTGATTTAGAGGGAAATAAATATTGTGTCAGAAATAAAACCGGAGCCAAAAAGTTCTCCAAAGTTCTAAAACTGGAAGTGCCGAACTAAGTGCACTATCTAGAACCTACGCATTTACTCTAGTACGATAAACAAAATAATTGTTTTCCTTTCAATCATATGTTTCATGAAAACATCAAGAAAATTATAATTGAGATTCTACGCACATTGTTCTCGGAATCAGAGGTTCCCAAAACTGATATATTCGTCAAAATTTCGCGACCGAATATTTTTCACGATTTCAATACTTTCCATATAGTATATTAACAGAAGCTTAAACCTCAGTAATGTCATAAATACGTCGTGTTTGGGTTCAATTTTATTGGAATTATGTGTAGGATTCAAAAAAATTAAGATAATGGGAATAAAAATAAAAATGTTTAATTAATAGCACTTTAAATAACTCTCCAGTAAGTGACCCATGACATCCATTAGCAGCAGGTCGGTCGGTTGGCAGGAGGATGCGCGGCAGGCGGCGAGCCGTTGGAGCGGGTAGAATCTGTCGAGTTTGATGGTACCCAAAATTTTTAATCCCTTGCCCGACTTTATGACCATCACGAAGTGTCGAGTTTAAGAATTCCGATGAACTCTACTCTTGTGTTTTCCTCATTTCCGTATTTATCAATAAGTTTTGTTATATTATATTCAAAATATTTAAAAAAACCAGTTTTTCTGGTGGGGAGGTGGGGAGACACTGCCCGTAGTAGTCGTTGTGGAGGCAGCCTACAGTATTATTTCAATTGTATGAGACGTTGAGCGTTTGTAGTCTTGGATTCGTATCGAAAAGTACCGGTTCGAACGCCGTAATGTAGAATTAGTCGGTTACTTATTGATCTGCGACGTATCTTCCGTAAACTAAGGTCGAATACATTTATTCATATTGTATGAAGCTGTCAAGTTTGAATTCTTCGTAGCCAAACGTAATTGAATGAGATCGTTACATATTTTTATCCAACTTAGATCTCAAAGTCTCTTCAATTTTCCTTGGGATATATAAACGTCTGCTTAGTTGTTATAGTCTCAGATGGAAATGTGTGAACAAGATCTGATTCCGTTGAAAATGGCGTGAAGCTTAGAAGCGATAATGGACGTAATGGCGTCGGTGTTGGCGGCGCCAGACATGGCGTTGGCGATAAAAAGTTGGTGCGGGAGAGATTTATTTTGGTTCCGAGGCGATTCAAGGTCGCGGAATTTCTCCCCACTTTATCGTCGTCTGTTCTGTCACTTTGGTTGACGCAAAACGGGACGCAGCAGCTCCTCCGCTCAAGAAGTCGGTCATTATCAAATATGTTTACTTCGCTGTTGGGTTGACTTGGTATAAAATAGTGTCGACGACATGAATCTGCTATTAGATTTGTCTACAAGTCATTATTGTACGAGTTTCGTAAGAAATTGTTTCGGATGTATTTAGGACTCGTGGTCTTATAATATAGATTAATTATACTTTATTTATCCTATTTTTATTTAATTATACTTTATTATCCTATTTATGGTCTGGTGGTGTGGGGTACTACTTCCTCTTCTTATCTTCTGTTATTACTATTAATATCTTTTGATACTTTTTTTTAAATTTTCATCTTTAAAATTGTTGATTGAGTGGTAATACGAAGTTTTACTATCACTTGAGGTTTATTCGACATTCAGCTCAAAATCCATAATGTACCCGTAAGAAATTTGCGCAGAAGTGATACTGGTGTGATAAGAGAAGTGAGGCGGTTTGCTACCATGCCGATAATACTCTGCCGACTTGTACTTTATGACGTTTATTGGTACTTTTTCCTTCTTTATTTGATTCGTTTTCGAGATAACGTTAAATTCCAGCGCCGTTCAACTGTCGTGGAAGCTCTTTTACTGTCTTAGAGTTATTGTACATTTACATCAAATTTTTCATCAAGCATTGTGGGGCACAGTTTTGTGTCATAAATCTACACTTTCAGAATTAATATTTAATGTGTGGTGAGAAAAAATAGTGAATTGTGTTCGGAATTACCTCGCCATGCATTACAATTCGGAAACATTTACTAAATACTAAAAATACTTTAAAAAAATAAAGAAATATATTATTAAATTCTTTTTCAGTTGGGTAACATTGTGACAAGCCCCATCGCGTGCCGGCCCGATCAATTGAAACTAGAAATGGTTCGCAGGCGAAGATAACTCGTGTGACACTGTCATATACGTAACAAATGTAACATTTCTAATCGCTAGTATCTTCAAGTTCCTAGACGGGTAACAAGCTAATAGCCCGGAATGGCGTTCAAGATAATTTTCGTAATGATACCAATTCCTTTTCGTCGCCCGTCATTGAACTTTATGATTCGTCGGCCGTTGAAACCACCGCTTCCTCTCCCGTCGCCTGCTCTCGTGGGCGACGGTGCTGCCTCTGTTCTTAGTTCACTGCTGCGTCATCGCGGTCGTTAGCACTTCGACTTGGCTGAACTCTTTATGAGACTGAGAACGTTACTTCCGGCAGAACTACAGCGACTACAAAGGGAACGAGGAGGAGAAGGAGAGATAAAGACACATACGAGAGGTTGGCGAGAGAATTAATGCGAATGTCCAGGGTTCGAGTTACGGAGGGGGTGGTGGGGGTGAAAGCCAGGGAATTTCCCCTCCGTCTGATACTTTTTTCCCCCCACTTCTACAACTTGTGTTTATTCCCAACCGGGTGAAAACCATTCCACCTCTCGTGATTGTCTGGATACAATGTTAGAATTAGTCGTAACGAGGCACTCTACGAATCTATATTGTAAAGAGACGAAATTATAACATGAACTAGCGGATAATCCTGGCCCGGGTTTTCCATCCTGGCCCGGGTTTTTCTCCGTTTTTCCTTCTGGTAGAGGCGGATTTATCATACAGGTTCTCTAGGCTTTGTCTAGGGGCGTGTTTATTGTAACAATAAATCGTGAATTTAGTGTTATTTCAATTCTTATGATTTTTAAACACTATACTCAGAATAATCTATAGTTCGATAATAACTTGTACATGTAATTTTTTGCTTAAAATTACAAACATATTGACATTCTATTTGTATTATAACTCGCAGCCAACTTTTTATCTTATCTAGGAACTTTTGCTGAAATTTTTGAATCCGCCTCTGCCTTAGGGCCCTTGATCGGAATTGATGGGATGGTCCCTTGCTTGCTTCCGGAGAGTAAATTAGTTTTTTTTCCCTCCACGTGGTCATACGTAGTTTGTACTGTTTTTTGACAATAAATTTATTTATAAAATTTATAAATCAATAAATTTAGTGTGTAAAGTATATACAAATTAAATACAAAATTTCAAAAACTATTATTTTCTTGACTATAAAGTACTGTTTTGAAATTTGAAAAGACAAGTTTTAAAATTGTTGTCCCCCCTTTGTACATTTTCTGCAATTCACTGCGAATGTCGACAGCATGGCCACTGGTTCAATAGCAACGCCACCGGAACAATTCTTTCCGTAGGGGACGACGGGAGACGAAGCTATTGTGGTTGCACTTAGTTTGAGATCGTTAACAAGCTGTATCAGAAATAATTATTTAATAACAATCATTAATTTCAATTTTTTGTTATCACAAATTTGAAGTGGAAATAATTTAGTGACGCTTTTTAAAATGTTCTTTAAAATTTGAGGAGAAACTTGAAAACGTGAACGCGCTACGAGTACGAAATTTATGTATTCATGGTGTTCAAGTTTCACTTCCATCGGACGTCTCGTAAATTGTTTTATTATATTAAAAAAATTGGTTCATTTCTCCAATTACTTTTTCCATAATTATTACTGCATAAATTCGTTTATTGCCCTCCACGTGGTCATACGCAGTTTGTAACTGCTTTTTTGACAATAAGTTTATTTATTATTTTAAAGTTTATTTATCCTCGCGTAACCAGTAGCTTATCTACAACCTACGAACCCCGGGGCGGGAGTGATTTTGGAGGTTTCCTGTTCCATCCAAACACCAATTTGTTTGCATAATGCGTTAAGGATACCTTAAAATATTTTGAAACTGAAATTGGGGTTATTTAATAAGTAATCAGCTATTGGTAATTAGTTATAGTAAAATTATAGTATTTTTATGTTGAATTTAACGTCCCTATATTAATTTCGGTGACCCATTAGGAGGCCCCTTACAGGATGAGGTCTGGGGAGGAACATTTTAAAGGACATTTTACCTAGGTACGCTACTGCTCATAACTTGAGTTTATCTGTTTTGTTACATTTTTATGTACATTCAGCGTCCTTACACGCTTCAAGAGTTTTATGGCGTACTTGTGCCTGAAATCACAGGTGTGATTTCAGACCCCGAAGGCTTTTCTGTAGCTGGCGATATTGGATACGTGAATACAATACTATCATCGCAAAGCTTGAATTACATGTCTCCTAGTTGTTTCTTGTGTTTGGAATATGATAAAATAGTTTTCTAATAATAAGTAAATTAAGTGCGAAACTAAAAACAGCTTTCCTTTATCGTCCTATACGACCCTTTGTACGTTGCATAACATTGAGGCGGTTGTTAGTTGTTTTTCTCGATTTCGTAATTGGCGTAAGGCGCACGCTTGGATTCTGGGTAGGGAGAAGCGGATGCTATAGCTGATTCTAGCCAAGAGTAAGGACGAGACGAAGCTACAAATATCGCAGGAGATGAGGCGCAACACACTATTTTTTTGTAGTTTAAAACGCGAGGAACTGAACTTCAGTGTATACGAGTATCATACGCTGCGAATATCTCGTGCTTGAAATAAAACCACGCGAAAGTTCTCAAAGAAAAGGTCTGTTTTCAAGCATATCCTACCACCGTTTGATCCTCGCCAATTTTAAATGCGTACGAAATGTTTCTATTATGAAAATAAATTATTGACATTGAAAGCGATTGCAATGATACACTAGTCTGGTTTTGAGGAACCGATCTTCCGCTTTAAAATGTTATTTCTTATTTCAAAATGAAAAAATATTGTGTCCAAAAATTGATTCCTTTATATATATTTTTTAATTTTAGTATTTGTAAATGAGAATTATAGCGTGCTATTCAAGGTGTACACGGGGTGGTATGAGGTGGTTGGGTGATACGGGCTATTGTTAGTAGGTGGGCCGGTTTGCTGGGTTAACCAACAACTTGGTCCACGTGGATATGTTAGTAGTAGTAGTTAGTAATGGTAAGATGGTGATACTAGGAGTAGTAGGAGATGGGTAGAAGGAGGGGGGTTCGCTTTTCAGTAGTCGTTTGAATTACTTCCTTGAAAATGTAATGAGTAGTATAGAATACTTTTTTTTTTGGAGAGGAAGATCTTTCTTAGTATTTGAAAATATTTTCCTCATTTTCGTTTGTGTTTATTACCTTGGTGTGCTGACGAACTGCTGGACGGGAGCGGGTTCTTTCCGCGAAAACATTAGACTCATGGNTAAATGAATGGAATTTTCGTATCGTACAAAAAATTACGTCGGACAAGAAGTAAAATTTTTAAAGGCGGACATCTGCCTGTGGACAAATTCGCCCTCCTCCCCGTTTCTGGGGTGCAATTTCAACATTTTAAGTGGGAACAGCAATTTTTTATCATAGGTTCAAATTTTTGATAAAATAATAAATTAGTTTTACTTGCATCGTTTTTTTTTCTTCGATTTACGATAGACAGCGCTGTAACGTTCTGCCAACAATCGTTTTCATCCATTGCAAATGTGGTGGACTACCTCTTAGATTCATTAACAAAATGAGTGCTATGCAAAAGTTGTCCATTCCAACAAATAATAACTGAAAATCGATATAACCTGGGTGTTTTAATTTTACTGAGAAATAAATAAACTTACGATAAAATGTAATTGTATAAAACAAACATGGAATATGGAATCATCCGAAGGTTTGGATATGCCACATCCAAAATTTGGATTTCATTTTCAGAAGTTTGGAGACATTTTTTCTTCGTGAAAATTTCTTTTTCACATCCAAACCTGTTCCCAGTGTATCCGTTCGGAGCTGTTGTCGCGACGTCGTCGTGGGGGTGCATGCGTGCCTGGCGAGGCGCCCGCCTCCTGCACAATATGTTGTTTGACGCGCGCACGTCTGTCTCCAAGACGGAAATTTACGCGGCGCAGCGCGGCGACGCCCGCGATCCGGCACGCGCTCACGATGCTCACAAAAAGCGCTTGTGTGCACGTGGGCCACTTGCGTATATACCCAGAGGCACGACACAGAGAGACTGATGTTTTGTGGGCGATTCGCAAGTAGCATAAATTATGATGAATAGCGCCTGTTTTACAATTTTTCTTCTCATAAAAGATACAAACTGATTACTTCGTATTCATTCTTTATGACACAAAAACACAAAACTTGATTATTTACTACATATCACGGGAGCCTCGCCGGTCCAATTTTCCCTCCCGAGGCATGACGCGGCTGCACCACTTCAGTGCAATGCTTTCCAAAATCTAAACTATTCGTCTAAATTTTACAATTTAAGGACGGTTTTTTTAAAATATTTGTTAAATGCACAAAATTAATAATTCGTTGAATTTTATGATGATTGATCTTTTTCTTCATTAATTACTCTCTTAAATTGAAGCATTTTAATTTTTAATTACGTTTTATCGATAATTTAGGTTAATTTTTGTAGTTAGAAATATGCAAATACAAAATATTTTCGGACTTTTTCGTTTTGAACCTTTTGAAGCAAACAATATTGCCATTCATAGTTGTCATGTATCTCTAACCGTTTAGGCTGCGTTAGCGAATATAATTCTCCTTTTCCTATATCTTACCAGCATTTATTGTCAAAAAACATTTGTATCCTTTTTACCACTCATTTAAAAAATAAATGTTAGCCTAAGTTTAGATGTCGAGGATGAACAATCTCGTTGACAAATTACATTGCGATCGCTTTAGTGGTTTAGGAGTGATCAGGTAGCAGACAGACAGACACTTTTGTGTTACGAATTTATATATTAGTATGGATTATATTGTTAGACATTTTTTTAGCGAGTGTTGATTTCTCAGAATTTTATTTTAAAAAAGAAATACAATTTAAGAATCTGAAATAGGGAATCATTTGCATTATTTTTTGAAATTGGTGGATATTCTTTTGTGATTATCAATTCTTTCACTTTGTTTGGCCTTTCTTGTTTTATTTCGGTTCGCATTGTGCAATGTTCTACCGAATTTAAAACGAAATATTTTCTCCTTATAACGAATGGTTACAATGGTTAATTTAGTACGTTGATTGATATAGTTCTACCTGTCCTTGATCGAAACAAGACATTTCCCTTCGATATTCACTAATGCGAGAAAGTAGTGACAAATAGTGACGTGTGTGAAGAGGTGAGAGAGAGGGGGAGTTGGTTACAACTCGAGCCAAGACGCTGATGTCCAGAAGGGAAGTGTCTCTTTCCCCTTGGTGTTTCTCATTCTCACGGAACGAACTGGCAAAGAACGATGAACAGACTCCCACGAATTTGTCCACAGCTGCCAACTACTTTTTTAAGAAACCGAAATGCATTAGACTGCCCTGCACTAGGACAGGAAAAGTCAGTGCAATGGCCATTTACAGTTATGTAATCATTTCAAGAATTCATTCGGTATCAAATGTAATGAATTTTTTGTTTCATTATTTGGCTACAGATTATATTTTGAATGATAATAAATTTTACGTTCTCTTCGAAATTCAATAGATTTATATTGATATAGATCACGTATTTTTCAAATGCATGTGCTAAGAAAAACGTAGTTAAAACGAAACTAATCTCTCCTCACGAATAAAAAGATATTCCTAACCTCGTAAGAGGGAATCAGCGTGGCTTAGTGCGTAGAGCGCTGAGTTGCTGGCTGGGCCGGGGTTCGATCCCCGGTGAAGTTGGGGTTTTCCATCCCACCTCAACATCCAGACTGACTGCCAGGCCTACTCAGCCCGCTGTAAAATGAATACCAGGGTCTATCCTGGGGTCAAACTTTCGGGGTCTGTTGTGGGATAGTTTGACTTTTTTGACTTTATCCCTCGTAAAATTACTAAAATTAAGCCCTCATCTGGATGAAACTTCAAATTGCATCCATCTATATTTAAAAAATTTAAACTATCATTTATTGCATTGGTGGTTCTTTTTTGTTATTCCACTATTCTCGACCAATAATCAAATTAAATAATGGTTTAGCTCCATATAAAGTGATACTTAGTATGTAAAACATTAAATACTAAATAAGGAAGGCTTGACAATTATCGCCCTCTATTGAATAACGCCCACACTACAGCAAAAGATCCTTTTATTCGTATGACTTGCGTCACGGCTCACGCACACACATTACCGTATATTTCCATTGGAGCGCACTAGCTCGAACCAAAGACGCTCGTAACCCCCAATTTCCAGTTACGCACCGTTCCTCAAAGACCTTAGGACTTTGACACAATCTTTTAATACAAAAAAATTGCCACCATGATGATTATTTGAATAAATGAAAATACTGAACTTTAAAGGATTGTTAAAAATAATTGCAACAAAAGTTCAAATTCCGTTACGTGTGATATGAAGTTTGATATTACGTGTAATTTTGATATTTTACATTTCTTTTGTAAAATAAAATTAACTCATTCTAATGAACAAATTTGTACGCGACTTCTATGTTTTATGAGATTTATAATCCTTATGAATGTATTTCCAGCACCTTAATTATCAAACGGACGGTAATTAACAGTATTTTTTAGTAACACCCAAGACGAAGTTTTAAAAGAGCGTATCTGATATGAAATGATAAATAGTTGCACCTCATAACTGGTATTTTTAAATTCATAAAATTATGTTAAATCTTTCTATCGAATTGTGTAATTTAAACGGAATTAACAGATAAAAATGGATTTAAAGTATATGGCGTAATTTGTCTAGGGAACCTTATATATTCCGTCTATCTATACTGTACTGAGGTACTGTTAACCCCTGTCGCGTTGCATTTTGCTTCTTTATATTGAACGCTGCGGTAAATCATATTTCCAAATGGCCATGGAGAAACTGCTGCTGGAGCGAAGCATCAAAAGAAAGAAGTCGCCTGCCCACTAAGATCGTTGAACTAAAGTCTTTGAAGCCCGCACGTTAACTCGTATCATTACAGAAACATCAAGACGCTGCTGTCGGGATCAGTAAATCTGCCTCGCGAATATCATCCTCTCTAACGGGTATCTGTCTTTAGAACTTGGGAAGCAGAAACTCACGAGTTTCTTACAGCTCTAATTGGGTTCGTCCGTTTCAGTTCTAGAGTTTTATTGTGAAATAAATCCTTCAATTAATATGCTACGGATTAGTGTTTACGTCACACTGTGTGAAACGGATCGTACGTTGCCTGTAGTGAGGTAAAATCTAATGGAGCAAGAAATTGCTTAATGAAGAATTCGTGTAGAATAGTAATAATAATAATAATAATAATTATTATTATTATTATTAACATTATTATTAACACCCTAGGTTTACGCAGAAACACCCTGGGTTTACGGTGTGAACTCGGTGTTAGCACGTACTGCAGCCACTGATGACAGTGATGTTAAGAAAATAATAATAATAATAAATTCCGTGGTCTGTCGAAGCGTAGGTCATCTATGAGTCCTTTCCACTTCCTTCTCTCACTTGTAACAGATCTAAGTTCACTCCAACCTCTTTTCCCTATTCATAAATTAGCTTAATTTCTGCCATCGTTACCATAAAAATGTTCGTTATGAAAAACATTTTTTCGAAAGTCTAAGAATAAAAATAATTATTTTAACCAACGTCAACTCATACATTCCGAAACACTAAGTGTAGGAGGCCCAGTCGTTTACATCGACAATGGTCTGTAATCTTTGTTCAACTCTGCAGACTACCCCATCACAGCAGGACCCTCCGCCGCGCAGGTAGACAAGTTAAAATGTGTCCAAGTTAAAGTATGACTGTGCAAATGCGACAACCTCCCTTCCCGCGTATTTCTGCCTATCTTGAATTAAACTTCTCGAAATTTTGGTACTATTTTATTCGTTTTTAAGAATTCTCATTTTATTTGTAAAAAATGCCATATTCTTGCAAAATCTTTAAAAAGTCACCTTGTAGTGTCATGAAGACCACTGTACAAGCTCCGATTGGAATCTGTTCTGGGATCGGTCGAGGTGTCAGTGGGACTCTGTTGTTGCTGGTTGAAGAGGGGAATGCGGACCACTTGTGTCGTTGCCAGTCCCACCCACATCGCGAACACCACACAGCTCGCGTCAGAACAATTACCAGCTGGCATTGTGATCATACCCACGAGATTCTCTCAAAGCGTAAGAGACGAGGGACTAACTTCTTTTCGGTTTGGTACGAGCAACCTGGAAAAGGGTGTATTTATGCGATCTGTGTGTCTTAAACGTTGCTTGTAAAAGTGTTACAGGCATTTCAAATATCACTTTTTTGTCACTCCATCAAAATCGATTACGCATCAAAGAAAAATAAGCCATTTTTAGATAAATAATTTTAATAATAGTTTTTATCAGGTAATGTGTATATATCCAAATACATAATATTTAAATACAATTTAATTAATAAGAACATCCTGAGGTTGAGGAGCCATCCTAGGCTTTTAACCCGAATATCTGTTTGTCATTTGAGGCCCTTGGTTCTGCTATGCAAAAATAGCGTCCAGCATTAAAATCAAGTAAACAGAAATTTATATCGTATAGGTTTCAATTTCAAAACATTTAGGTTTGTTTTTTGGGTTTCGGTTTCATGTGAACTTCGGAAATGGTTTTCGCTCTTTACTTTATTTCGATAAAGTTTTTCGAGTGCATTTAATTATTTTAGATGCTGTCGCATCGAAATTACGACAATACGTGTATATTAAATAAATAAAAAACGTCAAACTAATAAAATATAAAAATACTCGATTTGTCTAAATATTGTTCGAAATTGTTATAGTAAATTCATGATATAACTTTGGTTCATTTGCGGCGTTCGTTGGAGTCAGTTTCGGTTTGAGGAAGCACAATGCATATTTTGATATCTCTTTCGATTTTAGCAAATTATGTGTAAAAGTTTTTTTAGGGAGTTGGTTCGATTCCTCGGTTAAAACATCAAACACATTTTTAGCTTGATTTCAGAGAAAGACAACGTCCTTGCCAAAACCACGTGTTGCTTCCTCGGGCGCCTGTCCGGCTGTCGCTTACGCCACAGGTGCAAGTGTCTCGTCTGTGGCGGCGCGTAAAGGTGTTCGACGCGAAGATTCAAACGAAACTATTCAGCAAATGAATCGAATGGAGGACGCGGGAGTTTTGATCTCTGTGATCTATCGTACTTCAAAATTCATAAGTGATAAGTGGAAAATCAAATGAACGCAAGAATTATTTTTACGTCTTACGATTACACGCGCTGTACATCTTCAGATGTCCTTTGTACTTTATTTACCCAGATGTGTAAATAAAGTATAATAAACTCATTTATTTATATTTTTTTAAAACAAAGTTCGAACGTTGAATCTATTAAATGAGGACAGTTAGTTTACATAAACTCTACTAGATCCACGAGAAAGAAAATAAATAATCTCTCTAGATTTAGGTAAGCAGTGATCTAAACCTAGCTGTTTTTATTCTCGCCTTCTGCTGTACATATTAAAGGATATTGAAAAATATATAGTTTTAATTTCGGCATATCATTTTCATTGTTTGATTTTTCACTGGAATATTTTTAGAGAGATTATGGTAAGAATCTGTTGTTGGACCACCGTTCAGAGTATTCTCTAATGACGTTGAATTTCGCGGAAAGGTGTTTCGTTTAGAGGGGTCTTTTTTTACCTCGGAGTATTACCATTTTGTGTTTGGCGTAAGATAATTTGATTTTGAAGATACTGAATCCTATCTCCAGTTGGTCTGTGAATCACACTAGCGAGGCAGTATTTTTCTATAACAAATTTCCCTTATTTTCCAAATAACTTGTAGAACACATTAAACAGTACGTTGGCAATAAGTATTTAGTTGAAAAAAAAATCAAATAATTATAAGTATTTTCAAAATTGCAACAAGCATTATACTAAGAGTGAAAAAGAGCGAGTTTAACTAATTACGTGCATTTATGACACTGCATATAAATTAAACGTACATGTTGTAGTAAAACCCATTGATGTCCAGTAAATGTTAAAACATTCATCAAGAAGTATGTGTTATTCTTATCAATGTAATGTCAATTAGCGAGAGAGACAAATATTATTCATTTTCGGGATTCTTTTTCGAAAGAAAAAACATTGACAAATACATTCTATGCAAGGAATTTGGATATTGTGAAATAATCCTACAATTTTGAATTGGTCAGTTCTTTGTAATCTAAAAATGGAAATTTACGAATTCTGATAAATAATGACACATACAAAATTCGATTTATGTTTAGACAAAGAAATAAGGCATTTTTGTTTTAAAAGAAATCATGTCTTACGACATCATGGACAAATACCATTTTTTAAGTGCTTTGAGTAACACTATGTTTCAACGTAAGATTTAAGTTGTTATCTGGTGTAACAGATTATTAAGTCGAAACGTTGTGTTATTGATAGCACATAATGGTGTTCGTCCATAATAAGGTCATAAGTCTTAAATTATTTGTTTATTTTGGTTACATAATGGACGTTAATATTTGTTTTCCCTGACTTTGTACAAATTTCCCTGACCCATAAAATNATCATGTCTTACGACATCATGGACAAATACCATTTTTTAAGTGCTTTGAGTAACACTATGTTTCAATGTAAGATTTAAGTTGTTATCTGGTGTAACAGATTATTAAGTCGAAACGTTGTGTTATTGATAGCACATAATGGTGTTCGTCCATAATAAGGTCATAAGTCTTAAATTATTTGTTTATTTTGGTTACATAATGGACGTTAATATTTGTTTTCCCTGACTTTGTACAAATTTCCCTGACCCATAAAATTCACCGACCTAATAAATTGTCCAGACTTTTTCCAGACTTTTCTAGTCTCTGATCACTCTGTATAAATACGATGTGATTGTGATCGTAAGCGTGAGGCTGGAGGGCGGTGGCAGTCCGTCCGTCCATTGGTTTGTTCGTTCGTTTGTTGGACCGCCCGTTGTGTGTTGGCGTCGTCGGCGCTAATTTTGGCGGGGTCTGCCCATCGTCGTTGGGTTCGCCCGCCTGCTGCTGCTGCTGGCTGCAGGGCGTCCGGCCGGCCGACCGACCGTCGGTTGGAGGCGAGCGGATTCTGCAGAGCAGTGTATTGTAAGGCTTCAACGCGTTCGCAACTCGTCTCGAGTATCTCTTCCTTCCGCGACGACTCTTCGTTTCGTTCGGTGTCGTTCCTCTCTCTCTGTATTTCCTTCTTTCTTTCTTTCTTTGCTGCCGCCTCCGCAACCCTCTACGTGGAGTTGACCTCCGGAACAGGTGAGACCAAAAACGTCGGATACTTTTCTTTTTCCCCTTTTCACAAGATTTTCCTTGGTTTTTTGAAAATAACTTTCCCAATAATCAAGAAATGATATTGATCATGTTCGTAAACTACTCACATTCATATATGGATCGGGGCTCCTCCCACAAGTTCTCGATAGGGTTTTAATTTACATTCTTCTTTCACTTTCCTTCCATTCTTTTCCTCTTGTTAAAATTAATATACTCAGAATTTAGCATTTATTTATATTTAATATTTTAATCAACTATTGCCTGTCCTTTGTTATTTATATTTCTGAGGGCTCTAATGACCTAGATGTAGGCGAGTCCTAAAGCCCTAAAACTACAATAATAATAATAAATTTCAGTCGTGGATAATTGCGTAGATTAATACCAGTCACACGTTTTACGTGTCATAATGTTGATTATTTTATTAAAATGTTCTCAATCCAAATTACTTTTGTGTGATCTGCATTCTATAAAAATATTTTTACCTCTTATAATATTTTGCAAATCAATGGAGTGTTTTGTTGTTGTTGTGATTTTCTCTTTCAAACTGTAAACATTCTACTGCAACATCTTTACCGAATGGTTTAATTGGGCTTGTGGAGCGTAAGTGAAATATTGTTACATTATTTATTCAAAAGATCTTGGACAATTTCTGGAGTCTCGAAAAAACTCGTGGGTAATACGAGTCTGTCAAATCCTATAATCCTTTTGAAAAATCATGTAGCAATCGTTGAATAGGTGAGGTGTGTTCTCATAAATATAACTGCATCACTACTGAGAAAAGAATCATAAAAAAATTGTTTGAAAACCTAATAGCGTCTAAAATTATAAGTGCACACAAACAACTAAACAAAATGATATGGCTGGTCCATGATTTGAAGTGAAAAACAGATTTGGGTTCAAAAATGTAAAGAAAGGGGTGTTTAAAAAAAACAGAAATAAATAGAACTCTATTTTACATTTTATTATCATTTCATAATAAATACATAAATGTAATTTGAAATCGATAGAAATCTTAAAATTAGAAAATTCGATTTTCAGTGATCCATATTTCTCGTCACATTTTAGAAGTGTCAAAAGTATTTTATGTCTTTTTTTGTGAATTTAATTGCGTGTTAACCACAATATTTTTGTTTTCTTTATCCTTTAATGTATATACCTTGTCTTCACTTAGGCTTAACTAAACGCCGTGTTGTCAAGATGTCTAGCTTCTAGAGGGATGTTCATATGTCAAGTAAGGTGTCTTNTTTTTTTGTGAATTTAATTGCGTGTTAACCACAATATTTTTGTTTTCTTTATCCTTTAATGTATATGCCTTGTCTTCACTTAGGCTTAACTAAACGCCGTGTTGTCAAGATGTCTAGCTTCTAGAGGGATGTTCATATGTCAAGTAAGGTGTCTTCTGACTGGATGGTGGCCAAGAAGCTAATGATATGATTACGTAGGGGAGGTCAAACAAAGTTTGCGTACTCTCTCTGTTAGGTTTACAATATGTTTTCTCGGATGGGTACTTAATATCTGAGTACAGTGTGTTTCCGGTTAAAAGGTTTTATTTCCGTTCTTCGTATCATGATGTTGCTCGCGTAAAGATGACGAAATGTTCGTTTTTCAAAAATGTTATCTACATACATAACTAGTTTGTGTTAAAAAATGTTTGATGTTAAATGTGTTTGGATGTTGTAATTAGCAGTTTTATGAGCAATGCTAGACAAATTCCAGTTAACTGTACATCATTATTAAAATGAGTTATTGTAATTTTATCAAACCATAAGAATAAAAATATATATTAAGTACTTGAAGTGAAGTTCAGTACCTGAATGTTAACAGAAAAATAGAAGAATGTTATTTTTGAGGACACTTTCTCCTTTGCTATAATGTGATACTGACGTGATGGTATCTTTTGGAAAAACAATGGTCAATCATGATGAGAGAAAGTGTTAATAACAAATACAATACTATTTCCCGAATACAATACTAAAAATAATATTTTCCGAATGTTCTGTGATAATATGAAATATTTCATTATACGAAAGGGTTTAGTATTTTGCTCATTTTTATTTCAAGAGTATTCTTTACAATGCAAGAAACAGTACATCCAAAACACTAGTGAATTTCTTGGAATAAAAAATATTAAAATTTTTATGTATATTCACTGAATTTGGAAGTGATAAATAATAAAAAAATAGAAAATGAAACACACAAAAGTCATACACATACAATATTGTTGGAAGAAACCGTTTAAATGTTCGCCTTCGTTAGTCACGCAGTGAAGACTTCTCTATGTGACTGATGAAGACGAACAGAGAAACCAATATCATAGACAAGTAGCGTTTATATATTATTAAATTAAAAGTCAGTTATCTCCATAAAATATATACGTATTTGAATAGAAATCAAATATTTACACCATTAGCAAAAACTCGAATTTTATTTGATTTCATATGTCCCGTTTAAATGTTCATTTTGCGTACGTAAGAAGGAAACTAAGTCTCATACTAAATTCCTCTTATGTTCACATGGCTTTAGCATATTTCTTTCCAGAGGCAAAATTAGCATCTTCGCCCATCCAATATTTCTCCACCTCGAGGCTCGCCGAACCCTATTTTTTTCTCTTCGCTTGCGTCACGAGCCAATATTTATGCTCACATTTCTCGTCTGTCCAGCCGCTGACCGTGACTTGTTAGCGCTGCAACGAGCTCTGGAAGTGAATATGTCAATGGACGTCGTTTTCAAGCAAAACTTGTTGGACGTTACTCGGGTTTATTTGAATTCGATGTTTCGCGATTGAGTGCTTTTGCTGCGAGTCCATAATAGTTTTTCACGCAGTACTTTCAGAGTTTCTACTTTTTATCTTTTCTTCTTCTTGCCCCTTCTTTGCTCCTTGGCTCTCAAAATTTTGCTTTGACTTCCCTAATCACAGATGCCTCTTCTTTTCCGTCCTGTGTCTTCGGCCTCTTCACCTTACTCATAATACTCTTGATGTCATGTACATCGTCCATCAATCTGTTCCTTAGTCTCTTTTATCCTAAAATACTATCTAAACCATCATACAATCATCCAGCCTTGATTGGTGTCTTGTTCACTCCATCTTTGTCACTTTCTAGCAGCTTATTATAACTAGAATCGCGTATGTTTCTCTATCGTATCGTAGTTGTCGAAACGCCATTGAACTTAACTAACTTGAATGTATCGTAAGTAGTAGTTCAGTTCTTATATTAACGTTCATTTTCAAACCTATTTACACCGGGTCAAGGAAACTTTCACAACAAACATTTTGAATAGTGTAATTCAGATCGTTTATATATTTAACTACTATAAATATTACTGTTGGTAGGTTTATCAGAATTCCATTATTATTCAGGGATACAGATATGTCTTAGAATCTTTCCTTCAACACACAATGACTTCTTTCTCAGTGTGTAGCTTTCTCATTCATTTATTAACATAGGTTAATTCATTGCATTATATACTTTAATTTTATTATAAAAGATAGACGAGATAATTTGCGGTTTCTAAAAACCGCATAAAGACTTTCACATGATCGGTTTGTCAATAGTGACTTTTATTTCAATTGTATTAAATTATATTTTCGCTTATTTACCGTCAATTGTAATTCCGCTTATTGTAAGTAATTTCAAGTGCTAAAAGTAATGTATTGACTCAAAAACTATTTGGTTCTCAATGCTAACGTTATTTATGGAACTAAGTTTCTTTCGTTTGGTTAATGCTCGGTCGCCGTTCTTTTACATGTTCTTGTGTATTTTAAATGAGTCAAGCGAGCTTGTTTATACTATAATATTAAACGATAGATACAAATTTCATCATGTTTTTTGTGCATTATAATTCATAATATTGTGTTCCAAAAATTAGAATAAAGTAACGGAAACAATTTTTTTATTGCTTTTGGCTGAAGATATTCAACATCTTGCCGACAACTTTCGTCATTACAAGACTCCCAATTGTATAATATCTTCGTCTTATTTTTCCGTTCATTTTTCTTATACTTCAACTTTAGTGCTTGCCCCACTATTTCTCTGAGAGTCTAAAGAAAATTAGGCTTCGCCTTGTAGTTCGTCAACTCGCACTTCGACCGAGTACTGCCAGGTTGCATAAGTGCCAGGAGGCGTGATTTGTGTGTTTGTGTAAATGTTTTGTCCCTTTGGAGCGGAAAGGACAGGATTGCACGATGATTCTTTTAGCTTATCTACCCAGGTCACGTGGTGTTGTCACATTTACCGACCCTTCAATCCATAGAATAACCAGGGAGATGGTCTAGGGTACTCTAAAAGCGAAGTTGGTGAATAAATTTTTATCGGAAAAGTATTTGTTGTATTGGTTAAACGAGGTATGTATTAGTTACTAAAATCGTGCCTGTTGGTGGCACTGAAACGAAAAATCGAGAAGTGGAAGTTAAAGAAGCTCGGATGGTTATATGACTTTCTTTTTGGCGAACGCGTACATTCAATATATTTCCCATTTAATCGAACGTTATATATGTATTATGTTTCTGGTACTTGAAAAACAGACAGTAGCACATAATATATAGGTGAGCGATTTCCAGCTTTGTTTTTAAATCCGAGATATAGAGGACCATTGTCACTCTTGTCTACGCGTTTATATTCACCGCGAAGCATTGATATTCTACACCCGGGGAGGAACTAAAGTCTGGTTTACACGCGAGAGTTGTAGGGATAGTAGAGGGGGTGCGAGTAGAGTGCGCTCTCTTATCTACTGTGCCGATAGGGATAACGAGTCATTTGCACCCAACGTGTGGTCAGGCATCGACTGATGCGCTCTCAGCGGCTAAGTGAAGGATACACTACAGCGTATGAGAACTAACTTATACGAGCGTGTTGTTTATGATACAAAAATGAATTATTCACCTAGGGAAAGGTGTTTTACGCTTATTTGTTGCGTTGTAGCAGTTTTAGAAATTGAAAGAATGTAATTTTACATTTTTTCACATGTTTCTCTCTCATGAAATTACTTTAATTCCACAGTCAGTCATATTCGGAGCATAACTCTACAAATCCTCATGTTTCTTCTCGCGTCAATTCCGTTATCAAATAGATACGAAACGTACACCAAATAACACTATGCTTCGTACCCTTCTAACGAGCAGTGCTTATACTGGCAGACTTCATACGCGAACGGAATTTTGTCGGTGGGGTGGGTTTTCAAGAGTAGAACTACTTTCCAACTAGTAACCAGGTACTCGCCTCATTACTGTCAAAAACCAACCAGACTGACAACCTACTAGACTGTTACCACCAACTGGCATAGCAAAGAGCTGGACTGACAACCAACTGGTCCGGTAACCGATTAGACAGGCTGCACAAAACAGGCAACCAAATAGACATGCTTCCAACTAGAACGGGTATAAACAATAACGACGGATTGTAAAATATGTTCAAATAGTAAAGTTAATTTAAAATTAATTGTCAAAAAAACATTTACAAACTGTGTATGACCACGCGGAGGACAATAAACTAATGTACTAATCGATATATCTAACTAATACATATTTATAGACAGGAAATAATTCGACCGGCTAGTAACTACACCGGCTCATAACTAGACTGGCAATTCACCAAACCGACAAGACACTTCATACGAACGTTACAAGACTGAATTATTACGAACGTTAAATTATTAAACTAGCAAAATTATTTAATTGGCAAGTTTCTAGGCTATATGTGAACAATTTGTGTGAAAATGTATCTTTGAACAGTGCAATGTGGAAAGTTATCTTTCAAAAGAGCAAAGTTTTTGAAAGAATGCGGATTGATCCCAGACCTGATGTACGCAAGTTCACATAGTACCATGCTGCAAAACGATAAATTACATTTATTCTGCCAAAATCCATTGTTCATATGCTAGTTCCGGCTAGGGAAACCACTATGCAATCTAACTTTTAAATGGAGTTTTGTTATTTGCTTTGTACTTATGTGCTTAATTGACAATTTGTATACCCATGAAAACCTTGTTTAAGCCTTTAAACAATGTTATCCGCTTACGCCGCCTAGAGAGAGACAAATGGCGTGTTTGGCGGCTGTCTACCGCTCGGCCGCGTTGCAAACACGCGACGTGTATTAAGCGGCAGCAACAGGGCCTGTACGATGACTGCAGAGGGGGACGGGTATGGCGACAGAGGGCAAGAGTGCAGACAAGGCGCCTATTTGCGTGGCGACCGCGTCTCCTGCTTTTAGGCGAGGTATTCTTGGAAGTCGCCCTCGCAGACCCTTGGCCCCATACTTGATGGTTCCACCCCCGCGGTAAAGCACTTTAAGAGAACATAGGCAGGGCACTCCGCGCTTATTACGGGGAAAGCGCGGAGTGCCCTCTTATTTCTTTGCCTCTCTACATGCACTAGCCATACGTTTCGTACACAAAACTAATTGAACCCACTTAACAGTGAATTCTCTTTTTCCCTATAAGGATAATCTCTTTAAAACGATGAAATTAACGAGGGTTATTTGGTCTTCAGTAATGTATTTATTCTTATTCCTCGCCGATATTGCTCTCTTTATGAAGATGGTATTGAGTTAAAGCTTGAGTCGCTCCAGTTCTTTGCGACCTCAGGACAAAGTTGCGTCAATGCTTTGGAAGGGGCAAAGATGACGTACCTTTAATGTTAATAGAGTAGAAAATAGTAGGGTGTAACAGGGCGGAAAATTTGGAACGAGTTAATGGTGTAAATTTTATGTAATACTTTATTTTTACACGTATTACATCGAATTTTAGTTTCTCTCTGTAACTGTGAAAATGCCCAGTGTCTTGAATATTGTTATAGAGATAGAGAACTGTTTTTGAGAAATGATACGTACTCAATTTTTGTATTTCTATTTTTATATTGAAGGGTTCGTGGATAATATTTTTTAACGAAATTTCACAAATTCAAAATTACCTTAGAGGGATACTAGTTCTTGAAAAAATACGCTATACCTGTTTTTCCTCAAATAAGTGATTTCATTCCAATGAACGGGGAAAGTGTACGTTGCAGAAGCTTATAAGCCATATATTGAGGACGGGAAAGGAGCTTTCCTAATATATACGTTGGAATGAACAATAACATGCCGCCGCGTTCTTATTTTTTTTTTGGTAATTCTTTATATCACCGCTGAAAGTCTGAAGAAAGATGCCTCACTGAAAGCGAGTCTGAACGTCGTAGATCCGCTCCCACCCACATTCGATCTCGCAACCACCAAGGGAGACGGCGCGTCTTTCCGAAAAGTTAGTGGCGTCGTCTGATCTCGTGTTTGTGCGTACCGCCGGAAACGCCCGCATCCAGACCCACGTGCGAACCACGTGCTCTAACTTTGGTTTTCTCCGAAGAATTCTTGCCAAGATATTTCGACGCTGAGGAAACATTAACAGTGAGAGGCTTGACGCCATGTTGTTAGCGCATGCGCAAAATATTAGCTTCTGTTACTACGTCGTATTCAACGTGATCTGTTGCTTTGTCTCCAAGTTCAGGGAAAGCGAAGTTTATTAAAATGTCGCGAAATGAGATGCAGATGGTGGCGCGTTCGAATTCTTAACCTTCGCTGGGAGACTTCTCTCATATTTCCTTCGTTATTATTGTGTCTGGAGAGAATATTTTGCGTCTTAAACGTTTTCTATTTTCATTCTCGAGGTATAATTTGTGCGTGTCTTTTCGACTGAAACGTCGGGAATTACAAACACTCGAAGCAAACGCAACCACTTAAGTAGATTTGTATTATTTTGGTGTCTGATTTCGGTTAAATTTGTCCAGTTTCTTCTCTGCATGATATCGCATACACTAATTAAAACTTATTAAAACTTTTCAACCGTGAGTTGTATTCTCAAAATTAATGCCTGACTGATAATGATTGATTGTTAATCAACATTATTAGTTTTATTATCTGAACTCATCTAGCGTGGTGCAGGGTCCGATTTAGGTACATTTCCAGCCGTTTCATACAATTTCACGTGTGTAGTATCTCCATACAAACAATCCACTCTGCCTACTCCCTAACCTGGCTGACGCCTACGGTTTATGATCTGCCATTATGTGCCTTAATTTACGTTCGCAAGAGTCTAGTTCATTTTTTTTTATGTCGCACTGGCTTGTTTAGTTATACTCTCTGATGTTTCGTCAAGTTCGAAAGTCATACATCCAATACTTAGATTTGCGTATGGGGTGAACTTCAAAACATATTCATCTTCAAACAAACAATATTATTATTTTCACCCCTACTTTTAGGTGTGGGTGAACATTTGTGTACAGTTGCGGAAGGCGAACGTGTGTTAGTGTTAACATCTCTGCGATCGAAGCAGGAGTCTCGGGTTCGGTGTCCGTCTCGTCGCCGTATTCACCTGACTGAAAGATTTCACATATCTTCTCCGCGTATCTCACACGTAAGATATGTGAAATGAAATGCATAGACAAATTATTGTACCTTGTTCTGTATTTTCTATGGAAACCTGAATCTTATGGTATCTGTCATTTGTGTCCGTACTACCTGTGTTTCGACATTAGTTTGTTTCAGCAAAGCGACGAATCTCCGGTCTTTTGGAATGTTGCCTAACTGTTGGGAGCATTAAATCACTCGCATGAACTAGTGAACAACAACCGTCGTGTTTATTCTAATTAAGTTTGTCTGATACATGTGATTTTGGGCTACATATATGCCTCTGAGTTCAACAAGAAACATCATTCAATAAATGGTATGTCTGTAAGATTATTTCTGAACACGAATCAAATTATAATTTTGTTGCAAAAATATAATTTTGTTGCAAAAATATAATTTTATTCACGACTTATGCTAGCAAATGTAGAACCTTCCAATCTAGATTTTCGTGGAATTCACATTTCACATACGATTCCTAAAAATATTTTTATTTCGAAATATTTGTGACATTGTACACGCATTTTTTCAATTTTAAAAACCTCTCTTTTGCTATGTCACTCCCACAACTAATGACCATTTTGGCGTGTACAAACACAAATATGCGAAACATCTGTTTAATTGCTACAATGAAGTTCCTAGTGGAGAAGTGCGGCCCAGTTTTCTTGACCGCGCCCCATTGCTATTTACAGGACGCCCAAAGGGTACGGCCTAGCGTTCAGGTCCATTTCGCAGCAGATGTCTTCTGAGACATGTGCGCTAAATCAATGTTTGCTTTACTCTACGAACGATCGACTGCTTTTAAAGAGGGATCTCCCCGAGTTTTATGTGGACTCGAATGGCTGTTTGGCTGCGATGTCAATTGCACCTTTATTACGAAGGAAAATAGTAAAAGTAAGGCAGATGATTCTTGTTTCCTCTTATTTGGTAAACATTGTCGTCTTATTGATAACTGATTGAAAACGTACAATTTGTTGTTGTTTTCCTCGAAAGAACAAAGGTTTTTTAACCAGAGTCATGAATAATTTCTGTAATTTGAATGTTTCTATTATTTCGAATGAAGATACTTCACATGTCCTTCCTTACAAAAGTAACACTTTTACTATAAGTTTATATGTTACTGAATAAACATTAACTCTATAGTTCTGATGTGTGTAGAACTAGTCAAACCATCTTGAATGTGAAATCTAGATATTTATGAAGTAAAGTCCAAATACATTTCGAAAAGAAATGAGTTCAAACTTTCATATCAGTTAAACTGAGAATTACTGACAAAGGATTACTGTCAGATGGACTTATTTATGTGTGCTTTTGGAGTGATCATGTACTGAGAGGTATGTATAAATATTTTCAATTTGCGTGGTACTGTGCTGATGTATAATTGGATAAATTGGATAATTATTTGAAAACTCTCCAAATGGATTAACTCTCCATCGTTATATCTGTGTTAAGAGTGGAAAAAGATAATGAAGGAAATTAGAATGGAATAATAGAAGGAAGTTGGATGAGCATTACTTCGTGCTTAGATGCAAGAAGAAGAGGAAAAAATTAGGACGTAGAACAACTAGCATTCGTGGAATCCGACGACTGCGTAAAAGTGACATAATTTCGCAATTTGCCATCTGTGGAATCGCGTCTTCTTTTCTCTGCCGCGGCGAACATTCTTGCAGCCGAGACGCGCGATTAATTTAACGCTGGACGCTCGTCAAGTATTCGCGAGCGATCGCATGGAACACCTGTCTCTAACTAGGCACTCGCTTTCTCTTTTTTTTTTTTTACTTCCCTTTCTCTCTCTCTCTCTCTCTCTCTTTACTTCTGACGATTTCATGATCTCCCAGGATGGTATTTTATCTGCTCCTTGTCCCCCTCCGTAATGTGCCGCCGTATGGATTCTTTCTTCCGGATTGCGCCCTGCAAAATATTGTCTTGCAAGATATACGGATGTAAATCAACTATGTCTTTACTATTTTAATATATCCGACCTAAAACATTAAATTAATTCATTTTTTAAAAAAATTTAGTCAAGAAAGCAGTTATAAATGCGTATAACCATGTGGAGAACAATAAAATAATTTAATCTCCGGAAGCAAACAAGGGACCATACCATCAATTCCGATCAAGGGCCCTAAGGCAGAGGCGGATTGAAAATTTCTGCGCCTCCTTAAGAATATAAATAGTTAGCTATATTTTATATCAACAGAATAACAACAAATTTATATTAAATATAATACAAAAAAGTTATTTAGCAAATGGAATTATCAAATCTTTAAATTATTTTATTTTTATGTGCAACTACCAGCATGCATTACTGTAACTACCCATGGTAAACGAGACTTGATAAAACGTTTTTAATCATTTAATTAGTTTGTCTTATAATGCTGCGATAATTTCATCTACAATGTAGTGGAACTCGCTGAATTTCGTGTATTCGTTTGAGGTGTTGACATAGTATTTTGAAAGGAACGGGAAGAAAACCAAACAGACATTAATGCGGACGTAAAGTTCTTCAGCTTGGCCAAGATAGATGGTGCAAGTCCCTCGTGGCCATCTGGAGCTAGCGGAATCAATGCAAACATTTCTATTAACTGAATTGAGAAATGATGTTTAGGACACAGGAGACACAAAAAATCGGTAAGCACAGTTCTAAATGAATTGTAAATGAGACGCTGATGTTTCATCTTTGTATTTTTCAATAAATAAATAAAAGCAAAAGTTACAAACTGTGTATGACCACGTGGAGGACAATAAACTTCCTTGCTCTCACGGACAAGGGACCATCCCATCAATACCGATCAAGGGCCCTAAGGCAGAGGCGGACATAGTTTACGTTGTCTATTCCTTTGTTAGTTGTCATGCTTACGAAAGATTTTTTTTGAGGATACAAATATCTAATGGCATTCAATTTGACAACGAACTACCGCCATACACTGTTGTAACTAGGAATTCTAAAACTAGTTGGCTACGAATATGTTACGCGAAAACGAAAGACCGACATCATTCGAGACGACGAAGTATCTCTCATGTTAATGGTTTATCTATTTTTAGTGTTGAGATTCAGAAAGGGGGCACGAATTGGGTGCAGATGACTAAAACAAACAGTTTCTGAAATTCTACCCTTTGCTTTTATTCTGTGGACTTAATGTGTAACGAATCAGTATTGTTAAGTACTCATCTTCTTCAGTTGACAAAGATTTTGAGATAAGTAATAATAAATCTATAATCGTAATGTTTTCTTATTCCATAATATTTTTAAAATCGTACCCAACCAGAACTGAGAGAAGTATAAATTGTGCAGTTTCGGTTCTTTATTATTAACTTCACGTTGTGGAGTGCGTCTTGATGTGTGTCAGTGATGAAGATATACGAAGGACCTTTTTGATGATGATGCACAGAGATCCACGCAAAAAATTGGAGACATGCTAGAGCACGTAAATAGTAACCAAAAAGATCGTTAAGGCTCGTTCACATGTCCGGAAATGTCCCTCTTAAGGAGGTAAAATAACACAAAAAACAGAGTTAGAACGTGAGGCGAAGAGTTGTGTAAAGAGTTTTATTAGGAGGATTGAGAATGTGATATAAGGTGTTCAAAGTTCAACAACAACAAATTACAACAGTGTCTCTTTATCCCTCTCGCGATACATAGCTGGACATGCAACTTCAACAGTCAGATGAAAATTGCGACGGACCGGGACTCGGACCCGGAACCTCCTGTTCTGGCCGTGGGTGTGCTATCCCTTAGGCGGGTGTGCGGTGCATAGCACACCTGCGGCCAGAGCAGGAGGTTCCGGGTCCGAGTCCCGGTCCGTCGCAATTTTCATCAGGCTGTTGACGTTCGTTGCAAACACTCTTCCACGAGTAGGTACTAGGAAGTTGCGAGTTAAAACATTGTTAATTTTAATGAGCTTTTGACCCAATTAAAGTGCTCTATCCCTCGAATTATTTAAGTGAAGTTGTGGGACATTCTGTGTAATCGTTTTTGTATTCAATTCCTTCATTAAGATCGAAGAAAGTTCATTCCTTTGCAATACCGTTTTTTATCTGTTGTATGGCATCCTGTGTTATCGTCGCATTGTCGTTGAGATGTCACTCATTCTCCTTTTTGTCGTTCCTCTTCATCGAGTCCTCAGTGGCGTGGGGAGCGAGGAGACCAAAAATAGAGTGCAGCACTTCCTGCGGAGGCTTCGCGCTATGACGCTGATGCATTCTGCGAAAAGATGCCGTTCAGCGGGTGCGTTAAGGAATCGCAAAATATCCAACTAAACGACTATTTATTCCGGGATATGTGCATTCTGGTGTTAAAACACCTGTCAACGTCTGTGGATTTTTTAAGCTCATTTTTCCCGGCGTTACCTCGGGTTTGTATATAATATTCTAAATCCATGTGTTAGTTTCTATATTTCTCTACTTTCGTGATAAATATAAATTTCCACTTTTTTAATTTCATAAGTTAAATAACACTGGGAAAAGCTACAAAAATACGCACAGTTTTCAGTATTGTGTGTTTATATGCACATAATTAAAAACTATTTTCAAATCCAGGCCGAAGAAAAATAAACAGTTTACATAGAACGCTTAATAAACAAAGCTATTAATTATTCTTTTGTTTGTATTTCACTTTTTAAGTTATGTACTTGTAAACAATGTTTTTCAAAACATTTATATAATTTTGCTTGTACGATTTGGTCCCGTCGATTATACGCTCAGTTGATTGTGCGTCTCACGTGACGCAGTTGAACTCTGGCGAACACATTAGTGACCCATCAACAGTCATGCGAATGAAGAATCTACTGATTACCAGCCAATTTTAAGTTTCTCTGCTCTTTAGTTGGAATATTCCTTAGGACGACTCTCTTAAAATTTCCAATCATATCAGCGATTACTTTTTCCGGATTCCCATACCACAAACATACAAAATAATTCTATTTTATTAGTATAGATTATTTTCGAGTTGTAACCTAAGAATAAGCCCTGTGATATAACCCTGTGCGAGTTCAAATTTTATGAGAATTCAATTAGTGCATTTCAATTCTACGTTTAGTACTACGCTTCTCATTGTAACAGACGTTAAAAGTAAATATTATATTTTGTTGGCCGTTAATAAATTCGTGATTTATTCTATTCAATTGCAAAGTGAAAGCAAACAATATAACATCTTTCAATACTATTTTGAAAACTGTGAAGTATGCAATTCAAATCGATTAAATATTCGTAACATTCGAATGTATGGTAATTTTTTTCGTTTTTAATCAGCTATTAAAGAGGGAACAATTCCATAACTTGACATAATTAAGATCCACGAGGTCGCACTGTGTGTGTTCTGGTAGATTTCTAACTCCGACTCTTCGTCGACTGATGTCCCATCACACCTGGTGCAGTTAGTTCCGCAGAGTTCCGTGCCGCGGCGCTGCCAGTTGGAGATCTTAGGATTTGCTTTCATTTCGCTCCGGTCCATAGCAAGCAGCATCGGAGTGCATCGCTTTTTACTAATAAGCGTTTAAATGAATCTATGATAATCTTCACGCTGACTTATTCCTGGGGCAAGGACAAAGAGTCAATGCTCCAACGAAAATTTTATTTTGTTTAATGTATACTAGATAACTTATACCATTTTCTCTTAATAATAATAATACTGGCATTTGTTTGCTCATTGGCGTTATAGATTGCTAGGTGTCAAGTATTGGTCACAAAAGTTCATACAAATTACAAAAATAAAATCATATCACAACTTCATATGTAGATAAAGAAAGATTAAGCCATACCAATTCAAAAGGATTATATAGATAGATCTATGAATAGTCTTACAGACTAATTACTAATATTCTCATCCATATGGCAATTATAAATCGAATGTACATATAAAGCTTACGTATAAAGCAAACACATTACTATATATATATATTAATAAAACACTTGTAACTACAATTTACACTTTATTATATAATATTTCCACAAAAATATTACACCATTTTGATTTCACGTCACAAATGAGGAAACTGATGATGCGAAAGGATTCGTTGAGCCTTCATAGTAGTTCCTGCAAATGATAAGGGCACTAGATAATTTTTAGTACATTTAGTTTGCTTGTTTGATTTGTCCTGGACGTTTATTGAAAATTGAAATGGCTCTTATTATTTCCGTTAGCTTACATTGTCATAGAGGATTTAGGTATAGTGGCGTGAAATATTTGTAATATGCCGACATGTCACAAAACTCGAATTCCAAGTACCGCTAAATACCGTGGTCATGGCAAACGTATTATTATTATTATTATTATTATTATTATATTCTCCATACAAACGAGGTTCTGGTGTGACAATTGGTTAAGACATTGAGTTCACTTGCTCAAGNGTTGAAACGATCTTCATATGTATCTCGGAAGGACAGGAATAGTCATATTTTACCGTTGGTAAGGTAAGTTTCTAAACAAATTACTACACGAAAATAGGTAAACGTACTTTATAAATTTGTGATACCTATTATAATCTTTAATCGACTTTATATTAATTTATTAAAATTTTATAAATTTCTCACGATATTGACGAGATACAACATACCGTATTTTAAACGTTTCTTACATTATTGAGCTAAAATATGAATTAACTATAGTTTTATAAGAATAGTTAGGCAGAGAAAATGGATGTCCGGATAAATGAGGTTGTACAGTAAAGGATATGAAAGTAATAGAATTTTTGATAATTATTGTCAAAAAACTGCGTACGAGAACATGGGGGACGATAAGCTAATTTACCCTCCGCAAGCAAGCAGGGGATCATCCTATCAATTCCGATCAAGGGCCCTGAGACAGAGGTGGATTTAACATTTCACTCCTAACTATTTTAGAAGAAACATAGTTAGCTACGTGATATATCTACAGAATACCAACAGATTTGTATTTAATAGAATACAAAAAGTTATTTGAATCTGTTTTGAGCAGCTCCGTCGTGCTCCAAGTTTACCTTCTTATGAAATCTTCTCTATCACAATTGGATTCAGCACCGTCAGTTTGGAGGAGACCAATAGCGAGGTCGGATGTTTTGCGTCAGTGTTCTTGAGCACATAGGCGTGACTAATGTCTCCGATGACATCGCCAACATTTCATGGTCTTTCGGCCATGAACTTATTTTGGTTCGTATCGGAAGAGACGCTTGTTATTTTGTACTATTGCTTCGTTCGTAATATTAATACATTAAAAATTTTGAGTTGCGAATTATCATTGTTCTTGATGAGAAGTTGAACACAAATGTTATTTTGGTTTCTGTAGTTCCTTGCTGAATGTTTTTTTTTTACGTTCTAATAGCGAATTTTTCTGGTATCTGGATCATATCAAATGGAATACGAGATGATTTAAAATATTGCATTAGCATTATCTTTTTTTTCTACCGGGTGATTAACTGATGTAAAAGTACATCAATCACGAATCAATATGTACTAGATACTCTTAACAATTTTCTCGAAGGTATTGTGGGAGTTATTTTGTAACTTTTTATTTTGGTACTTATTTCTATGCATCAATATCTTGTATACAATTATTCGTTTCTAGGATCCTTGAAAAAATATAAAAAAGAAACTACGTAATATAGCGCTTTCTAAGTTTGCACGAATTTTTTCCCGTTCAAGTTGTCTCTTAATATAGGTTATACCATTTGTCCACTTCTAAACCGACGGTCTGTGTAATTATTTTTCGACTTTCTTCAATACGTCCTTGTGCCCTTAAATAGAAAATGAATGAGCACGAAGTAAATACGACTCGAATTCCGCGTGCGCTTCAGGAATTAGAATGCTTTCAGGAAGTAGGATACGCTGAAGTACAAAGGAAGCGCAGCATTCCCGTGTCCCTCCCCCGTTCCCTAGGCGTGTACCAATGAGTGCGTGCGCATAAGACGGGCGGCGATTGAAATAGCAGGGCGCCTGTCGCCCGTTCGCACTAGCCCAGTTTCCTATTTTTAAAAAGCGCGGCGGCGTCGGAGGCAGAGGAAGGACGACGGTGGCGGCGCCGGCGGCGCGCCGCGAAGCTCTTGCCACTTCTTGTGCCCCCGAGCCCTTTAAGGCGACAGCGGAAATCTGTGTGAAGGTTCGAGCCACGGAGAGCGGTTCGACGGAGCACATCTTATCAATGACTGTGGAAGAGCCCTCTTAGCTTTTTATTTCAGTTATTTTTATGAAGTGGGGGGGCAAACGTTATTGGCGAACCTTACTTACCTTATTAAGTTATAAAATTTAACGACCTTTAATTACTACATTTTACTCTAGTAATTTGACTATTAAAAGAGTGCAGTAAACTAGAGTAATTTGTCTATTAAGAGTCGTTAGATTTGATAACTTAGCAAGATAAGAGACATATGAAGTTCGATATTAAATTCTTATTTATTCGAAACATATCACAGCGATAATTTATATGTTTTTATTGTGTTTAAATTGAAAACAAGAACTGCATTGACACAAATACCCGACATTCCGGAAGCATGGGGGACCAACTTGGGTTGAGCCGATTATCCTTGATCTTGTTTGAAAGTAGTCAGCGTAGTGGCTATAAATATTCCAAATTATTTGCACCTATTGTACTTACAAACCCTACAGTTTATTTATTGCACCGCTGCAAATTTATTTTGCGTACATACTTGAGCATTTATTTCAACTATGTATGTTTTTGTTAATATTTTGACCCATTATTATACTTATAAAAATGTTTCCCACATTTGTCTTCTGTCTTATCCCTTCGTGTTTTGCTTTGGTTTGTATTTTCGAATACATTAGTTTACTGCCCTCCACGTCGTCATGCGAACTTAGTACCAACGTTTTTGAAAATAAATTTTTTATTATAATAATTATTATTTTACATCTTTAATTTCGTTATTGAGGTTATTGATTGTGTCAAATATGTATTAGAAGATAATGCGTCGTCAATCAAACTCACTGAATGGTACACTGGAAATTAAATAGTGGGATTTCAAGCAGACCTTGTATTAACCAACTGTTCACGTATTTGTTAAAATATTTTTTTTTTATAACTATTGAGTTTACCACTGCCCTCGGACCGTTGATCGGAATTGACGGGATTACATCACAAGAGTATGGAGTCTGTCAGAAATGTGCATTACCGTCAGGTAGACATTCAAATAAATAAGTAAATAAATAAATTTTATTGCCAAAAGAGCAGTTGCAAACTGCTCATGACCACACGGGGGACTGTATATTGAGTTACTCTCCGGAAACAAAGCAAGGGGCCATCCTATCAATGGATACTGTACACAACCGTGCCAAGATTGCGTAAAGTTAGAAGTAAACTATTCTGAATAAAAAGAATAAAGAAAACAGCATACATGAGAAAAATTAATCAGTAATAAGAGTACTATTACGGCGTGATAAAATATCATTGGAATGTAGCGAGAATAAAAGACTCGAACAGAGAAGATTCAGTTCTCCTCCTCCTCCTCCTTCTCGTCCTTCTTCTTCTTATTATTATTATCCTTATCCTTCTTCTTCTTCGCGAATGGGTCGCTTAGGAGCGGGAAGAATCAACACTTATTGGTCTTCTTTTTATTCCAGTAATCTTTGATACGCAACGAATGGATGTTTTCGTTGCTCAGACCATCCATTTTGTTTGGTTTTCTTCTTTTCCCCCTCTTTTTATGGAGTAGTTTTTTACGCTCAATTTATTACATTTTTCTCTCTCCCAGTTCTCAGACTCAAGGTTATTACCCCGGTAATCTCTCTCATGCAGTACGTGCGACCGAACATCGTCGGACGACAAGCCGCTGACCCTCTGCCCCTCTGCTCTCCTGCGTATTTCGGTGCAAGAACCCTCCGCTCGGCGCGTGCCAGAACAGCGCTGCCTGTCTGTTCGGCTCTTGAAAAGTCACTGCTCGCGACTGTGCTACGCGGAAGTATGACTGCGTCTTTATTTTCGCACTTACGCACCTGCGTGTTACTTGACCTTAAGGTAGTTCTAACGCTCCGCGTTGCTCAAATGGCTGAGAGGTGTATTTGTTTCATTTACTCGTATACTTATTGTTTTACAGAACTATAACTCATAATATTAAAGAAAACACACGGTTTAATTTGTATCTATGAGTTACGAAAATAATACGAATAATATTTAAGAACTTGACTGATCTCGTTTGATATTCATTGGAGCATGTATACTCCTGGAAATATAAAAGGGATCAGGAAAATATTCTAAGTACCGCGCGCTTGAAGATTTGGAGCAGTTAGGTTTGCAACGCCACGTGTCTGCTACGGCGGAAAAGCTCCTCACTTTCTTTCGACCAATCGTAGGCAAACTTGAAACTGCTTCCATTTTTGGCGGACCAGTAGAAGACCAGTACTGGCGAACAAACCCCTATTAAATCGTAACGAGAGAAAATGTTTTATAATGCCGTTATTAAATATTTTGTAAATTTTTATTATTCACATTTTGGACTTCCATAAAAAGAATTCTGTATATTCTTAACTTCAATAAACTTATCTGTATTTAAATGACTTCTCAAGATTCATTGTCTCACAACGCCTTCCTAGAGAATATAAAAGATATTAGAGTTTCTGTAAAAAAAAGGTTTTGCGTCTTACTGTAAAATCAATGTTGTTTTTATCATAGAATTTGAACATCATCGCAAGATAAAATTCGAATCAGGAATTACTTATAAATATTCCTATAATTTCTGAACATTATACACTGGCGTAAAGAACTCAAAGCTCATTGGCATCAAGTGGTGTGTATTGTCTATCGTAATTTCACATGATTTGCAATTCTTTTAGACTATTCTTATATGTCAATCGGAATTCAAGAATTATAGAAAACAATTGTATAAAATATGAATGAATAAATAAATTACATCTACTAGAATTATATTGATCTCAGATATAACGCTATCAGTGTAATCGTGCAACATATAAAACAACTCAAAGAGTAATATTACAAAAAACGTGTTTTAGATTTCAATAAATGTAACAAAAACACAAATCACTTTTATTAAGATACTCGAATGAAATTGAGTTGTATTCACACACATTGACTAAGATTATCGCACAATAAAACGTCGCATTTAAATAATGGTAAAGTTAAGTAATTTACCAATACGAGAAAAATATTCCAGAATATAGTATAGAAAAAAATTAATATTGCATTTAATTGAGTATCTCTGATTCCCTCATATAAATTTTATCACATTGTCCGTTTTCCTTCTTTCCTTTTCCTTTCATACTTTCTTTCTTTGTTTCCACTTCNTTCTTTCTTTTTTTCTTTACATTAAATACATTAAAGTAATATAATAATGCGACGGAAAATATCCTTCTGAGTAAACTAAACCACCGACTTGTAATATAAAAATTGATTTTTTTAATACACATTCAATAATTATTAGAATTACTTGATTTAAATGGTCGCTCAAGTATATATTTCAAATCAAAGCAAGTACATGTAATTTTATTTATTATTTATTTACTCATTTCCGACATATTACGTATTTAATTCTGTCCACTCTTGAACTCCCTGAAACAAGTGACCCACGCGATGCGCATTTTCTCAGACGCGGCACTCGGATTCTTCGCTCCGCCATTTCGCACTTCTATGTATCGTGAAAATGGAATCACCAAAATCTTTAGGGACTTGGGCTGCAATATTTGTTTCTTCGTCATTGGCAATTATTCTATATAGGTTATGAATCGAACGTGACTATTTCATTTTTATGAACGTTTATTCAATTTTATCATACAGCCATAATTGGAAGAGCAGGACTGAATCTCGCTGCATCATAAATTAGATATTAAATTAATACATAAATATATGAATAAAAATGTTTTCCTGGACCCAATTCGTAAAAATCACTAGTTACTTTTTAAAATACACTTTTTTCTGTATTTACTCGTAGGATTGTAGTGTAAAAATAAATTTACGTCCGTTTGTAATTTTTGCTCCCAACGCTTCTTGAGTCATAACGCATATCGAGTCATTAAAAAACATATACTATTGATTGTGAGAACAAAATGTTACCCGCCTCAAATTTGTTTTAGTTAGAATCTTGTTTTAATTCATCAAAATAAACCTTTCGTTGAAGTAATACAAAATGTTTGACTTGTTAAACGGTTGATTTTGAAATATCTTGAGCATGTATTGTGGTCCTCGTGCTTTAAATACATAATACGCTTCGAGAATTACATGGTCTTGTCAGAAACTGTCGTGTTTCCTTTTGTGATAAACAGAAGGTGGGGAGAATATGATACAGAGTGCAGAACAGTGATGTTGCTGGGAAACACACTCGCTTTTCTTTTCTTTTCCGCATTTCATCCTCTGAGCTTTGTCTTCTCTCAAGGGAAAAAAAAAATATGCGCGGATGGTCTCTGTACGGAAGTGGTCCGAATTGGTCGAACAGATGTCTCCTTTCGCAACTGCCCCGTCTCCTGCCCCTCCATCTCATAATGAAGCAATCCCAGCAGCAATCGGATGCAAGAAGCCTCTTCCCGCAAGGTCGATGTTTCGAACTAAGGAGAAGAGTGGGTGGTGGATGCATACGCCATGACTAGACCTCGGAGTTTTAGACCCCCAAATTATTTGATAAAATTAGCAAATTTGGAAAAGAGCGAAAGCATTGTTTTATGAAAGGCATAGAAATGTTCTCGTTTTGGCTTGTATTTCAGTGCCTTGGTCTCGAGGGGAATTATAAAAATTTGGATTATGAGGGGATTTGTGATAGCAAGGTTTGTGTTACTGATGTGAAAATGGAAAAGAAATTGTGGTATTATGATTTGTCATTTAAGTTTGCAATAACCAAGTCGTTCTATCGTTCCTTTTAAATAACTAATTCTTGCTGATGAGATTTGTATTTCTGAAATACTTTAAACATTGAGAGAATCAAGAGGATTAGAAAATTTGTGTAATCGAGGAATTCGTGCTATTGAGGTACGCGTTATCAAGATTCCACTCTGAAAGCAAAGCATTTTTTACGTATTCACTATAAGAATCACATGTGATTAGTTTTGAATAGCAGCACTGTTTGTTACCAAGGTTTATTTCCATACTTTATTCATGTCGTCTTGTCTTCCAAAAGAGTTTTAAATACGGACATTTCCACGGACACACCGTACAGAGTAAAAACTTTGCTTCATCAATTTTTTCTTTCTGTGTTCCTCACTTTCCCCACGAATTCATTTACCACACAGTTCATTATTGCAGATTTTTTTTTAATGGCTCTCACCAACTTGCCTTTAACTTCCAAAGCTTAGCTTTCATTGAAGACTTGGGTAGACTCTCATTGATGACTCAAGGATAGAGTAAAATAAATAATTCCGTTTTATTTTTTGTTCAAGTTTTATTTTTTATTTTATAGAGAAAAAGCATTAAAACAGAAATACGTCCGTTGAAGGCGTGTTAGTCGTTGATGCTTTTAAATGATAGCATTTTCCTTTATCCGTCAACACGCGCATTATTTCAACCCTCGAACTTTCGAGTACCGACGCGAAGAGAAGTTGTTACGTCATCAGTGGGTGAAAGTGAAGCACGGACCGGGAATCGAAGCCGGTGCCTTCTTGCGACCACGTGGTGAGTTGAGGCAAGTGCTGCTGGAACGGGTCACCCAAGTGCAGGTGGTGTTCGGGTTGCGGCAGAGGCGAAGAGTTGGTGTTGGAGCAGGAGATCTCGGTTTTCAGTACTAATCCCTTGCACTGTTTCCCACGTACCTCGACAGTAGTGAAACGGGAATTTGTCTAAAAATAGGAATATTGCCCTCAGTATGTGTTGTTTAAGTACTACACAAATAAGATGTCTTATCGTAGCATTTCTCTGGTACGTTTAAACTGGAGAAAAGTAATATGGAGGTAATTTAAATTTATTTTTTTTGTACTTTAAATACCTCATTCGATATTGGTATTTCATTATATGTAAAATTCTCATTCCAATTAAATTAAACCAAATGTCAATGTTCGATTACATTTTAAAATTCCTATGGCATATATTCTTACACAAATTATATTTTATAAGAAAATATTGTCTAGTTTAAATCCACTGTAGTAGGTTTATTCTAGTTAGGATCGCTCCACTTCACGATCACTTCATCAAAATTGGTGTTTCTCTACATCTTGTGTGTGAGCCTAGCATTTGCTAAGAAATGAACGTTCAATATCGATGAAACTAATTTGTATATAATGAACTTAATTATGTTGATTGAACTGAGTTTTTAGTGTCGTATCCTAACTGGTGTTTCCTAGTAGTGACACTTCTGAATGTTGGTGACATTTCTCCTTGGTGACAAGCCGGAGTAAGAAATGGATGAAGTAGAATGCGTGATGACTGAAGACGACTTACAGAACGAAGGCGATGACAGACCGAAGGGATGGAAAGCTGTGCGGGGGTGGGGGTGTGGTATGTATGCAGTGGTAGCACAGGCGTCCGCGTCTCAGTCGCTTCGGGTTTTCACGCTCATCAGCAGATATGGAGAACGCGGCGACGACGCCTCCGTGCCATACGTGTGAGATCCCACTTGGGATGTCTTTTTTTTTTTTTGTGAGTTGACTACAAAGTGATTTCTTTTTTAATGTGTCAACCTCTCCAATTTTCACAATGGTTTATACTCGTGTTTGTCTGATAATGCTGTTCATTGGATTTGTCGCGAACGTTATCATTTCGTGAATAATATTTGCGAAGCATAAAATCATGTACTGGAATTGTTTACCCTCGATATGTGCCTTAATTATTGAGTTAAATATGCTTAGGTATGCAACTGTTGGCAAATCTCATTTGTATGGAATAGTGGATTTACTCTCGATTTTCGTCGGAGAAGGCTTACATTAAAAAAAAATATACTAATTTGTTTAATTAAGTTATTGAAATCAATTAAGGACAAGAATCCCAGGACAGGAGAAGTAACGTTTAATAACTTGACACATTCTTATAGAAACAGCAACACAGTCGTACCTTCTTAGTTTCTAGGTAAAACGATAAAATATTGCATGTTTAGAAACAGCTGTTTCTGGGCGGTTTGCGACGTAGGGTGCGTTCGAAAATTATCGATGACCTCTATGACGAAATGCTATACTTTTTTTAAAATTTTAACATTCTAATAGATTATTTGTTCATTGAAATGTTTCAAAAAATTTTGTTGTGTTTCTTGCGCTTAAATGAAAGCAATGTGATAATGTAATTCTCGTTTACGAATACAAGCTTAAATTCTGTTACTTCGTGGTCATTAAAAGTAAAATAAAATACGTCTTCATCCATTTCAATATAGTTGCCGTTTTATACTTGGTTTATTGTCGAAAACGCGAATGTACGTGCATTACATTTGAGTGCCCCCGTGTCATGAATGTGCGAGTGCACGTGGTGCATACCCTCCGACACGGAAGTAAACAAATATCCCATGCCAGAAAGCGAGATACCACTGCGGATGCTCGGGAGTATTTTGGTACCAGGCCATTGACGCAGCAGCTAAATTTCAGGTATTTTTCGTGCTCCAGCCTCCGCGCCACCTGAGCTATGAGAATTCACGCGATGCACCGTCAGAGGAACCACGCGAATCACTTCTTGTAAAAATTGTCAATTAATAGCGCAGTTTTATTGCTCTTTTAAACTCATCCAAATGTAATATTGATTGTTTGTATTTGCAGTGAACGGAATATTACTTGAGAATATCTACGACGCAGAAATACAGACATTTTTTTTATTTTTATTACTGGAGAATGTGACTGGCTGAAATTACCCAGCGTCGTTCAGGAACTTTAATTGTCTCTTTTCGGCAATTTGATAAATATTCCTAAAATAAGCATAATTTATCAAAATACGGAAAATATATTTGAAAAATATGACCTTTGCGAAGTGATAGAAAAAATTATTTATTTAATCAATAGAATAGTGAGTTAATGGTAAATATCTCAAATACGTATCTAATAGTGACGTCGAAAAATTTATCAAATTTCTTTAGGGGAATCTCGTATTAAGCAAAAGATTTTAGTTCATAAGAGTGATTTCGGAACGAATTATATTCCTTCGCCAATGTATTAGTAATGAATTAATTTATGTGTGTGTCAGAGAAGGGAATATGTGTGAGTGTGGTAAAAAAGGATTGAAAGATAGTAATTGATGTCATACAGAGTGAAAAGTTCTATTGCAGGAATATTAAGTAAATGCAGTATAAAAGCACGACAACCCACGATTTGAAACCTATATAGTTTATGTGCGCTAAATCTGTTTTTTGTTGTTGTTAAAGATGCTCATTGATTTGTGATTTTTGTATTTCAGTACAAAGCTATAAAAACACATTTGTTTTACTATCACCAAGCATATTTGCTATGATATATATTATTTTTGTGTACATTTTTAATTATTACAATATATTTTTAGGCATTCATGTAACCTTTTTTTTATTGTAATCCTAGCATCTCTTTGTTTTCAATAGTCTATTGCACGACCATATTCTACCACCGTTAAGAATGAAATAGACACGTTAGCTCACTAACGTAAGTTACTGGCCTTCTAGCGTATTAATAAAACAAGAAAGTTAATTGAAAAACTTGCTTTTAATGTGACTAAACCCTGCGAAAAACGTGATGTAGCACGATGATAATTGCGACGCGGCGACGCGGGGATAGAGCTCTTGGGACTGACGTCATTTGAAGCGCGGGCCATGCACGTGCTCTTGTTGTCCTTCCCCCTCCCCACTATCTTCTATCTCTCTCTCTCCATCTCTTTCTCCTTCCATCTATCTCTACTTCTTTCTCCCCGCCTCTGTGCTCTCGCTTGGGAAGAAGCATACGAAAATAGCGCGTGCAAGGATACACTCCACACCGCTCGAACGTATGACACCGCGGTCATATTCATTTGGGGAGGAAACTGAACTCCAGAACACTTGAAGGAAATCGTACTTAACGATGCATTGTGTTCAAAATAATGCAGAACAGATCATTGAAAAATGTTGAAATTCTTCTTCTCTATTGATGTATTATTTTCTTAAAAGTTATTTCTGATTAACGCTCAGCCGAACTACGTGAGATTTTCAGCTGGGGTTTCCTTCGCCTACTCCAGATAGAAGTCGGTTCGGTACCCCAAGTTCTCCAGTTACCCATCGTCTCTCCTTCCCAATTCCCTCACCCAAATCAGTAAGGTGTAATGTCTCCAAAAGACATTAAATAAATAAACAAACAAACCCTCTACTGATCCATTAACCCTCTTCTAATAAACAATGTTATTGACGTACAATTTGATTTGTTTGGTGTATAAAATGGTACAGAAAAATTCTGTTGTTTAAGTTAAAATGATATAAACGTGTAGAAATGTGAGCTGTGTTCTTCGGAGATCGTGGATTTGGCTCTTCGTAGTTAAGTGACAACCCACTGTGCAGCCGTCCCCGCTGTCCTCGGCTCGTCCACTCAGCCCTTCCTCGCCACCGCAGCGGCGAATCTCACCTATTTTGGGCACGACGACGGCCGACAGCGGCAGCACACGCCGGCCCCGCGCTATTGGCCACTGCACACCCTCTCTCCCTCCAACTGCGCACTCGCGTTCGCTCGCTGTTCCTTCCCCGAGGCCGGTCAATGGGAGCAACTGTTGCCGGAAACCGATATCGGCGACGCAGACCGTGAAATCAACCGTGGCCGCAGATATGTTTCGAGAGAGGATGGACAGTGGCGTCCCGCGGGGGTCCGTCGCTGCGGCACCGCGTGACCGCGACACGTGAGTCCATCGAGGGAGGTGGGAGTGGAAGGGAAGCATCTGCGATATTTCTGCTCGCGCGTCGCGCCGCCGTGAGAAGAGGTTTCGGTGCAGCGGAGCCGACGGGCGGCGGGTGCAGATAGTGCGCGATGCTTTGAGACACCGGTGCCCGCTTAGAAGAAGAGCGGCGATGGTCGAGGCGGTTAAGGAACTGGGGAGGAGCGGAGAAGACGAGGGAAGCGGCGGATATCGGTGGGTGCTGATTAAAACCTCTTGAACCCCTTGAAGCATCTTTTGTGTTAGCAGGTTAGAATTAACCAGAGAATCGAAATCATATGGGAATGATATTGTGAATGATATTTTTTATTTATTAGCAATCAGAAAATGATTAAAACATTTAAACCACAATTAACGGTTGTGTGAATAGTATTTTTTATTTTTAACTATTCAATAGTAAAATGATATTTTTTATGTGTAGTTGTTGAAGTGCAATCAGTAGTTTTCCATCGTTCCCCGCAAGATCTACCCCTATAATTTTTACGTTCCGACTTCATTACTCCCAGTTATTAATAGTTTCTGTCTTTATAAATACTCCCCATCGTATTAATACATCTTGTCTTAAAATACCTATCTCAGTCCGCGAACATATTCTTATTCTTTCTAACTTGATTTCTTCAAATTTTCTTTCATGAATACATAATGTAATGAGTTGCCTGTTTTACTACTTGACAAAAATATTGACTTGAATTCTAAGTACATTCGTGCCCGTAATGTGTTCTTTTCGCGTGTGCTTATAAATAGCTTGTTCTGAGAAGTGCTTATGTCATGAACAAAGAATGTGTCTTGAACTTCAACATTCAATCTATTGTTAGATGTTTTAAAAATATATTAATGTTAATTGTTTTTATACATTCACAACAATAATACATTTAAAATATGCTCCATTTTTTAAAATTTGGAGTTTTGTATGTATTCTCAGAACCTTTTTATGATAATGGGAATAAATCCCAATAAATGTATTTTCATATTTAAGTTATACATAAGTTTAATATTTTACATTCCTCAATATTTAAATATAGTTTTCTCATTCCTTTGCCATAGATTTTTTAACAATAATTGGCTAGAAATATTATTTTAATTCACATTAATTGTTTCTTATTATTAGTTTTGGTAATATTTTTATCTGTACTATATAATAAATACAATATGACTGTTGCACCATCTTGACCCGGGTTGTTCTCCTATTTTCCTTATTTCTGCCTGATTTCATATAATCGCCCTTTGCTTGTTCCCGAAGAGTTAGTGAAGTGATTGCCTTCCATGTGACCACACGTAGTTCTGAACGGCTATTTGCGATAATTATTTTATTTTTGATAAATATTTAATAATTATCAGTTGAAATAGGGGTGTAGCACGCTGTGTCTAGTTACAAGAGACTCATTAAATACAAACAACAATTCTAATATTTACGAAGTCAATTGATGTTTGAAAGATCTGTATAGACTACTGTACAATGAAGTACTTCACATTAACCTAGTGAATACTTTCTTTACAAGGGATGTACGTTTCGCAACGATCAACGTTGAAACGCATGTGAGTTGAAACATTTCTTCGGTTGAAGAGCGGTTATAAAGGATGTAATTCAATTATGTAAACTTTTTATTGGTGTTACTCAAGTTATCCGACTCCCCTGTCCCCGAAGAAAAGAAAAATGCATTTTTATTTGTACATAGTTATATTTATGCACAGGAGTCGTTTAGTCATATCATGAAGCATTTTCGAATACATGCTCTTAAATTAACCAACTTTTGGCATAAATCCTTTACTACAAATTTTGTGTGTCTTTATTTCATATGTTGATATTAATTTTTAATTTACGGGGATCCTTTATATCCTGACCTGGCAGTGTTGTTGAGAATATTTTCTTAAATCAAATGTTACCGTAAAATCCTATCTTTGCGTCTTGAAATATAAGGAGAGTCTAAAAGACTGTCCGTGCATCAGCACAGAGGAAATATCGATTAATCCAAAATAAAATACTAAAAATAAAGTTTACCACCCACGAACGGTATGGAATGAGATCTCTTTAGATATTTATTTGGAATATTATTTCATTGAACCTTGGATCTATGCAACACTTTAGTGTTCTCGTGTTACGTATGTGACACATTTATAGAGAAACAAAAACGAAATTATGTTTATACATTTATCATTAATCAATGGATAGAATGTGGTATCCTTTGAATGTATACAAAACTTTCATTAACTTACAATAAATATTTATTTATTGCTGTTATGTGACAGTGGGTTCTACGAAGGATTATTTGTAGAAAAATGTAATACAGATTTCAATAAAAAAAGTTCGTGATCTTCGATATGTTTAAAATGTTTTTGTACACGCTTGCACATATAAGAAGAAAAAATTTAAATAATGAATTCTTTCAACTTTCGTGATACATAATATAAAATGCCAGGGTATTTCCCCTCTTATGACTCCCCCCCCCCCAATTTCTACATTTTTTCGACCATGGAAAAATGATTCCACCTCTTCCTGATTGACAATAATAATAGAAAAAAATAAGCATCAAATTCTTCTAATGTGCCAACACTGTTTCTTGGAATATACGATCATCGTGATAAGGCAGTTGTGATATCTTTATCACAAGAAAACTAAATTAGACAAGTTTATAAGCGGTCGATTTACATAGTGTATATAATATATCAGAATGAAGTATGAAATTAGAAAAATTATGAGGTTCTTTTGAATGCCCCCTGAAGATAACGACATATAATTGACAATTTTTAAAGTAGTGTATTGAAAAGACCAGCTTTAGAAGATCTCCCCTACCCCCCTCAACATTTTCTTCAATTGGAACGTTGCTTCCTGCCTTCGTTAGTGAGCGACTAAAATGGCGTGCGGAGGTGCGTCAGCGAGGCATCACCTCGTCGCTTTGTGCCAAAGGGAGGAAGGCGGCGCGTGGACCGGGCGCCCGTTCCCATTGCCTCCTCGGGGGAGCGAGCGATGAGAGACGAGTTATTTGCGCCACGACGTACGTCTGTTGCCGACGCTGCTACCTAATGTAGAACATTGCTATGATTACACCCACAAACGGATTGTTCCAAAGAGTAAATCTATGTATCCTTACGTATTTTGACGCACTGAATGCGAATTGTTCCATCACCCCCACCCCCTCCAGTTTTTAATTTTTTTTTTATCGAGACGGGATTTTGCTATTTAATAAACTGAAGGGTGATGCAGCAATTCTGGTACCGCATACGACGAATGTATACTCAAATGTAGATCAAGTTCTGTTATCATATAACCACGTACACGATTTCAAAACAGTTATTTGAATAAGAGGTGTTTTTTCAATGTTTTTTTATGACATTTAATGACTTCCAAGGTGCAATGTATGTATGTTTATAAATTAATGTATATTTAAGTCCAAAAGAAGACAGGCGCGAAGTTCTTAGCATCATGTAACGGAAATGGGCTTGTTGATAACTAAATAGGAATAAGCTTTGGCTTTAATTCACTTCACGGGGCCCCGAGCTGAGTCTGGCATTGCTCCCACTTACTTGTGCCATGCTCCTTCCTTTCTCTTTTCTGACCTCCCTTGGTCACCTGTTGTTCTTTTCGATCCCGACGCTATTAGGGCTAGGGTATCTTTCATTTTCCTCTTTCCTCTTCTTCTTTTTTTTAAGTGTTTTTTTAGTAAAAGGCATGAGATATGTTGGGATTTCAGTTTTGAGTTGTAATGCAGGAGGGTTTTTAGTGGGTATGGCTGAGTCTTTCGGCGAGTCCCACACGCGGGGAGAGTCATGTTGGCTCTCCCTAGTGCGTAACTGCATTTTCCCTACTTGTACAAGTTTTAAGGGCTCTAATGACCTCGCTGTTGACGAGCCCTAAAGCCCCACAAAAAAATATAATAATAATAATAATTAGTACATGTATATTTTTTTGTGTTAAATTACAATCATGTTGGTANGTTTCAACGCATTCCCACAAAAACGTGCCTAGTCTCAATTTGTGGGATAAATACAGCCTGAACCTGTCGGATGAAGCTGGCAAGAGTCCTAACCCACGCGTCTCTTTTCTGTTTCAGGTGACAAGCAAGAGCACGAGTAACGGGATCTCTTTGGCTGACGTTGAAATCGAGGAGGTCTGGGACGAGGAACTCCTAAAGCAATTAGTGAGTACTCCACTTTTCTTTCCGCTGTATAGTACCTTAGTGGAATAACACAAGGTGTGCCATTGCGCATCGAGGTGGAAGGGACGTTTGCCAGCCAATGAAACGCGAGACATTTTTTGAGAGGGAAGTTAAAGGTGCTGTACAGATTTATGTAATGTTTCACTGTGTTATAGGCGTGAAGCGATATCAATACGCCCGCTCCGAAAATGTCTGAAATATGATTGGTTTGCACAGCGTGTGCTCGAGACGGGCCAACTTGTCTTATTCCATTATGGTATAGTACAGTTGGATCAATCTGCTATATAGTACAGACCGACTATAACTAGTGCAACCCCCTACGTTTCCGTGTCTTTCTCGAGACTTATCGGTTAACGAAGGATAACGTCTAACTTTCGTTGCTTCCAATACGATCCATTATTTTATTCCGATAGTGAGTCAATGTTTGTATAAAGCCCCCTTTCATCCTAAACCTAATATTCAAGGCCGTGTGCGCATAGTGAGCGTTCGCCCTGTAAATTGCCAACTGTCGTGTTTTATAAGTATTTTGGTGTTAATGTTCTCCCTCTGCACTTCTTTAGTTGAGGGTCGTGATTTTACGGGGATTATTTCAAGGACAAAACTTGCGGTTAAAGAACTGACAATTTTGTATCCTTATCAGTTTCTAATGTACGGAGGGGGTGAAGCTACGCTATATCGTATCCATATTGTTTTATGTTGCAACATTAACGCAATCATTGTTAATGAGCTATCCTATCTTGTTTCAGTTGGAGAGTTGCACAGACTACGAGGGTCGGCGGAAGATACGAGCTCGTCTTCGCACAGTCATGGCTGAACAGAGCGGTAAGAACAGCTCTCTGGTTGCTTTGAATACCTAAACTTCGTGATACATGAATGTAAACGAAGTATACATGAACATATCGTCTGCCCGGATAATTCGTGAACTTTAGTTGAAGATGTTCGGTACCTAGTGATGAAATTTGAATGCAATCATTATTACTGTACCCTACCGATACTTGATCTGTCGAAAAAAGTATACATAAATTAGTTTCTTTCAAGTTTTGAGAACTTTTGCGTTCCAGGAATTCATTTTCGAAGTTTTCACCTCAGTAAAAACACTTATATTATTCACTTACGAAATTAAATCTGAAAGTCGTGTTTTATGTAGGTCTAACGTACAAACTACTATTGTATGGAGAACCCAATATATTTTTTCTTCATAGGAATGATTCTGTCAAACATGTGGAGAACAATACACTTATTTATACCTAATCAATACGTCAATCAATCAATACGTAATAAGTGAAACAAATAGACAATTTAATTTACCTTTTGTGGTCTAAATGTTTTAACAATAAAATACATTTCTCATCCACTCATTTTGTAACATCACATTACAATTAAGAATGGTTATTCGACAAGTCTTAGTTCTTTAATGAAGTCCGTAATCTACCTTTTCTATTTTCTATTTGCAAATATCCTTTCATGACGATTAGTGGAACTATCAAGCATATATGAATATTGTTTTCCATTTGTGTGTGATGGCTTGTTTTAATGTTTACGCTTCACTCAACACCCAAGTTCTCTCCCGTGGCTAAGGGGTTAACGTTCTTGCTCACCATCAAGTCGCTCCAGGTTCGATTCCCGGCGGGACCAGAAACAATTATAGCTTTTCACATTACTGTCCCTGTTCATACAGCTGTGACTACTAAAAAGTGAATCCTCCTCCTCCTCCTATCCACGTCCTGCTACTCCTAGTATCATTAATTCTGACTATTTCTAACTACTCCTAACCACCACGTGGGTCAAGTTGTTGGTAAAGCCAGGTAAGCGGTCAACCTGCCAATAATGGTCCTCCACTGACCTCCTACGTCCTATCGCCCCATTTAGATAAGCTTCAATAGCACGCTACATTTCCCCCTTACCATTTCAATTTAATAAAAGAACACACAAATGTACCTATTACTCGTTCTGACTCTGCCATTGTTTCATGATGGACTCCCCCCCTTAAAACAAATATATCAAATATTATGTTTTCCAAAATAATTATTCATTTCAACGAATGATTAATGTTAAACAAGATTTCTGTATCGTAGAGCTATATAATCAACTTAAAGATGAATTTTCCAGAATACTTATGAAAATGCACATTGGTTTTCATTGTCATAAGCAATCTGTCGTCTCTTTTTAAATATTTCACCTCGTAATTAAATAAACGATGGAATCTGGGAATCCGTCAAATCACTGCTAACGAATAAATCTGTAAACGGTTATTTTCATTTTGACTGGGCGGTTAATTGAACTTATCTTGTACCGTTCCCCCTTCTCGTTTTGCATAAAAATGCTTTTAAAGGATTTTTATGAGCACTCGCTGATATTTTTATCGCGTTCTGTGTCTCAGATAAGTCAGATATCTGAAATAACTAAGGTGTCGTACGAGTCATTTTTGAAGATAAGATTTGAGCTCAAAATGAACACTTTTTTAACAAAATAAAAAACTACGTTCTATCTGTATGTAGAGCGGTAAAAAAATGATTTTCCTATGACGATATCATGGAGTATTTTGGGTCTTACGAAACGTGTGGATTGAAGCAAGTGATTTTCAAAACGTTATTCAAAAATGAAAAGAACAAGAAATGGAATGCTTTAAATCCGAGAATTATTGAGTATTAGTTCACATATCGTAAACGTTTCTATCATTCTTATTTACTTCCAACAACTCCTTGTACATTATTAATCCTGTCTCTTATACACATCTAGATGTGTNTATTGAGCCCTCGGTCTAGGTATAATATACCTACGCATAGAGCTGAGAAATATATTTCTCTTGTGTATATCAATTAAATGTGTTTGTGCATTTGCTAATGTACTTTTATAAAGTATTCAAAAGAGGGGTGAATCGTGTTATGAGCATGATGTTAATTGTAATTCTCTTTGTTCTACAACATAGTCATGCTAAACGTATTTGCAGGAACACAGCAACCTATTGTTGTTATATAAAGATTTTACATGTACATAAATACATATTATATTTTAAAATTAAAACACATAAGTAGGTTGTCAAATATTAAAAATTGATAAAGTTAAAAATGTAGGAGCTCTGAAGCGCGAAACAAATATTTCTCTGTTCTATCAGTTTTGAACCCGTGACAATTGGTGATTGTAGCACTAAGATTCTGATGTAATAAGTTTTTAAGTTCTCCATCCACAGTGCGGTCTTCGTGCCTGGCATGTAAGTGAACAAATAGAACTTGTAGATGAGCGGTTCCCAATCTTTATCGTTCCGCGCAACCCTTACAATAATTACTCTAAAATAGTACTTCCCGCCCCCAACCTACATTCTTCGTTTGTACCACATTGCTTATCTCCACGGAGGTCTAAGTCGCATCTTACGGTAGTAATTATTTTTTGTCTCCTTATCTTTCTTTAGCTAATAACTAAGGAAAACTTCGTCCGCTACACTCGGAGATTCTCATTTACTATTCTTCTACTGTTCATTTCTATTATATTTACTGGTCTCTCATTCACCTGCCTTCTGTCTATATCCTTTGCAAGGCGCTATTCCACTCCTGTTACCAAAGAGAATGAGTACAAGGCGAGCGGAATGGACCGTTGTTACAGCGGTGGCTAGCGTGGTGGCAGCGGCGCGCGCCGACGAAGAGGCTGCAGCCGCGACGGCGCTCGCGACGCGGCGTTCCAGCGCCTCCACCGGAGGAGGACCCTCCGGCACGGGCTCCTCCACCTTCATGGAACACGAGTCCTCGCACGTGGCCGCGGATGGCACCGCCGTGCGCCAACGCGCCGCCCTGGCCGCCGGTGAGTCGCTGCTGCTCCCGCTGTTGGTGCAACAGCTTCGCCACTCGCTGGCGTCGCCTCCGCGATCGACTACCGCGCCACCGCCTCCGCAAGGGCCCGGGCCTGGCCACGGGGCGTCATGTCCTCCGCCCTCGCACGCCTCGGCGCCTCGCGCCAGCGCCGACGACTCTGGTACAGAGTCTGGCGACGATTTACGCCTGCTCGCCGCAGGTTTGCGTGACTCCATAGAACTCCATCGCTCTCAAGATCTAAGCCATACCACTGGTGCCGGGATGAGCGGAGTGGCTAACGTAGCACCGAGTGGAGGAAGAGAAGGGGGGAGTAGTGTGGGAGGGTTGTTAGGAGAAGTGCAGCTCGCCCTAGCGCGATTGGACGCGTCTCTGCGAGGAAGCGGGGAGTTGGGCGCAGTCGCCTTGGACACAGAACGGCGTGACGCGTTGTTGTCGCTCGTAGGACGCTTGCAGGCGTCGCTAGCGCTGCCGCCGGTACCCGTCCCTGGACTCGCCACTACCTCTGCGATCCCCGCCGCGTCTTCTCCCGTTGTCGAATGTCCTCCTGCCCATTCGCGTCGCTTCGCCGCGCGTCGCCAGCGACAGAATCGTCACACTGTCGGTGTGACACGCGAAGAGCTTGCCGACGCACGACGGTTCTTGGAAGAGCAGGCGCGTAATAGTGCGACCGCATCCCCTTCAGTTTCTGCAGCCCTCAGTGCGTCACCAGCTACGTCCGCATCCGCTGTTCCTAGCGACCCAACACCGTTCCCCGTCGTGAAGCAAAGCTCCGCCGGAGAGCTGCGAGGTGCCGGGTCGCCGGCGTCACTTACGCCCGCCCAGAGAGCGTTTCGACCCGTTCGGTTCATTCCTCCGCGATCAATGAGCGCGTCGAGTGACGGGGATGGTAGGAGAGAGAATACAGATTTGCATTCTTCCGGAAGAAAAGATAACGCAGCAACGGCTAAAAATAGAGACAGGAAAGAAGAATTGGTCACGCAAGACAGCAAAACCTCTACTTTGAATAAGACTCGGAATGAAGAAATAACGCCTCCGCGAAATGTCGAAGCAAAAAGTACAGCAACACCCAGAAACAGTGATCGAGAAATTCCATCAAAATTAGTGGAAAAGACGAATAAACATTTCGAACCGGTTGGACCGAAGCACTTCTATACACCTCAAGCTTTTCAAGGCGTGGTTCCCATAGCGCCTGTCCAAGGCAAAGAGTACCGTCCGTCTCGTCAAAACTCTACGGAGTCCTCTAGTCTCGCAAAAAGTAAAACACTATCTCACGCTTCTTCGCTGGAAACGTCAAAGTCCTCTGCGTCTGAGAACTCGTCACAAAATATGCCCCTCCTCTCGTCAGTGGACGCAAATCAAGTGGCGTCACAGATACCGAGTCAGTCGTCTTCGTTTGATGGAAACACTACTAGTTCTTCATCCCCAGCGTCCACGCCTCAGAGATCAGATAGCGGAAATTTCGCACCTGTACCCCTCAACCAGCAGATACAGTCTGACAGGAATAGTAGAACTTCGGAGGTAGAAGAGCGAACCACTCAAGTCAATCAGTCCAATTCTTCCAGCGATCCGGTTTCTCTGCAAGATTCGAAACCTCATCTTCCTGTTTGCTCTGAAACTAAGCACAAACCTCTTGGACACTCGGTGTCGTTAGACGGCGGAGGCCAAGGAACACCGCCAGTGCGGCCTGTTGGTGGACAGAACAACCAACGCTCCGGGGTGGTACATTCAGCGTCACTGGACAGCGGTAGCAGCGAGTACGACCCGAGTGTGTTATTGTTCACGCCATCTCAGGCAATGCAAATTGCCGTGCACAAAGCAGCAATTAACAAACAGATATCTCAGGAGGAAGAAACAAGGCGGAGACGACAAGAGGTGGCGAGAGTTCGTCAGGAGTCTCAAGGGTCGATAGGTGTCGCAAGTGAAGACAGCGTCGAAGACGATGACGAGGAATTCATGAGCGAAGAGAGCAGACGTTCGGATGCGGACGACGAGGATGAACAGGAGGAAGAGACGGAGCCAACCGTAAAGCAAAGGACAAATGGCGGATTGTCGTACCCGAAGATGTACAATCCTCAAGTCATTTCTCCAGTTCCAAATGGATCCAACATAAATGAAAATACTAATTCTAATATCTACTCTAAAACTGGGGGTTATGATACGAACAACTCACAGATGAACAAATTAAACGATATTAACATTCGGAACAATGAATTTAAAGTTATTGAGGATAGTGGAATGATTGACAGCTCAAGCGTAACATCAGACAATGTCAAGGAAGGCTGGCAGAGCTGCACAGACTCCTCAACGTGGACCGCAGATGTTGCGAAACATGAATTTTCTTACGCTCGGACGGAGAAGGATGCTAATATGAATCCTGTTCGTAGAGCATCTGATGTCCATGCCGAAGACTCCTCTCATCATCCCAAGACGTATCAAACTAATACTCAGAATTATCATTCGCAACGCAAGACAAGTTCACCCCACGAAACGCAAAATTCATCCACTTACCAAAATCAAAACATTGGTTCTTATCAAACCTCCTTCCAAAATCCAAGTAATGGATTGCCCGATAATCACAATTCTGGTTCGTATCAAATGCAAAACCGTAGTTCTTTCCCACAAAATCCGACTTATCAAACTCAGAACCCTTATCAACAACAAAATATTTATCAACAACATAGTGTTCCTCAATACCAACAGAATATGGGATTAAATCAAGACCAAAACTCGCATCAAAATAACTTCTCTTCTGCTCAACGTCTCCTTCAAATGGCAACAGCAGACGCTAAAGTTCCTGCTCGCTACCGCTCTGATCGGAAAGTCAAAATGAAACGTGCCAATACGATAGATATTCCAAAACCCCTTAACTTCTACGAAATAGAAGACGAATCGGACTATTCGGACGGGGACTTCGAGGATGCCGACAATGGAGTGGATGAGTTTGGAGTTGCTCCCAATGGATCCGGAAGTCAGCACCGTGCAGCTTATTTAGCTTTACGAGGTCCCATTCGAGTTGGTGCAGGAATGCTACCGGGTGATTCCAAAGTTCCACCTCCGAGCTTCCAACCCAAGACTGAAAGTGATCGAAAGTTCCTAGCTTTCTTACAGCAACATGGTGGTCCCGCGGGGGACCCTGCTCTATCCACCGATGCTAAAAAGCGTATCGCGAGCTATAATCCGTCTGCTCGCGGGGGCTTTCATTGGAGTAACCGATTTTCGAACATCAAAACCGCTTTTGAGTCGAACGCTTCCAGAGACAGTGTTGGCAATGGTGTTAGAAGTGTTGGTGGTCATCCCGGGAACTACGGTCCTGCCGCAGCGAGATTGTTTTGGCAGTCAGCGGACGATTCAGCAGCTGTGGTTAAGGGCCGTACCCTCGCGGCCGCTAATGGTCCGAAACTTTCGCGGCAAGGGAGTCAGTTTCTGAGGAAGCTATTCGAACAAAAGGACCAGGAAAAGCAAGCAGAACAGTCATCTGCAAAACTTCCATGGGCGGAGAAAGAGGAGAATGTGGTGGTAGGGTCATTGACGGTTGCGAGAGGTGGGGCTCAGCCTGCTTTAGCCACGCAGTCAACAGTGAACTACAAGAAACACGTGTTTACTCCTCCACCCAGTCCTATCAGCCAACCTGTTAAAATCAATAAGTTTTCACATGCACCATTGAGTGCGTTCAGGCCGGTGGAAAAGAAAGTCAATCAACAAAGGATGCCGGAGGTCGTGATTCCAACACCTGGTCAACCTTGGGCGTCGCCTTCAGTAAGTGGGAACGTAAAGCAACTCGCGTCTCAAAAATTTGCTCCTCCCACTACCCAGCCTTCGCTTCCTAACAGCGTGGAACAACAGATCGTTTCGAAAACGATCAAACAGCGCGGTGGGTTTGTTCCTAATCATCTCCCACCCGAGATGCAATCTCCCATGAGTCCTACTTTGCCCTGGATTAAAGAAAACACTGATCATAAAGTTCTAAACTCGGCTGTGGCAAAATTCGAAACTATGTCTCGTGAACCTTCACCACAACCGACTGTGGTCCGGTCTCGCAGCTCGGAACGAATAGCGGTGCCCCCGACGCTGTCGTTATACAAGCAACCAGAAGCGCCACCATCCAAACCATTCGTCCCACCAGCCAATGGTGCTGGAATCGTGCAGGGACGCATTCAAGAGAACAATATCTTCCCATGCAACGCACCCGCTGTTCGCGAACCGCCAGCACTCCCAAAGCCGCCCGCGTTGCTCTCTCCTAGTGTGAGTGTGGCACAAACCTTCGATCCGAAACAGAGCTTCAGTAAGCAGGATTACGTTCGTCAACAGGAGATACTCAAGAGCCATCAAGAAAGACTTGCTAATAAGAGTCTTGGTCCGGAGGCAGAAACGAAACAGTACTTCCAGGCGCAGTTCAGTCAACCCCAAACACCACGGAGTCAGGGAGAAAATGCATTGCGACTTCATGAAGGAGATTCGCAGTACGTCCACGTACAACAGGCGCCTCAGGTTAAACCACAAACATACAGTGGTAGTGTGACATCGCGTTCAGCGGTGTACTCGTCTGCCCTCTCGACAAGTGGTGCATCAGAAAAAACGGAGCGTTCTGGCAGCAGGTCTCCGCTTCCACCTCTCTCACTCCCGTTAAATAGCGTTCCATCAAACTTGGAGACTTCTGTTATCCAGTCACCCGAAGCCTTTACTGCCGTGTCTCAAGTTATGACAGGTCCGGTCTCCCACAAAGCCGTCACCGTAAGTCAAAAGCCGAGACATCGCTTCGACGAGGAAGAGAGCGTAGGCAGTGGGAGGAGTTCGGCGGCAGCTGCTAAGAATCTCAGTTCGGTGTTGCAGATCTCTATGAAGAAGAGTCCTTCCCCGGGCAGAGAAGAACTGCGCGCTTCGCCTCGGATGACTCAGAGAAAGAGCGAGCCCGAGCTGAAGATCCCAGAGAACACCCAGTTCAGAGAGTACCAGCCTTCGCCACAGAGAGCGATCGCGGACGCTGGGGTGAGTGGGTCGTTGCGAGCCGGGCAACAACCTCCTGCGAATGGAACGACGCTGAAGCATCGTCCGGCGTCGGCAGAATCTCTTATCCTCGCCACCAGCACAGAAGAGCTGCAAGAGAGCGGGGAATCCGTCCTCACGACACGATTGCAGATCCCTGCTGTTTACAACAACGTCAGTGGGAAGGGACCGTCGAACAGGTCTAACTCGTTGCACGATATCCAGAGCACGAGAAGCCCTGAAGAAAACGCAACGAGCCCCGTCCCTGCTCCGTCTCCGGTTAGTAGTTCCAGAACGATTCACAAGTCTGGTTCGTGGCATCAGCTCGCGCAAGCTGGCACCCAAGGGACTCTGGGACAAGCTTCCGGGCAAGCACTGCCCCCAACTTTAGGGCAGTCTCCGGGGCGAGCGAAAAGACCCCAGAGCTTAGCATTGCCCGATCTGCCTCCTGGACCTTCGGCAACGGCAGCTCGGCGTAGTCATCATGCAGCGGGACTTACAAAAGCCAAGTCCAGTCATTCGCTTGCTTTCCCGAAACAGTTCGAAGCAGCTTTAGCACCCGACTCTATCGAAACGAAAAAGAGCAAGGTTGAAGCATATCTGGCGGTTGGTAAACCAAATCAGAAACCGGTATCGCCTCGTCCTGTTCCCAACCCGGCCCCTTTCCTTGACGACAGCTTAGATAACGTGGAAGAAACATTTGAGGATTTGTTTAATGCTACGACCGGAGGGGTGATCAAGCAGTCGAAAACAGCAGATTCCAAGGTTAAAACCAAGAAGACAATTTTGAGTGATCACAGCCATTCCATTCAACAGAGTGCGCAGTCAAATAAGCTGAGAGTATGGGACGAAACGAACACTAGGACTGTGCGGGCCATCAACCCGCCAAAACACACGCTGGCTCATGAGCGCGCCAGTAAGTAACGTATTCAAAGACTGACTTGAATAAGCAATTCTCATAGCATGGATGTGATATTGTGAGGTCACTTTTTTATTGGAGTAAAGGAATAAAAGTTTTGTGCTTAATTGCAAAGTGAATGCATCGTAGCGACTCACAATAGAGCAGTTAATCAAAATAAAATATTTGTTTTCATTCTTATGTTATATTATGATTTTGACTTTTGCAAGAATGTTGATGTGATGTTTCAAGCTTTATTGCAGTGCTGAAGATGTTTGAAGAATGGATTTTTTTTTCTACACTCATCAGTAGTTGAGATTTTATAGCTAAACGAGCTAAAATGAGCCTTAAATGCATAATAATACTGTAATGTAATTGTCCATGCTTGCTTTGTATTCATTACTGTTATGGCAATAACTCAGATGCATCATGAGCAACTAACTCAACATATTCATCCATCATCACCTGAAGAAGAAAAAGAAAACAAAACAGAGAAAGAGAATGTTCTTGGGAATGGCGAAAGTTTCTGAAGTACGTCTGCAGACAGCAACGCGGAAGAAGTGCTAGTTGTGAGTTGCAATCATCATTGATGTGTGGATTTACGCCTCTCGTAGAATGCAAAGCTTCTAATCAATTCCTACAGGATTTCACCTTGTGTTATTCCCTTCTGAATGCATCATTGGTGTTTATTGGTTGTCTAACCATCTACCAACTACCTTTTGAATTGGATTTTACATATATTTTCGATTGTAGTTTCTTAGGATGTGTTTATCTGCATCTTGTACCCTGCAGTTCATTGCGCATTTTGAATACCTTGATTGCAATTTTATGTTAATGTCATCCCCAAACTTTGTTTGTACAGATAGTTTCCATATTTGTTTGAATGTACATATATATTGTTTTGATGAGCTTAGATTATTGATAATACTGTAATACATGTTCATAGTGCTTAATGTAATTTGTTTTCAATGTTAGGGCTGCCAAAATATCTAACGTGCTAAGCTAGTAGTTCCACTACTTTTTTGAATGCTGTAGTTGCTTATTGTTCCGTCAGAAGTTGCATTCACCACTATTTCATGTTTGGAATGCAATTTTGTTGAAATGTTTACTTAAGACCTTGAATGCAGTTTGTAGTTTTGACTCACATTATTTACTTAAAATCATTCAAAGATATGACCACAAACTCACTATTAGAATTCATACAAACATTAAAAATTTACATATTCTTATTAGCAATAACATACAGCAATTCAAACATGATTCTATCTGTACATTATTACACTTGCAACACATTTATTCATTACTTAAGGAAAAGTTTACTCACAAATATAAAGAGTCATAAATTTTTGTATAAATTGTGAACTTACTATATTTGCTTTGTTTACAAAATTGGTTTTTCCATTTCAGGTCATTCTGAAGCTACAACAACATCCTCAACTCCAGGAGGTACTACTGTGACCAGAACTGAAGGTGAGAGTTACTCTGTTTGTTTTGATTTTATAACTACTGTACTTGTGAAATATAATGTGATATTCTTTGAATTTCAGTAACATCGAAGAGTTGTAGCTTTTCATCTACATCTGTAGGAAGAAGTCAATCAAAAGGTAGTGTTATATCTATTATCAAACATAGATAGCTAATTCTTAAGTTTTCATTTTGGATTAATAATCCTTGCTACTTAAGGTATTAAGTACCCCCCAAAAATGTTTTGAATTATATTTTGGACCATTCTCTATCCAGTGGCAATGAATTTTCATACCCTTATGGTGCAAAATTTTGAATTATTTGACTGTAAATTACTATGGGCTTATGTGGAGAAACTTTCGCGGGCTCATGTTTTTTTTTATATTATGGCAAAAGTACCGACTTAACATAACAAAAAATACCTACTAAAACATAGCAAATGGAAATATGAACGCAATGATGTTAAGATTTTCATACCTTATGGGCATTTTCAAGAATAATTCACCAAGAACTGTGAAAAATACTGTTCTAACGGAAATGGCTGCCACATCACGTCACTGATGACAATGTGACCCTGGTCAGAGAAGGATTCAAATGATGATATAAATTAATTATCAAGTTTTAAAATCACAAAATAATTTTTCTCATCCACTATAAAAAAATCAGTAGAATGAATGTTATTAATTAATAACAACTACTTTGGTGAATATTTCCAAGTTTCGTGAATAGTTGGCAACTTTACTTCAGTCAACGCGATGCACATAATACCATAAATTATCTGAATCAAGCATCAGACCCTAGGGTGGGGGGCAATCCTCATCCACTGTGTGGATTGTGGTCGGTAATTTGACAAAATACTGTATCGGTGATATGGCCTTGCATACTTTATTTTAAATTACATACAATGAGTTAACAAAATGTATCTTAAAAAGCATGTGAATTTACTGAACAGATGTGTGATTTTCTCCTGGAAAATTTGATTTAAGTCCATATCTATTCTATTTTATTTTTTTACTTTCATTTTGATTTTTGAGTATTCAATGAGACACACCTCTGTCTTTGTCCAAATGCCCTGGCTGTGCCCATCCATTAGAACAGAGTCATTATTTATTTATTTATTTATTTATTACACTTATGAAATATCTTTGCTTGATAAGTGCTACCTCATGTGTCGAGAAAGCAAGACGAAAAAGGCTGTCTTGAAAAAATATATATGTTGTATTAGAATAATTGGCTAAAATGAGGTTCCACCACTAATGGAAATTTAATGTATTATCGATATTTTTTTCATTGAACAAGGTTTCATAACAATGAAGTGAGATTTTATTCTTCAGACTTTCAGATGCTTGTAAAATGTTAAATTGAAATACAAAGTATCACTTATTAGCCAAGACTTTCTTGACTCAATTTATTTTGTAATTTTCCAGTCCCCCCTGTGAAGCCTATATCACCATTTGCCAAGTTCCAGCAGATGGATCGGCAGAACTCCCCTACTTCTCCTAAGTGAGTAGCAATACCGAGCCAGATAATGCGAAATACCATTGTTAAAAATGAATTGATGATAAATTCTCAGCAGAAACATACAAAGATTTTACCTTATGTGAATATTCTGAACATGTAAATATTTCTTTCCTGATGTTGCTAAGAGACATAAGTAAAAGTAAACAATTTTTAATGCTTGTCGGACCCTGTTGCTTCATCACACTGACACTCAGACAGAACCAAACCTTTCATTTAATTTTCTTTTTAAGGGTAGTAGCGGCTCTTTTCTTCATAAGTCTGTCCTTGAATATATTTCTCAAAATAACTGTGCACGTTATTTAAAAATGTGCAATTGAATTCAACCATAACATGCGCATGTGAGAAAAAAGAGTTTAATTGAATGACATCATCAACTATTCAATATGCAATAATATTCTAACTACCAGAGTCCTAAGAACTGTTGTAAGTAATGTAGAACTTCAGTGGGGTGTTTTGTTAATATACCAGATTTTTAAAACAAGAATATGTTTTAACAAAACAATGAAGTATTCAGCAGAAGTCAATCTAAATTCAGAATATATTTGTAAAATGCCACATTTGTAAATGTACATTGTGAACCGGAAAAAAAAAAAGAAAAAGGAGCAAATCATAGCTAAACTTATCCACATAATGGCTGAAAAAAAAGTTCTACATTTTCTGTATTGTCTTTTTGCTAATCTATTTCTGTGTACCTTAAAATATTTCTTTGAACAGTTCTTGAAGCAAAGGTGGTCTTTTCATTAATAATCATACCAGACTATGTAGATTGTGGCTTCCAGTTTCTCTGCTTTTTGTCTCAATTCATCTTCCCTCTTGACTAACAAGGGCAGCTCTTGACATGTCTCTGTATACATCCCACCAGCTCCCCTAAGACCCCAGGGGGAAGTTCTGCGGGCCCCCTTTTTAAATTCACCGACCCTAAGCTGAGTCGCAGCGCTTCCGGTGTGAAGGACAGGCTTCTGTTCTGGTGTCAGAGCAAGACCAAGGACTATAAGGTACAAAAACTATCTAGTTTGCACTCTTTGCATGACAATGCACATCCACTGCACACACAAACACCTTTCAGAACCAGGTGCGTTGCGGTAGCAGAATTTATATTTCATTCTGAGTGTCCCTTGTTTTGCATTTTATTTTAGTTTGCTTCTTATTAACATGCTTTGTTCTATTAGTTTATGTAACTACTTTGAGTAAGATTGGGTTTGATGTAATCTGCTAGTAACTTAAACATGTTTGTTAGAAACTTTTAATTTTGTATTGAGAATTTGTTTACAGATATTTTGAGCATGTTTTTTGCTTTGTTTAGGAAACCTGTAGAGTAAGAATGTGTATTGTCTAAGGTCCCAAAAAATTCTCACCTCTTGTAGTGTGTGTAATATGAATTTGTGTTATTATGGCATGTAGTGCCTAAATAGTTTTGTCTCAAGAATAGAATTTGAACCAAGAATTTTTTGTTTACACGTGGTATATTTATTTCTATTAAATTTCTCAATGCTTCACGGTGATGGAGCAAACTCTTTCTAGTATATTTTGGAAAGACATTTTCATTATATATTACTAATGATTTTTTTCTATTATTCTTCAAGTAATTTAATTTGGGAAAAAATTATTCATTTTGCCTTTTTGCTTTTGTAACTAATTTATTAGTTAAAATAATCTTGACAGTCTTTCAGAAATTGTTTTAAAAGTTGATTCAATAAATTCTTTGTCCTTTTTAGAATGTTCAAATAGAAAACTTCTCAACATGCTGGAGCAATGGTCTTGCATTCTGTGCTCTCATTCATCACTTTCTTCCTGATGCCTTTGACTATGATTCCCTACGTCCTGAGGAGCGACGCAAAAACTTTGAACTTGCGTTCCGAATTGCCGAGTAAGTATATCAGGAAAATATAGATTGCAATGAAGAATAAATTTAATTTTAGACATATTAAGTATGTATATTGTTGTGCTAAGAGGACTGCAAATGAAATGTTTGACTACAAGCTTTATTTCCTGTCTAATGATATCATGAATTCAAATGATAAATTAGTGGTTAATATCATTCTGTGAGCACTTTAATGAAAAGCATATTTTCAGCCTCCAAGGATCAATTACAATCCCTCCAAAGAAACTATGATGGAAAAATCTTCAGACATATCATACCAAATATTATTTTGCTTATTCCCTGGAATATATTTTTCTCTTGAGAGGCATTGTGATCATATGTTTTGAAGTTGATTGAATGGTTCAATTACAGACAAATAGCTCCCATTTCATTGCAGTATCTTATTACATTATCTTATACTCATCTTATAAGCTCATTTTCCTGTTTTTCTGGGGTTCTTAAATTATTTCTTAAAACATGTTAGTTTCTTTATTTCTGCACTTCATAATAGACTTCTGCCCTTTGTTAATTTTCAAAATAAAAAATGAGTTCCAAAGAAAACATACTAATATTTATAGTACCTATAAGTGTATTGAAATTTCTACATAATTTCAAAATACAGGCTGAAAGAAAATGCACTTTGTACATAGCGTTCAAGCAAAGCATTTAGTTCATTTCAATTCATTTTTAAGTCATGTGATTGAAAACAATGTTCACCACGGCTCACATTTAATCTTACTTCCGAGTTTATATCTCTTAGATTAAACGTTCAGTGGATTGTCAGACTTCTGACTCTCTCATCACTAGTTATCTAGCGGACATAATTGAGATTGATAGTAACCAGATATTGTTTTTTGAAATTGCTTTCCTTTTCCATTACACCAATTTGGATAATCAAACGTTCGGTTAACTGATGCCCGGACAATTGATGCTCTACTGTACTAATCTTAAGGTTGCACACAGCACTGCTGTAGAAAGTTTATCATAATTATATATTAGCATTATCCTCATTTTCTGTACAGTGAAAAAGCTGATATTGCTCCGCTCCTCGATGTAGAAGACATGGTGATGATGCGGAAACCTGATTGGAAGTGTGTCTTCACCTACGTCCAGTCAGTCTACCGCCGGTTCAAGGATGAAGACTGAAATTCTTTCAAATGTAGTGAAGTTATGTTCCTATTGGTTTAATCTTCCCTTTTTTCTATAACTTTTTCCATCGAGTGTGAAATGTTTAATTTGTGTACAGTGTTATATAGATTTATTTAATTATTGGTTTAAATTAATAAAATGAATATGAAATATAGATTATTAAAATTAGGTGTGATGCCACAATTACAATGTCTTTAAAGTGAGATAGAAAGTCTAATTTTTGTTACATTTTTCCCTACCATGGAAACAAGTAAATGTGGCATTGCATGTGCAAACCAATAGTGATTGGTGAATGAGACTGGTTTCTAGATGGATGAGATTCGCACAGTATTTCTTTTTTATCTTCTCCATGCTATCAAATGCATGACACTTTTTTTTACCAATATGCTCCAGCAAGTGATTTTCATTTAATATTTTTCACTCTTAACTTTATGTTTATTTTAACAAAAATATGTCAAGTAACTCAAAATAATTGTAAATTTCATAACCAATGTAGAATATTTTACTCTTTTTCATTTGCATCTGCATTTTAAGAAACTGAAAAGGATAAAATTTGGTGCTTAAAAACGAATGTTGGTGCTAATCCAGTTTTGTATTCCATGCCTAAAAGAACAGTTTAGCTGTTATTTTAACCCATCCATAATATATTCTATGCTGGGCTAGGTGGAACTCATGATGCAATCGGATATTAACATTCATGTTCTTTTCCCCTCAACACTAAAACTCTTTATTTATGCATAGAAGAAGAATATTTTATAAAGGTTTTTGGCCATATGTAGTTTGGTGTAGAGACCTTTGTTAATTTTGTATGTATGTTTTTATAGGGCCAACTAATTGAAAATAAGATGAAGCTTTCATTTTCAATAAATCAATACACATGTTTTTGTATTTATTTATTTCCAAAATCAATCTACTGTCCTTTTTAGTATTAATAATGATGATGATAATGATGTTTATTTACTCAACCTTTTTGATAGCATTTGTCATAAAACTTAACTTGTACAAATTACAAAACACAGATCATAATTTAAACAGTATATAGACAAATGAAGATCAGGCCATTTCAAAGTTAAAATATCAATTCCAATTGTTTATATAACTAGGCTTATGCATAACATTTATAGACTTACAAACTAATTACAAATATCCATAAATAAAATTTACTCAAATACTTATATGTTGCATTATTTGTATACTTTATCTTTACACTTATAAATAGAATTCACACCAATAATACCTAGTGTGCATATTACACATTATTGTGTAATATTTGCACAAACAAATTATAACACATTTGCTAGTTCGATGATGATGATAATAATAATAATAATAATAACCTTTATTTGCTTATTGACCTGTGTTACAAGGTTTGAAGCATTTGTCAAACAGTTAACTTACAGAAATTTAATATACATTACAAATTTAATTAATAATAATAATATATATGCATACACGCGCACATATGAAGTAACCCAATTCGATAGGGTTATTTATATTATCACACATTTAGACTTAACAAATGAATTAGTTCTACTTAATTATATAATCATTATAAATTAAAGTAATACAAACATATTCAATGTATACATATTACAAAATATAAATATGTGACACATATATTTTACATAAATTTACATGATNATATTTTACATAAAATTACATGATTTTGTTAAATACATAAATTTATATACATAATATTTTACAGAATTTATCCAATCAATGAGTAACAATGTGTTTGGATTAAACTATGTTCATAGAATTTCCTGTAACCTTTATGGGCACTTTTCAATAAGGTAATTTTTAAGCAATCTTTTAAAAGCATTTTGGTTTCCTTCTTTGATATGTCCTGCAAGTTTATTGAAAATTAATTCGGCTTGTTCAAAGTACCAGTTTTAGAGTTACATATCCTGTGATAGTTTAGTTGTCCCCTAGTGTTATATTTGTAGAGTACCTTGTTCTGTGTAAAATTTTTGATAGTGTTATCTTTTAGTGCAAGTATTATTTTGAAGGCATATAGTGCTACAACTGTCTTTATATTATATTTTATGTTATAGTTTTTACAAGACTCTTTTGATTTTAGTTTGAAGATACATCTGAGGGCTCTTTTTTGTAAATAAATAAATAAATTTATTGTCAAAAAACAGTACAAACTGCGTATGACCACGTGGAGGGAAAAAAAACTAATTTACTCTCCGGAAGCAAGCAAGGGACCATCCCATCAATTCCGATCAAGGGCCCTAAGGCAGAGGCGGATTCAAAAAATTCAGCAAAAATTCCTAGATAAGATAAAAAGTTAGCTGCGAGTTATAATACTAATAGAATGTCAATATGTTTGTAATTTTAAGCAAAAAATTACATGTAAGTTATTATCGAACTATAGATTATTCTGAGTATAGTGCTTAAAAATTGAAATAACACTAAATTCACGATTTATTGTTACAATAGACCCGCCCCTAGACAAAGCCTAGAGAACCTGTATGATAAATCCGCCTCTACCCGAAGGAAAACCGGAGAAAAACCCGGGCCAGGATGGGGCTACAGAATTTATGTACACAAACGTGCCAATGTTGAGTACACATAAAACTAAATTAATATGAGCCATAAGACAACACAATCATGCAAGAAAATAGTTTTTGAAATTGTTATAAGTTGTTTAAAAAGTACTACAGCAATGGCGTGATAAAGCACAAGACGAATTTAACTTTTGTTAAAATCAATAAATTCTTTTACAGTGTAGAAGCACTGGTGCAGGAGGTAGTTTTTAACCGCGGATTTGAAGATATTCAATTTCATAATATCTTTTATATTCTTGGGCAGGGAATTATATAGAACGATTCCCGAATGGTATGGTCCCTTTTGGCAAAGAGTGGTTGACACTCTAGGGCGATGAATATTACTACTATTGCGTGTATAGTGTTCGTGAACGAGACTGTTTCGTATAAAGCAAGGGTGGTGCTTCAGTAATTCGGTCTTAACAAACACGACCGTTTCATAAATATAAATGCAGGGAAGTGTTAAGATATTTAATTCCTTGAATAAAGGTTTACAAGAGTTTCGGGGGTGAGATTTACAAATTATCCGAACTATCCTCTTCTGAATTCTGAAAGTTTGAATACTCTGACCGGAATTACCCCAGAAGGTAATGCCGTAACGTAAATGGGAGTAAACGTTTGCAAAATATACGCAACGGGAAATACGTGGACTAACTGCGTTAACTAAGATTCGGAATGCGTAACACAATTTGCTTAATTGGGAATTAAGATTGTCAATGTGACAATTCCATTTGAGGTTGTCTTGAATATGGAGACCTAAGAATTTTGTATTTGTAACAGTTTTTAATTGTGTTCCGTTTAAAGAAAGAGAAACCTGGGGTAAAGATTTTGTGATACTATTGTGAAATGACATAGACACTGTTTTGTCAGTGTTTACAATGAGACGATTTGCATGGAACCAAGTCGAAAGGTTAGACAAAACTTTTTGAGCATTGGCGTGTTTACATAGTAAATTAGTGTCATCAGCAAAAAGAACCATTTTGCAATCTGATGTGGATGATGACATGTCGTTCACATACAATAAAAAGAGTATAGGGCCGAGAATTGATCCTTGGGGTACTCCGCAAGTAAGTGGCTTTGTTTCTGAAAGACAACGCTCAAGTATTTTATTTTTAGTATAGGATATTTCTACTTGTTGATATCTATCTTTTAAATAAGAAGTTAGCCATTGATGTGGAAGTCCACGAATGCCTAAAGAATGCAATTTGGTAAGGAGAATTCCGTGATCGATGACAGTGTCGATGACACAGATTCCGTGATCGATGACACAGATTTTGTAGTGTCATGATTCTGCCCCTATTTGTGTTGGATGTGCCTCCCCATATTTCAATTCCATATTGAATGTTTGTGTGAATTGTTCCATAATATATTGGAATCAGTTGCTCTGATTTCATGAATTTGGAGAGGTTTCGCAATAAGAATATGTTTGAGCTTATTTTCTTACATATAGCATCAACATGTTCATTATAAGTGAGATTTTGATCAATGAGAAGTCCTAAGAATATATGGCACTGTACCTGCTGTATAGTTTGGTTATTCAACTGAATAATGATGCCACAGGATTCATTAAGAGTCTACAGTAGTTCCTGCACATTTTTAAGGGCACATTTTTTTATTTCTTGTGGCTTTAGTGCTTGTCAAGGTCATTAGAGCCCTTTAAATATAATGCTACAACGGCCATAATGTTGTATTTTAGGTAAAACAAATCTTAAACAGTATTTTAAAAACAACAACATTTGTTGTGTTATAAGTGATGAATGTATTTGTTGGTGAAGATTTATTATTGTATTCACAATAACGTTTCCTCCTCTCCAAAATAAATATTCCAAGCAGGTTTTAAAGAACAAGATTTATTGCGTAAATAAACAAAACCGTCTTGGAACAAACAAATGAGTAGCACAAGACGATAAACGGTAAAGCAATTGAAAGTTCCGTTCTCACGTATAACAGGCGTCGCTTGCAAGGAGCGTTCTCTGCGTCGACGGAAGGCGGCGCCGATGGTAGCGGTCCACGGAATATACAGCGGCTTCTTGCGTGATGACGCCACTGGTCGAAGTCGTCGTAGGAAGTGTGCCTTTTTATCGATCCCTGAGGTCGATTGTCCCGGGTCGGAGGATCCTTCGGTCGCGGTGGCGCGGCCGGTTGAAGTCGCCGAAATGGCTTGTCTCGTATCGATTCTTGAGGTCGATGGTCTCGGCGCGGAGGATGCTCGTTTGTTTCTCGAGATTTGACGTTGTTTACGGCGTTGCGTGGAACGTCTTGTGTCGCCGAATTTGGGAAATAGTGTTTCCCTGATATCGGACGTGCCCGAGGATTTTGGGTTCCCCAAATATTGATCGGGGTGCCGTTGAAGTGAAATTTCTTTCGAGTCTGGCGTAGTCAAATTTGATTCTGAATTTGACTTGCATGGGCGCCGTCAGCGCCAGTTCGAAGATTGGGTTTCTTCGTAGGTTATGTACTCGGCTCGGAGCAGCTTTAGAACGATGTGTTCAGTCCGAGAGCTGGCGAGATAATGATTTTATCGTTGCTAGCAGGTATAACCTAAACAAAGACATATGACGGTTTGAGAGGTCTAGCATTGTGTCGTAGTCTTGGTATTCTCCAGAAGTTTCTTAACAANATATGACGGTTTGAGAGGTCTTGCATTGTGTCGTAGTCTTGGTGTTCTCCAGAAGTTTCTTAACAAGTTGTATGGACCGAACAGGTCAGTAAGCGGCTCCTAGAGTTTCTCTCTGCTGTCATGGAGTCGTATGGTTCTAGCTTCACGGAGTCTTCTTATCTGTTTACTGTCTTGGGAGTTCCTTGGCGAGGCGAGTGGTATTGCTTTGGAAGCCAGTAAACAACATGGCGAACATGCAACATTTTGTTTGTTGCATGGGGGAGCTTTCAGTATATTGTTAGTACGAAGGTATGTACCTATATTTATATGTAGGAATAGTGTTCCTACATCACTCCCCCGATCGAGGAAAAAACAACCTTGTGGTCTTATTCGACCTATGAATGTCAGATTCGGATCTGGCATTTTTATTTTCAAGGAAAAAAAGTGCCCGATCGTCGCCTTTCTGAGGGATTTATTCCTCTTGCGTTACGTAGATAGTTAACTTGGATGTGATGGGATGCTGGTGAGGTGAGTAGGAGATAAAGATGCTGGCAGGATGGGCAGGCGCTGGAGGTGCTGGATTGGGCGTGGACCGGGGTAGCAGATCGCTCCTTGCAGGATGTGAGTGGTGAGGAGATGGTAGCTCCTTGCAGGTAGCAGGCGATCTGCTTGCAGGTAGCAGGCGACTCCTTGCAGGCCGTCTCTAGGTTCATCTCGTCAGCGATAGTTGGGAAGGAAACATTGTACATATTAGATTCAAGTTTATGTAGGGGCTGCCACACTAGGAGGTTGGAGAGGTTATGATGTTGGAATGATAACATGTTTCAACTTCATTGATTATGTTTGTTATAACGCAAAATTTGCTCTTCCACTTGGGATAGTCATGCGGATAAACCGCATGATTTCTCTGTTCATGGTCAAGTTCATTTCTGTTAGTACATCCATAGTTCTCTGAGGTATGAAAAAAAGGTTTTTTCCATTTGCAATTGGTTCATAGTTTCATAGCATGAGGTTTTTTATGTGTATAGAAACTTGAAATTTCACCATCCACCATGATAGTCAGCCAGTATTAATTAACTGTATGATTTCTCAGTTGGAGTAGCTTATTTCTCCGTCAGTACGTACATATCAGCCTTGTGATATAAAAATAGTTTACATTTTCAGGTGAAAAGTAAAAAGGGTTGTGGATTTTGCGCTGGCATTGCAGTATATTTGGGAATATACTAGAGATACGGGCTACCGTTTACCTATTGCTGGTTGTACTGGTAGCCTCTGGTCTGGTTTCCTTTTTGTAGGGAAAGAGAAAAGAAAAATTACTAGTTACATTGAGAAATAATAATGTTGGTGGATGGTGTCCACTGGATTTAGTAGTAGTAGAAGTCAGGCTTCTCGTTGAATTTGACTCTTCTGCCTGATTGTGTGTGGCTTCCAGGCGGAGCTCTTGGCATGGCTTCTTCTACTTGTTGGATATTTTCAAAAGTCTGCGTGTGGGTGGTGTCTATTAGGTCAGCTGTGATGAAAGCAGGTTTTACCCGATCTAGACTCACTCGTACGTTTTTGTTGTTAATTAGGATGTTAATGGTCTTGTTGTCCTCTGTTCTGGACAGTACTTCGTACGGTCCATTGTAGGGAGGAACAAGTGTTTTCCTAAAAGGAGTGCTGCGTAGGAATACGTGCGTAGCATTTTGTAGCTCTTTGTGGATGAAAGGCTGTCGCGTCTGTAATCTTGGTGTGACTGGTTTGATTTGTTGCATTTTGCGCACCAGGTCTTGGACATATCTCGTCGTGGGTTGTTCGTTATTTTTGTTAAACTCGTGGAAGATGTCGCTGGGCAATGTTTACGTTTTCCCGAACACGAGCTCTGCGGTTGAGGCATTTAGGTCCTCTCTATGTGCGGTGCGAAAGCCCAACATGATCACTGGTAAAGCTTTGCTCCACCCGGTGTCATGTGACATTAGTGCGGCCTTTAGTTGCCTATGGAGGCGTTCGACCATGCCGTTAGCTTGGGGGTGATACGCGCACGTTCTGTGTCGGCTAATGCCGAGTCTTTGCATCAGCTCTCCGAATAGCTGGCTTTCGAACTGTCTCCCTTGGTCGGTTATGACTTTGGTGGGGACGCCGTATCGGGCGATCCACCCGTGTAGGAGCGCGTCGGCCGTTTTCTCCGCTGTGATTTCGGTGATGGGGATAACTTCGGCCCAACGCGTGAATCTATCTATAACAGTGAGCGCGTATCTGTATCCCTCTGAGGATGGGAGAGGTCCAACTATATTCACGTGGATGGTGTTGAAGCGATCTTCGGGAGGTTTAAAAGATCCTAACGGTGAAATTGTATGCCGGTGGACCTTATTCTTTTGGCATTCCAAGCAGGTGCTTGCCCAATTTTTTATATCTTGGTTAATTCGGGGCCAGAAGTATTTGTTTCTAATTAGTCGTGATGTGGTTCTTCGGCCTGGGTGTGATAAGTTATGAATTTCGTCGAAGATTTTTTTTCTGAGGTCGACTGGAATTAGTGGTCGGCCTGCCTTGCAGATCAATGTTAAATCTGAATTGGGGATTGTTTCTTTAGTGTACAGTTGTGGTTTTAATGTTATTAGTTGTTGAATTTCTAGGTCTTCTAGTTGGAGTTGTGCAAATTTGGTGGTATCATCTAATAACGTTATGATTTCGACTCTTGACAGGGCGTCGGCAACGATATTTTCGTTCCCTTTTATATGTTGAATGTCGGTCGAAAATTGTGCAATAAATTGAAGCTGATTTAACTGTTGTGGGGGCAATTTCTCCCGCTTTTGGCGAAACGCGTGGGTCAACGGTTTGTGATCTGTGTAGATCGTGATTTGGAACCCTTCGAACCAGTGTCGGAAGTGCTGGACGCTCTCGTAAATCGCCAAAAGTTCGCGGTAATACGCCGGCATTTGACTTTGCTTTGTATTCAATTTTTTGCTGAAGAAGGAGAGGGGTTGCCATTCCTGGTTTACCTTTTGTTGTAGGCAAGATCCTACGTGAGTTGTGGATGCGTCAGTAAATAGTGCCAGCGGCGCGTCGCTGCGTGGATGTATCAGGGTGACGGCGTTCGCCAGGCTCTCCTTGCAGTCTGTGAAGGCTGCTCTTATAGTGTCGGTCCACGGGAATGGCTTCGTTCCATCTTTTCTTCCACCGGAGATGGCGTCGACCAGGGCGGCCTGGGGTACAGCTGCTTTCGGGATGAAACGTCTGTAAAAGTTTAGAATTCCGAGAAAGCGTCGCATACCTCTGACGGTGGTGGGCTGGTCCATTGCGCGCAGCGCGCTGACTCGATCTTCCGGCGGACTAATGCCTTTGGCGTCGATCTTGTAGCCGAGAAACGTCAGTTCGTTGACGCCGAAGGTTGACTTCTGTATGTTGACGACGATCTCGTGTTCTCGGAGCCTCTGAAATAGCGTCTCCAGGTGGAGCTTGTGGTCCTCCGCGTCCTTACTAAATACGAGGATGTCGTCAATGTATACGTATACAAATGGAAGTNCTGCTCTTATGGCCGAATGGCATTTGTAGGTACTCGAACGAGCCTATCGGGATTACTATGGCTGTCTTTTCGATATCGGCCGTGTTCACCGGTATCTGGTGGTATGCTTTTACCAGATCAATTTTGGAAAATATTTGCGATCCTGCTACGTTGCTAGCAAAATCATGAATGTGGCGCATTGGGTACGCATCTGGCACAGTTCGGTCGTTCAGTCTCCGGTAGTCTCCGCATGGGCGATAGGTACCGTCGGTTTTTTTATCAAATGGAGTGGTGATCCCCATGGGCTACGGGAGTGTCGTACGACGCCGGCTCGAACCAGATTTTCGAATTCGTTCTTTACGATTTCCAGTTTTTCTGGGGTCAGTCTGCGTGGTCTGCACGTCACAGGGGGGCCGTTTGTGGTCGGGATGTAATGCATAGTATTTGGTCGAATGCAATTTGGTCTCCCTGATGGCTTGGTCAAATCAGGGAATTTGTTGATGATTTCTGCGAAGTCGTTGTTCTGAATTTTTTTATTTTGATTTCGGTACATTTGCACGTGTTGAATTTTGCGCTCGTAGAGATCCCTGTCATGTAATCGCTAAGTTTTCCCGTCTTGCAGCTTAAAATCAGTTCATAGTGGGACAAAAAATCCGCCCCCAAAATGGGATCCAAAACGTCAGCCACTATAAAATTTCAGCTGTATTCTCGGCGAAGGGTTAAATTTAGTTTCAAGTGAGCCGTTCCAAAGGTTTGAATATCAGTGGAATTTGCTGCGTTTAAGACGAGTCCGGTGGGGATTGTACTTGTTTTCCAATGTTTCTTTGGGAATATTGAAACGTCTGAACCGGAATCAATCAAAAAATGTAACCCTGTGCTCCGTTCGTATACGTATGGTCGTTTTCCCATTAGTCTATTGCAAAAGCTGACATCTTTTGCGGGGTTGCAAGCATATACTCCGCCCTTCAACCTTGAGTTGGAGGGCGGCTGTCCACGTTTTTTGAGTGTTTGCTGGGGGTGAGACAACGTTTCGCGTCATTGCCAAATTTGGCGTGGTACCAGCAAATGTCTCGTGGCTTGTCGGCGTTCGAGCGTGAGCGTGTGCGAGAATTTCGCTGCTCGTTTCTATATGGCGAAGGGTTTCTGCGGTAACTCGCGTTTTGTTGCGCCATTTGTAGTTCTGCCATTTGTTTAGTTAGATTTGCCAACGTTTGGATGACATAATCCATACGTGGATCGGGAGGAGCTACGGGCGTCTCTCGAGTGGCAGCTACGGTGCTTGTGGTTTGGAATGCAGTTGCGATTTTATCGGCGAGTGTGGCT
>NNCF01126692.1:4621-80485 GCA_002313205.1 Laupala kohalensis
GTAACTGATGGCAAAGAAACTACCGCCGACGACCGCACCCATGGTTGTTGTTCCCAACCGTCCTCCGTTCAAATTTTTCAACTCCTCGACTAACAAAATTTCGCAAAAGAATGATTAAATTGGTTAATTATTCAAATCTCACAATATATTATGAGACAGACATTGGAAAAATGTTGGGAAAGAAATATTACTACACACCATCTATTTCCCGATTTTACGTCCGCCTACGACTGTATCTGGAGAGAAGAAATCTGGGATCAGATGCATGAGATGAGAATACCTAAAAAGTTGGTAGGGATGTGCAGGCTAATGAATGAAGAGAACCAAGCTAAAGTTAAAACAGGTGTAAACATATCGGAAGAAATAAGCATTGAAACAGGATTTAGACAAGGAGATAGTGTGGCTCCGATGTTGTTTAATGTAGCATTGGAAATAGCGTTTCGTAAGGCTGGAATAGACTACCGTGGGAATAGATTACCGTAGAACACACCAAATACTAGCGTTCGCGGGTGATATAGTGATATCAGGGAGGAGAGTGGAGGATGTGAAGGAAAAATTCATCCAGTTGGAAGAATATACCTCTAGGCTTGGTCTGAAGGTAAATGAAGCAAAAACAAAATTTATGACAGTCTCCAGAAGGAAAAATATCAAAGATACCAAAATTATCACTGGTAAACATAAATTTGATGTAGTACAAGAATTACTTTATCTGGGAACGTTGCTTACAGCGAGAAATGAAATAAATATGGAGATAGATAGAAGAATAACAAATGCTAATAAAGCATATTTTGCTCAATTTCCATCAACACTAATTAGACCGGTGATTATGTACGGTGCTGAGACATGGACATTAACAAAAGGGGTATGTGAAAGATTGAAAATATTTGAAAGGAAAATTCTCAGGAGAATCTATGGAGGGGTTAAGGAGAATGGTCAGTGGAGAGTACGGTATAATAACGAAATAGGGCAGTTGTACCAAGATACTGACGTTGTCTCGTACATAAGAGTAAGTAGATTGAAATGGCTGGGTCATGTTAATAGGATGGATAAGAGCAGAACTGTAAAGAAGGTGGTAAATGGCCAACTGGATGGAGTGAGGACAAGAGGAAGACCAAGAAGTAGATGGTGGGATTGTGTGGAGGAAGATTTGAAGAAAGCCAGGATTATGAACTGGAAGTTGGCGTCAAAAGACAGGGAATAATGGAGGAGGCTAGTCGAGGAGGCGAAGGTCCATTTGGGACTGTAGTGCCAACTGAAGAAGAAGAAGAAGGTCGTGTATCCATGACCCTAAAACTTCGTGTCCACGAACACGTAAAATTTGGAATCTTCTTATCATTCTTATTCCGACCTCTATTAGTCAAATTTCTCTAAATTTTCTCACGTAGTCTTCAAATAGCCTCCACTTTAAAATGTATGTACACTTATAAATTATCCATTCACTCTTATTATGAACTTTTATGCTTTTACATATAGAGCATGTATGCTCGCTCGCATAGCAACCTAACAAGTATAGAGTTGTATTGGACTAACTACGGTAAATTACCACTAGCAACTTTCGAGTGGAACATGGAGGAAGATGTTGCACCACTCAGGTGAAAATGGTAACTAACTCTACATTTCCGGGAAGAGGCAAAGGGATCGAGTCAACGGCCCCTTGCCATTTATACTTGGCGTGTATGATGTGAAAGTTTTCAATACAAACATATTTGTAATAGTACAATGCAATGACGGGAAACGGGATATTTATGAACTATAGGTAATTTTTGGGGGATATAATTTGAGATAAGATAGGCACTGAGATATTAATTTTTTTCCAACAAATTTTTATTTACGTTTGCTTTTTTGACGTACAAGAGACAGAAGTATATATTTGATGACAAGTAATTTTTATTGCAAGTCTTTGAACTTCAGTAGATTAAAGAAACCGAAACTTATTACTAAGTAAGAAGATCCAAAAAATAATATAGATACAGCAAAATTCTTTTCGCCGATTTAATCATAATCAACATAAATCGAGACTTAATTAAAGTTCACATATCCATATATTCATTTAGCCAAGAAGTTAAGTAGGAGCACTCGAGTGGTGTAATTTTACCATTGAGTGAACAGCGATGTAATATAGGACATACACCGCATGGAGTTTGAGTCAAGCCAGTAACTTCTAGTAAAGGTTCAACATATTGATATAGCACTGTTCCGTCAGCTGTAACGTGACGTTCAGCTTTCCCATCATAAATTATAGTATTCAGTAAAGACTCTATATCTTTTTCAGTAAGTTTTACATTACATATACCGAGTGTTTCAATATATTTGAGTACATCCCCCATAGATGCATAAGACAAATTTTTAATAGAAACTGGATCCAATTCTTCGCTCTTCATTGCGCTTTCGCGCTTCTGTTGCAAGTATTTCTTAACCTGTTGATTAAGAATATCAACAAATTCAGCTTCAAAGTCATCCTTACCGTACCAGGCTCCTCCCGTCAGAGAAACATCTGGCTCTAGGTCATAGAGTAGATAAACTTTCTTCTTATTCGTTGAATTGCTATTCATAGATTTAATCATCTTCCTAGTTTCCAGCAACTTTAAAACTTTATTTAATTGGTTTGCTAATAAATTAGATTTTACTCTGATATCTTTTATCCATATACCTTTATTACCAGCATCTTCAATAATTCCGTAAACCATCTTTTCTTCTTTACCTCCCCCTTTCATGCCTTTTGCCGGGGAAGCTTTGACCTTGTACATTAAGGTCTTTCCCTGCATAAATAGCTCAAGGAGTCCTTTGCGTAAAAGGTCATTTATTACAGATGCTCGTTTGCTGGCCAAGACGTCCGAGATGTTTGTGACCAAATCATCATTTGAGAATCCAGTGGGATGCATTTGGGCCAGCGCCATGATTCGATGTTCAATTTCGGACTGATTATCTTCAGGAGTTTGATCAATTCCTGTACTAGGACCTGGAAGAAAATAGTAATATCTGAAGAAATATTTGGAAAAGTGATTAACTAATTAATTGAATAGTGCACGTGTATATAAAGCAGTGTAACATTGATTCATAATTTTATAACGGGCTTAACGAGGAGTGTTCGTATTAGAAATATTTTTGCACCACTTCAATGAAAGATAAATATTTGATAAGTATGATTACAGACTTCAGGGAAATTACTGCTTTACTAACATGCTGATAAGCAAAATATTTTCATTTAAGTAAAACTGCTTGATATCCGCTGATATTTTAAAAGAATTATCCATTATTTTACCTCTGTTGGCATTCCCCCTAAATAAATTCACAAAATAATTCATTAAACGTTTGTTTTATTTAAAATTGCTTTTATTAAGCTAATCATATTTAATGTACTACATATGAAAGAAATCAAAGTCTCAAGAAGTTTTTAATTCTCATTATCATTAAAGTAATCTCTAAAATATCTCCTCTTTATTTATCCATTTAGTGGAGAAAATGAATAGACAACGTTGCCGACAATTCGTATTTGGAGCAGTATATGCCAATATGTTGGAACTTGGTAAGTCGCTGGTTTAATCTTTACAAGTCCATTGTTAAATTTTTTGCTGAATTTTAGGTTTGACAACTCTTCAAATTTGTTTCTTTCGAGTATTTGATGTCAAAGTTATAAAAAGTTATAGTGTTGGCAACAACAACCTCAGTGTGCACTTTGTGTTTTTCTGTTGGTCACATTGTGACAAATAAACCGGCACCATGTTGCTGTGAAAAGACCTAAAAAATGTTTTTGTTCATTGATGAAGATCCCCTTCTATAAACAATTTTATGAGCTAAAGGGACAAAATTAAGATAAATTAAAACGGGTTTTGGGCCCAGTTGCCATCTAGGAAATAAGATAAGTTCAAGATAGTGAGAAAGAGTGTTTCGTAAAATATGTGTCTGAGTGGTTTCATCGCTCTCGAGCGCTATGGCGTCCTGCTGTAAGGAAAATGATAACTCGATAGAAAAACCCAAAGATGCACCAAACGTTTCCATTGTGGGAAAGGGAGATGAAAATTCTTCTCATACCAAAAAGGTTCATGAAGATTGTGGAACAGAAAGAGATACAACCCGCTGAGGATTCAACGAAGATTGAAGATTAGCAAACCAGGGATACGCTTGCCCAGTCATCCATTTTTAGAACTGTGGACGCAACAGTTGTCTCATGTGTTGTTATATGCAAACTCCCATGAAATGTTTCAAACGTTGACCAGTATTTACAAGAAGGACCATGAACAACAAGAAAAGTAAATTACCTAGTGAATTTTAGTTTTAATTTTAATAAGTCAATGGATATGAGCAAGCATTACTACCGTACAAAATTTGGCTCTTTGTTTCAATGGATTGGAAATGACTGGAATTGACTGACCAATGGATTGGAATGCAAACATTTCTCTAGTGCGTGGGACAAATTTGTCCAAAAAAGAAAAAATGGAAATCTAAAAACCAGGCTCTTCAGGGAAGATAAAAGCAAGAGATGAAGATGACAAAATGTCGTTCAAGGCAACTACAAACAGGAACAATAATTATGAGGGAGAACAAGAGGTTGCAACCAGAACAAATTAGAGAAATAAAACACTAAATCTGCAACAGCAAACAACACGGAGTGTATTATTTTAAAAATTCCAAACTGCATTCTTTTACTGAAATTCATATGTCTGAAATTGGAAATGTGTTTTCAGCGTTTGTTGTGGACAGTGAATGTACAGCACATAAGTGCCACAAAAAAATTACAGATATCACAGAAACAGAAGACCAAATAAATGTGGCAAAGAAAGGTGTACATGCTAGCAAGAAATGTTGAGTCACAACTACCATATTGAAAGATGTCACCAACATACCTGACCTTTAAAGAAATCTTCTCTCAGTGAATAAAATGACAATAAATGTTCTACTGTTAATATGGATGAAAAGTCGGCGAAAGTTATTCAAGATGGAAGGCGGTAATTGTGGATGGTCCTTTAACACTTGAAGGAAAGAAAACATCATGTGAACTGCACACAATGTAAAGTACAAAGATCAAACAGCAACAAGCTCTCATAACTCAACCTTCACTTGCCTTAGGACCCTTGATCGGAATTATTGGTATTGTCCCTTGCTTGCTTCCGGAAAGTAAATTAGTATATTGTCCTCCTTAGTCATACGTAGTCTGTAACTGCATTTGGACAATAAAAATGGGCCACATAAATTTCAGAGATTTAAAACGACTTCCTGAATTTTGTGAAGGAATCCCAGAATGTATCAACAAATGTGAAGAAAATTTTTTGTGACTCATGTGTGATAACAGAACCAGTCAGAACACCTTTCAATAGGAGTTAGAACCAAGAAAATGAGACATCTAGAAATTATCTATCCAGATACCTGAAAAAGTTGATCCGCCCACATATAATAGACAAGAATATGTGCTCACTTGCCGCATTTTTTGAAGGTGTATCTTCTCCGGTCAAGGGATGAAGTGGAGGAATACATAATAGAATATGCAGCCGAAGGAAAAGCTAATTTTAGTTTAAGGATTGAAAAAAATTTCCATGACAAGGGAGGTGAATATTGGAGCAACATTCTTAAAGTATGGTGTAGAAGCAAAGGCTGGATAATAATGTTACCGATACCCCAGAACTGAATGGGGAAAGAGGAGAGAATAATCTTGTCAATTTTCAATAAAGTTTGTACCATGTTCCAAACTCAACTCAAAAGCGTGGGGCTATGATGCGCAGACAGCAGTGTAACAAATTAACAGCAGTCCAACTGCAGCTGTGAGTAACACCTGCAGAAATGTGGAATGAAAAGAAATCAGATTCGCCAAGACTAGAAATTACCGGATGTTTAGACCAACAATTTTAGCCATCTAAATAAACTACAACCTAAAGAATACAAAGGCATTTTTGCTGGGTATTCAATGTAGGTTATAGAATCTGGAATTCACAAAAAGAAAAATCTACATTTCAAGAGAAGTTTATACAGATTTTTTTGAAACTGAAGATGTCAGTGAAGACTCTTCAAGAACTCAAATCAAAGTTTTGGATTTGGTTTTTGATTAAGAATAAGAGAATGAAAATAAAGAAGATAAAACATCAAGTGAAGAATAAAACAATCAAGAAACAATAAACCAAAGACAAAGAAGATAAATTTAAAAGTCAAAAAGATTTGAAGATAACGTGATGTAAGTGGACATACAAATATTGTATGAAAAGTGAAAAGATGAAATAATGGAAAAATGCTATCAAAGAAGAAAATGACTTATTAAGCAAAAAAAAGACAAAACAAAACTTGGGAGTAAGTCAGTGAAAGTGAAGCCAAAGGAAAAGAAATCACAAGTAGATGGATTTTTAGAGTTAAAGGATGTAAATACAAGGCGACTGGTAGCCAGAGGATGTCAGCAAAAGCATGAACAACTGATTTTTCAAAACATTTTTAGTATAAAAAACAACAAATGGAAACTTTCATCAAAGATACCAGCAAACATTTCGTAGTAACTGTGAACAAAAACCCAACAACTTACCTAGGAATGCAGATTAAACATCGTCAAGAGGGATTTTTAAAAATCATTCCATGTATGTCAAGAAAGTCATTGAAACTTTTAACAAACGATGCAAAACCAACAGTTACTACTATGTCCCATCAAGACAATTCTAAGGAACCCTCAACAATCAAAACAATATTCCATTAAGACAATCAAGACTATCTCTCATCAAGACAATTGAGAGGGAAGTCTGATGCACCAAGAAGCAGTAGGTAGACTTCTTTATTTACCATGCAAAACTCATTCTGATACACGCTTCCCAGTACGCTATAAAAGTAGATTTATCAAGAACCCACAACAAGAAGACATTAATCAAGTCAAGAATCCACGAGGTCACTACGGTACTTTAAAGGAACTTCTTAACTGGGTATTATGTAATCCAACAAGCTCGAAAAATCAAATGATTTAGAAGTTTTCTATGATTCAGATTTTGCTGGAGATACAGAGGGTAAAAAGGGTACAACAGGATACATGAACAAGTATGCAAAATGGACCCATTGCCTGGTGCTTCCAAAAACAAACATCAGTTGTATTATCAGTGACAGAAGCAGAGAATGTTGCAGTAGCACTGTGCTGCAGAAAAGTGAAATATGTGAAGAATACATGGAAGAGTTGCAAGGAGAAACATTGAAGTAATTTTGAACGTTGACAACCAAAGTTGCATGACGATGAAGTCAGGACAACTAACTCGCAGAACCGTTTACATTGCTGTCAAATATCATTTTGTTAGAGACGAAGTATTCCCAAATGATTTAGCCCCAATAATATTGTTAGTACAACGCTGGTTTACAGTAAAGTCCGACATTAAAATTAAGCCAATTTATTTACAAATTCTCTTTAATCCAAACAATTTGTTAATGGCTTGTGTGAAAGTTATAACAAGTTATAGTATTGGTAACACCCATCTAACTGTATATTTTGTATTTTTCTGTCGGTCTCATTATGACAAATAAACCGGCACCTCCTTACTGTAAAAATAGCTAACAACTTAAATGTTTTTGTCGTTTCTAGAAGACCCCCTTCTATAAAATATTTTATGAGCTAAAAACCCCTTTAAAACGAATTATACTTCGTAAACGTAGCCCCTTCGAGGAATAATAGTCATATTTGACAGTTTCGCACCTTTCATAAATTTTTGCCCTAGATATTCGTGTATTTGTTTAACAATTTAAATTAATTATTTAATACTGCCTTTATTCTTGGGTTCAATGAATGACTGTCACAAAAGCAAGCTACATTCAGTTTAATAAAACCATTTTTAAATGAAAATGAAAAAGACGTTTTAATCTTTATTAACTCATATATGGTATATATTTACGACTAGGTCAGTGTAACACGTTTTTTTGACTCTGCTACGTTTTTACAATGAACATTTTAACTAGACTTATGGAGTAGATTTAAAATTAAGACGAGTAATATTTAAGACATGTCACATATTTAAGTTAAAATTACTTGAAGACAATTTTTAAGTTCAGTACTTAATCAAATTGATTTAAGCAAATATAAAATGTTGATGCAGAGTAACTATAACAAGTATTTTAAGTAAATAATTCTGGGCGATAATAAAAAAATAAAGGAAATATATTGTTCCAAATGAACAATAAAATCACGTTTGATATAAACTCAAATAAACCGTCAAGTTTTCTCAGAGTTTTTCATTTAAAAAAATATGTCTCATATACATACATTGCGCCCCTAAAATCTTATGCCGCAGGCATAAGTGTAAATTGGGACCTAAGAAAGTGAGGTGCATTTAATGTAAGATTTATAATAATAAAAATGAATTTTGTAAATTATATTAGTAGGTTGTTCTAGGGACACTTTGGGTTTGGGAACCAGATAATAAGGTTTTGGAGTATTATTTCGCGCCTTTTTTGACAATATTCAAAGCATCCTAAATCCCTTCAATGTTCTCCCTCCTTATCTAGATGAGCAAAACACACAGTCGCAACATAATTCAGAAAAAGTTATTTCTATGAATTTTATGGCGGGAAAGAATCAGAAAGAGGGCCGTTGGTTTTGGTCATTCGTCAGAGTGATAGAAATACAGCACTTTAGATTAAAGAGAGGTTAGGTTAAATTTTGATTTTTCGTCAAAAAATTTCAACTACCATTAAACCTTTATTTTCATAATTAGGGAGTTTTCTCATCAATTACAGTTCTTGTTGTTGCATTCCTGTGAGTAGAGAGAATGTCACCTACTAGAGCACAATTTGCCATATGATTTCAGTAGTTGACACGAACAAAATTAAGAAATATTAATAAACAAATAAAATTTTATAAAAAAATCTCTAGACAACAAATGTTTGAACGTAATTTATATACACTAGATTGGAATTTCCAATTCCAGTTACCATAGATTTTTTAAAGACAAAATACCCTAGTACGTTTCATATTTTACTGTGGTTATATGTTTTGTGTAAAGTATGTAAGATGTTTTCCGAATATTGTCGAGAACTTGAATTGCAACTGAGTTTGCGTTTTAATCAAATTTAGTATGATTTTAAGAAAAAAAGCAAGGAGATATACTGGGTGTCGATTGGGAAGGTATCCTTTTCTGTAGTGTAATGCTGAATTATATCTCTACGGTTAGACATGATATTTCTTCATGTTTCAACACGCACTCACTAACATTTCGCATGTGGGCGACTATTTCCTCTGATCCTACCGGCAAATCCCGAGGTCAAATGTGAACCATTCGCAACTGAAGATCTTTGTGAAGTTCGAGGATAAGTGGCATGCAGAATCTTAGGCAGGATTCGTTCAAACTATGTGGAATTTCTTCATATTCGTCTATTTGTTTACTTGTCCTAATCATATTCATTACATGTACATCAAGTTCAAGTGAAAGAGGATCGAACAAATTAGATGCAGTTTCACCAAACATGTTCAAACATTTTTCAGAACTTTGTTTTCCAATTGCATTACAAAACAGTGGAGTACAAGAAGCACAGAACATTTGAGAATCGTTTGGGAAGGGAAATCGTTTCTGCACATTTACTTACATCCTTACTTTACAAGGGTAAATTCAAGGAATTGTCCTCATGATTGCAAGCATCTAACACCAAATCTCGGAACGGCACGTGCCAGATGCTAGTTTTCCTCATTCCGTTATGATAGTGCGATACAAACTACTGATGTCCTTGAAAAATGTAATTGTTTTCTTATCGTCTTTTCTAGATGCACATCATTAACCTAAATTTTAACCGGGTAGTTCCTGAAAAAACTTTACTCCTTTTTGCCCTATTTCAATTTCAAATATAGTCGCATGTATAAGCGTTGTAGTGCAAACGCTTACGACAGTCTAGAAAGCATTACCGCCACAAGATTTAAACAAAGTTCGACAGTGGGCGTTAGTGAATTCTTACAATATAACATATGGAAAATTGCCCTCCGGTAGTCGTCCCCTCTCTTTAATAACCACAGAAATCGAATAATAAACTAATTTGGACAGCTATTAAAGAGAACAACATCCTAATCATCAAGATAAGATAAGAAATTTCATACTTGATAGTTACATTTTGAAGAAAAATGAATGTTAATCGAACTCCTCTTTGCGGCAATATGTTGTTTTTCCGTCTCTCAGGTGAGTGATCAAATCTGTTAATTCAAGAACATCGTTATTGCTTTATTATCTACATGGGACGTCTCTTTTCTGATTTAGAGGACATTGAATATTGCATCAAAATTAAAAACCGGCTCGAAAAAGCACCCTGAAGATTTACTATTTGGTTTCAAAATACGAAGCGTGGAGCACTGATGCATTTACCATGTATTACTAGTTTACTTAACTGGCAGGAGTATTTTCACTCAATGTTCCATCCGACACCTTCGAGAGAACAGGTCTGGCAATGTCTCTAGTGACGTCTCGGTATTTGGACCCAACGGCCTTTGCAGGACCTATGCGACGTTGCAGTCCACTGCAGGCAATCGTAAAAGAACAATTCCTCATAAAGTTCTCAAATTTTTCTAAGATTGGTTTATTTTAAATACTGCAAAAACTGTTCATAATTAAATTTGCTATTAATAATGCATAAGTTTAAACTATTTTGTCTTATCTTCAACGAAACCACAAAACACTACGAACCAAATCAGCTACCAGCTACTAAACCAGTACTAAACCAATGAGACGCATACTGCTGCTACTCCACGCGGGAATCGCTGAGCCCAAATTGTGTGACGTCACACAGATATTTTACGTTTGCAGGGCCTGNTGTGACGTCACACAGATATTTTACGTTTGCAGGGCCTGTTTTCTCGAAGGTGACGTTCCATCTTTCATCTCAAAGCATCAAACGTATGTCTATTGGGTTTTCCAGAAGTACTCTTACTTGTTTCAACGTTTATGTTCCATTAATGCACCAGCAGGAGACAACGTTACTTAGAAAACAAATAGGAATAATTACAGAAATATATGTTAAGAATATTTTCTGTAGAATATGATCAAGAAACTCTTTTACATACTATAAGTCAAACCTTCTAGGGAAAACTGAGTTTTACCACTTACTGCGATTTTACCAATCTTTTAAATTATCAGTTTTCCTGCTATTCAATATTACTCCTTATCGCTGCATATTATTTGGGTATCACACTGTAGATCCACTGAAGATGGATAGGGCAACCAAAGAATACGATGGCAAAAATTAACTGACTACCGATACATTTGTAACATTTATTAATTTAAATAAAAAGACTCATTGACATCATACAAAAGAGAATGTGTGATTTAATATTTTAACAACTGAACTTCACAGCTCTTTCTGAGGTAAGGTATTACCCTTTATGCTTTTGAAAAATCAAAAGACGTGTTTAGTGATACTTTCCTTTTAATGCACCAAAAACACGAGAAATGTGATATACGTTTCTCCCCTTTAAATGTTGATTCTATGAACTTCATCTGATCCCGAACTGATTTATAGTCTTTTGTCATGTACAACTCATAGATAAGATTGAAATGCACTGAAAATTTGTTCTCAATATAACAAAAGGTCTAATTAACTGCTCAATAGGAATAGTATTTCTTATGATAAATTGAAAGGCGTTTCTATGTTGCTCATTGTTTCTATGTTGTTTAAAAACAATGAGCAACGTAGAAACGCCTTTCAATTTATCATTCTATGATAATGTTGCTAAAGCTCCAGAATTACCAAGAGTATTTCTTATGCATATTATTTCTACATGGAATTAACTGCAGATACTAACTGATCATAACTAGAATTCTCAACGTGACAGTGAGATAAAAACATTATTCAGCAACAAGAGAGTTACTTACCAGCTTTATCTTCAACAGACATGTTCCCGGTGTTTCCAATAAGAGTAGTCTTAGGGAAAAGCGATGACAGAGCCTCTGCTCACTGGTTAGGTATGTCCTCTTCCATCTGTCCTCGAAGAAAATGAACTGAAAGTTGCATCATAGTTTCGTAGATGTTGCATCACAGAGTAAACTGCAGATTTCGTCGTAGTAGCGCTCTCTCTTGTGTGACAATGCAATAATAACTATGTAGAACTGATTCGTATTTTATCTCATTCAATAAAACAATTCAATGACACGATCCAACAGTCATAATGTTCATCCACACCATTCCGAAAACAAGATTTAAAATTCTCAAATTAAAAAAAATTAAGTTGCATTATATTTTAACTCTTTACAATGTCCAGAGCATTCACAAATATAAGAATGAAAGGAATCACCTCGAAATGTTTCGAACGCTAATCGAAGACAATATAAACAATGTCACGCAAAAATTTGTTGAAACTAAACATTTAAAACTAAAGCAAATAAAATTGCAAAATTATTTTTTCCAACTACATTAGTTGTAGTTGAAATCTCTCAACTAAACCTGTGAAATGAAAAAAATAAATTGTTAAGTTAAAATAATAACCTAAAGCTGTAGTATTCGACTAAATACTAACTTATACAATAAAAATGCAGAATGTCTTGCACTTTGCACTACTTAACATATTGTCCAGCGATTCAATGAAGTATGAATTTGGTTTTAGTTTGATTGAGAATCGTCAATTACAACTAATGTAGTTAAAATAATAATCTCTAAGTTCAAAAATTGGTTGTACATAAAACGACGAGCTATTAGATCTTAGTTGTGAATTTAGTTCAACTAAAAATGTTAACCAGCTATTACCGAACGCTATGGTGAAGCCGTACATCTCCATCGCAAAGAGAAGCTGTGAAAGCTTACTTGATCTAATTTATGTAATATAATTCATATCTATGTTTTGAAGTATTTTGGACATAGTTGATGGGACTTACTTTGTCAATGAAAATGGTGTATATACTTCCGAAATGTGAAAATACTAAATATTTATGATGCAATGTATTTTAAGAGATGAACTTTAATTTGTAAGAGGACTATTAGTTGAAAAATCTTCATGTGTGTCGGCTAGTTAATTGTTGGAGTTGACAAATTCATATCCTCTGACTTCGAATAGAGCCTGGCAGTGTGCAGCCTCAGTTCAATAACTATCAAGGCACCAATGTTATAAAAGTATGTTTGTTCACATCATCCGCCGAGCACTGACGCACCCTCACTATGAGGGAGGTGATCCATTTGAAAGAAAAGTTGCTCCAGTGAAAGGTTTTTTATTTTTCCTTCCAGAGTGCGGAATGTGTTCAGGGTAACCCCGCTTGATCTTGCGACCTCGCTCTGTGGAGTGGTCGCACTGGACATACAAGGGACTGTATTTGTAGAACTCTAGAGAAAATATGTATCCGCAAGCACCATGTTAGATCTCAGCAAAGGACAAGTATATAGCAACTGCAGATAAACACACGGTGAATCGGATCAAAATATTTTACGTATATTTAATTGATCAAGTAAAACTCGAGAGGTTTTTCCATGTTAGTGATGCTACTACACATATAAAAATTGCATCGTACTAGTATTCAGCTTTGATTAAAGTAATAATATTTTAAATACCTAATTCTAAAGTGATCTAAATAACTGTAAGATATTATATTTTACCTTCAATGAAATATCAATCGTTATTTACTGAGCATTGTGTGATTACGATGTTGGAGCAATTAACAATAATTGTAAATTTAATAATATACATATTTTTTATTGTTGACTATTTTCTTGTTGTATTAACAGACCATGATCACTTTTGATGTGAGCTACACAAAGAAACCTTCATATGTTAAATTTTTAATTCATTACATGTGTCGTGAGCGACGGCGGCTTCCCACGTTTAGAGGGGGAGAACCTGTGTCGTCCGACTTTAAGGGAGGCTGGCTAGAAAGGGGGTGGGAGATGCCCTAATCTTAAAGAACTAGAGAGAAGGATGTGGAAGAGTAAATTCAGCCTCATTCTCAGTAGTGACAGGCATAGCTTTTATTTACCCAACTCACCCAGAGTGTGACGAGCGGCGGCGTGGAGCGTCCGGCGACGAGACAGCACTACTACCGGAGCGCATGGTGAGTCTTGCCTAGCGGTGGCTTGGGTAGCAGGCCGGGAAGAGAATGATGGTAGAATAATTTGGCAGAGACCGTAAAGTCTAGTCTTACCGAGGCGCGTGTTAAGAGAATTCGGTAGAGACCGTTGAGTCAATTCTAAACCGACAGGGCGGAATGGAAACGCATATCAAGAGCCAAGAGCAGAGATTTTAAGTCAAGAGAATGAGCACTGGTGTCTTGTGTATTTATGTTGTGCGCCCGCGCCCCGTCAGTAGTTCTGTCTCGCACAGGTAAGCGCTTCTGATGCGCGGGACATTTGAGCCCGCTTCACGACACGTAAGATATTTATTACACATAAATTAAAAATTGTTTGTAAAAAACGAAATTTTTATAATAAATGTCAATTGTTTATAATCATATAACATAACCTTGTTAGTTCACTTATTATCTTTTCCAAGCACTTATTTCATACGTAGAAAAGTGAATATCCAACGATGGGATTTTAATTGCGTGTTCCCTGAACACTAAAGTTCTCGAGTTTATATTGTATAAATAGAAAAATATAAAACTCAATATTATAAACAACAACACGACGTTGATACATGCTTTCCAAGTACCGTGAGATCCATGTACGGTGAAAGATCAAACACGGTGCTAGCGGGTACTCCCCTTTATAAGGCAGTATCAGGAAACTCAGAATTTCGACACGCTGTCGGGTTGCAGGAAAATGAACTACTGCAGGGAGGTCCACTCATATTCTGTATGTGCTTCCGCTTGTGTTACGTTTAAGCGCTAATGTGATTTAATGCTTTAGAAGTCTAATGACTATTGCAAATGGTTTGTTTAATGTGATGGAAATAACAATAATTTAGGTATACTTTCTTGAACATAAATGGAATGGAATTTACTGCCAAAAGAAACAAAAGCAGATAATTTTTGTGTTAATTGATTTAACAGTCGTGTATGTAAAAATGACTTATTTATATCTTTTACCGAAGATAAAAACGAATCTAGTCAAAGTTATTAATAATGTAATCACGAAGAAAAGTATGATGCTGCTAGCGCAAGGGTGAATGTTTTAAAATGAAAAAGAATGTACTTTAGAGAATGATCATATATCGTAAATGTAGAACCATTAAGGTAGAATCATTCTACACGTAAAATAAATTTTTATATTTTTGTTTCTGTAGATAACATACATTTTATGTACTGTTTGTATGAGATGTCAGTATTGCTGCAGAAACTTATATTTTAAGAATTTGTGTTGTAGAGTTACCGTTAAACATGTTAGAAATTAATGTAGCATCTTGTTCCCCAATTTTTTTTCAGTATCTCCAAAATATATTTATATTTCTCATTTCCTTCCGACGTTCTGGTTATTTCACGAGATAGTTTAATTCTGAGAAGACTAATCGAATTCGTCAGTTTCTTTACGAACATTAGGAATTTTCAGGCGTTGTATGGTGGTAGATACTACAACGAATGTTGAGGTAAAACTCAAACTTAATCCTTACGGTACCAATGATTATTGATTTACTAAGATCCTGACGACAGTACCGAGAGTTTTTGATCCGCAATACCTTGAAGCTGGTGATTAATTAAATAGAACTAGCACAGACATTAATAAATATAATTTCCACTTGAAGAAAACAATGTTTATAAACAATTGAAATATTCGTACACGTAAAAAAGATGCACATCGTTTATATTATTTCTTCCAAACACGGAGACAATAAGTTCGCTTTGGAAATGTAAATCAAGAGTAATTGTTGATTCAAATGGAAATAGAGAATCTCGTGGAGAACTCGTAGATAATCTTGTAGAAACTTGCAAAATCTCGTAGAATCGTCTGTTAACTTTAAAGCGAAATACAGAATTTAATACATATTAATATCTCTTAGTGTGCAGAAAATTTAAAGATTATATTTGGAACCCAGTTCTTTCAGAATAGATAGTAAGGATGGGGTAACACTCTACAGCGCCCCATACATTCTGAATCAGGAAGGGGTGAGATAATGCGTCTCGAGTCTCCACGGCTTTAAAGAAATTTTAGAGATGGCAGATGTTTGCTTCGCACCCAAGATATTCTCCCGTGGGGCCATGTGTCTTGCCTCGCCTTTGTTCATGAGGGTGCGAGAAAGAACTGCTTTCTGGCCGACCCGTGAGAAAGAAATCTGCACGGGTGTTCAAGTTGGCATGTGTGTTGGTGTTGGTGTAAAGGCGGCTGGCCGACCACAGCGGTTGGGGACAACAGTTCTGTTTTAGGTGTGTGAGGAGAGAGTTCTGATTAGGAAGTATGAGAGGACAGTTCTGTTTTTGGACGATCGTGACAGCTGACAACTGTCACGACAATGTTGTATTACTTAAATCCAAATAAATACTTGTTAATGTTGTAAGTGTTTTTCTTGCTTAGTTTGATATAAATCGGTCAACCACAGAATCATGGGGATCGTATACTGTAAAGAAACATTTAAATTATCCCCAGAAAATTATGGGGGCTCGTCCGGGATGTGAAGTTACATCGTTCTGGTTGAACTAAGTGGCATCCTGCCTCTTGTAGTGAATGCCCGTTCACAGGAAGACAAGCATCCCACTTGCAGTTGGTCGGGGTATCCAGCTTCGTGTTGTGAACACCTGTTCACCGTTTGTTTTGTGTCTTAGTGAAAGTGTCCAGTGAGTGCTTGTGAAAAGCCGTATTGTGTATTTTTTTCTCGTTTTTTGTTGTATTTAGTTTTCTCCTATATTTCATGTAGTATTTCTAAGTTTTTATGTTTAACTGTATTGTGAAATTTTTTATGACCACAATACAGAAGGAAACGTTATTGATTAAGACTCAAGTTTTATGAAAAATAAGGAACAACTTAAATTTGTATTACCTGACTCAGTTCATAAATTTTTTGAATTTTTTACGTAAATTTTGAAGAAGCAATTATGTCTTTCTTAGGCGAGGGTAGAAAGGAGGATTTAATTGAATTAGCCACTGAGTTGGATATAATAGTCTTCCCAAAATCAAACCAATTCCACTCCCAAGAATTAAGTATTCCGTATTCAACCACCAAGACTTACCCCATCAAGCGATCTCGATCTCCCTCCTCACCTAAACACCCTATCAATCTCCCAATTCCATGATGATAATGCCCCAGAACTTGAGGGCATTGTCGAGCCACGAAGACCGATGAATAAAAAGAGCATGCACTGACAAGATACATCGTAAGAGACTGCATGCACTGACAAGATACAACTACCAACGTTTCGACCATCATGCTGTGGCCTTCTTCAGGGCAATGTCAGAGCCGTACAGACCTAAGTCGCTGTCATACTCTGCGAGGTCGAACGAGTCACGCGTCGGTTATGTAGGTTGGGTTGGGGGGCATCATTCTGTTTGGCCGAGCGCGGCGGCCAATCAGCGCGGGCCGGAGCGGGACCGGGTGGGGCGGGTGTGTGGTCACTCTGCGCTTGGCTCCCGAGCGCGGCGGAATGCTCAGGTGGAGTTAGTGCCCAACTCCAGACGCTGCTCAGGATCAAGCAATGATCAACATTAAGATTGTTCGGTGTTCTGGCAATCTCTATGGCTTCTTTGATTCGCCTGGGCCACCAACGATCCTCCTTAGTAATAATATGGGTGCTGTCAAAATTGAAGTCACGTCCTACTTCGATCGCATGCAGGGCTACGGCTGATTTGGTTGTCCTACCGTACTTAAAATGTCGAATGTGTTCCCTCATTCTCTCTTCCACAGTTCGTCCGGTTTCCCCTATATATTCGCGACCGCAACTTCAAGGTATGTAATAAATACCAGCCGACGCGAGAGGGGATAACTTGTTTTTAACTTTGACAAGTAATTTACCGAACATTTCAGGTGCGCTGTAGACTGGTTGTATGTCATATTTCTTTTACCAACCTTGTCAGTTATTCCTTCAACGTGTGGGAGTAAGGGGGTTTTGGAGAACTCACGGTTTTCTAAATCCACCGTACGAACATTATGGATAGGTTTAAGGCATTGTTTATGGCTTTGTTGTTGTAGCTATTATTGAGGAAAGTATCACGCTAGTCTCAATTCCTGGTCTAAACTCTCTTTGTCACACACTTTCCTTGATCGGGTGACTGATGTTTTTAACACACTACGTTTGATTGCTGGGTGATGGTGCGACTCAGTATTCAAGTAACGGTTGGTGAGAGTTGGCTTGCGATACACGCTATGTGCAAGAGAGCCATCATCCTTCCGTTTTACGAGCACAAATGTGTATGTGGTCGTATGTATGTGCTTTTATGTGCTCGTAAAACGGTAGGATGTCGGCTCTCGTAAAACGGGAGGATGGATAATTACAGCAGTACAAATGAATATTAACTATCATGAATAATGGAATGTTAGTGTGGTGCAAGCGTTTTAATATTGATAATTTTAATATTGACTTTATTCTCGTCCACTATGACATTCCAAATTCAACGTTAAGTATATTCTCCTTTATTTCAGAGAGCTTCAAACAGAAGTGAAGTATGACTAAGCTACTTCGTCATCAACTATCCCGCCTCCTTCGACTCACCTTGCGGAGCAACCCTTGTGCAACGGAGTTGCCGCGGAACCAGAGCTGTAGGAGCGGTCAGCCAGTGTCATCGGTCGTCATCGTATTGCTGTGTTCTTCCACTCTGAAATCGTCTTATCAACTTAGCACCGGTAAGGACACTACTTTATAGTAATAAAAGATCATCTCCACTAATGTAAAGGAAAAATTGATTTCAAAACTCATTAAATTCTTGTTATTTCTGAGTAAATGCACGTCTAGCATTGGTTTTACGACACTGAGTATTTCGATGAATCTTTCGCTTTTGAATAAAAGTAGTTCATGTGATAATGAAAGCAAATACAGTTACTTATTGATTGTGGTGATTCACATTTTTTCAGATTTTGAGGAATTTTGATTGTGGATCCGAAAATAGTTTTTCTCGGAATATTATCATCGCCTTTGAAAGCTTAACACATTTTCGATTGACATTACAACATCGTAATCCATGGCATACACTTCTTCGCAGGCGTCATGAGAAAAATGAAGTTGTCAAAATTGTGGCAGTGGATGAGACATCTGTCAAAAGTTAGTTTAACTTCGTCTTGTTGAAGTTGGAACCTCTGAAAGTGAGACCATAACGCGAAATGTGTCATTCACAATTGTCCTACGAAATATTTGCAGCTATGTACCAAACTTGGTCGATTAAAGAAATCAAAATTTCTTAAGTCAATTTTCATTATTTAATAATGTTTATTTGTATATTTTAAAAACTGTCATAAGCTTTGTTTCCAAAAGACTATTTTTTTTATTATAAGAGAAAAATTTCGCAGTTGTTTTCTCGCTTTCCACTTCGTACCAAAATATTTAGATATTGACGGAGAATGTGAGTGAATACATTTGTTATATACTCTTTTTTAGTTAACTTGATTTTCAATTAATAATAGTCTTTGCAGGTTTAAAACCCCGAAGGTATACGTCTTTTTTCATCCGAAGGAAAATTCAAAAACTGGTGTCTGCATTTATTCAGATATATTTTAAGTAACTCGTAAGGGCGGTACTTTGAGTACTAGGAGTCGATTCGGAAACTTTTGAAACCAAGAAATAGATCCTAGTTAATAATGCCTGAGACCATAGATCATAGCCTCATAAAATGTACAGAATGGTCGAAAAGCTTGCTCATAATTGGAATATCGTGAATATGAGGAATAGTTGACAAGGATGCTCCGTAGCACTGGGGGTAATATTTAACACAGACACAACAACTAACGTTAATAATGGAGAAACTAAGATATAATATGAAACCTGTGCTTACTCCACCGATAGCAACAAATTATGTTCATCGATAGCCAATTCACTTATCCATAGCTATAGAATGCTTCAGAAAATCAAGGAACATGTGTTTTTACACGAGTATAAGAGTAATGGTTATGGAATTTCGACACGATAATGCATTCTCTGTCTGCACAATCTGGTTTTAAGCAGTTTGTCTCAGCAAAGTTTCACGTCAGTGAGCGCCAGTGAGCGTTTGATATATCACTATGTGCAACGTTCTTTGTGTTCATTTTTTGATTACTTGCCTTACTTGTATTAACACCAGTTTCAAAGTAAACACCTAGCAGCTTTAATATCCCTCGATTGTCATTGTGGTGTTGAGTTCGTTTCACAGTATTTTCCTGATATTGCTTAGCGAAAATCGTGTTACCTAACGAGATCAGTTGTTATTGTTCAGATTCCGCGTTAAAGTGGCAGCTCTCGGAACTGCAAGCTTAACAAGCTCTAATGTTTTGTTTCGTTTTTTTGTCCGACAATGCTGAATTCAGTCACCCTACAGTATGAGTATGCCTTCTGCAGCTCGTTCCAGGAATATTTCGGGCTTGGACGATGATGAACTCGCTGTGACTACGTTTTTTTGTCATGAAAGCGCAAAGAAGAAACGATGACTGATTAATGCAAAGAAAACCTATTCTCACACGAACGTACTAAACTAATTGAAGGCACTGTGATAGGAAAAACTACCATAAAATAACTCCAGAAAGCCATTACGGAAGTTATTATTTCCTAACATCTCGGGTAATGAAAATCACTCACTAAAGAGGGTACAAAACCTCTCTAAAGATTAGCAGCAACATTCAGATTTCTGGTGACAGAAGGATATCCACTCTTTCCATTCAACCCTTCAAAAGTAAATCAGACTTTCGTGTACCATTGTAAAGTCTTCTAACCCCTTATTCTTTACTTATTTTAGGTTACCATACGTATCTCCGACCACTGATGACAGATTACTTTCGACTGAATGTTCTTGAATTTTGTATGTTCATAGTATACATTCTAGTTTTACTTGTTTCTTTTAAGATATTTCCTTTCGTTCTTAAATTCCATTAATTTCCAATGCACCTGTACTATTAAAATGCTGGCGAAAAACTTGCTTACACGCGCTCTAGCAAAAAAGCTGAAAAAGGTTGCATGTGCTTGTTCAGCTTGCAGTTATGCAAGTGATCACATTTTCATTTTACAGTGTTCAAATTTTATTTTATGTGTTGGAGCAGGGATAGTGACAGGTGCCTGTCGCGGGCATTTTGCCCACGCGAGTGGTATGCGGGCATGAAAAGGGTAATAATGCGGACATGCTAAGGGTAACAATATTTTAGATCATTATTACATTAAGTCTCCTTGTTAGCTCTACCACAGCGCTTTTCGTGTTTATGTACTCGGAAACCATTTATTTATATCATTGGTGACTGAAGTGTGTGTCCAAGGATAGTAACATGTATACTGGATCCACTTGTCACCAGAATACCCTTTTTAAACATCTTTGAACACCTAAGGCTAAGACATTTTTGTTTCTTTTTCCCTTATCACGTGTCAGAGTTTTAAGTGTTTCTCTGTCATTTAAATTTGGCTACACAAAACTCTCATTTCTCACAAATTCTAAACGAAATTTCTTTTAATCCCCCGATAATTTTGCCTTTGCTTTTTCTGTTTTCAACTGGTTCTTCTCCGCTCCAGTTCCAATGTAGTGTCTCGAATAAAATCAAATGAACATTGTCATTAATTTGTGTTTACATGAATTGTCATTAATACTGAGTATTAATACACAATATACTTTAGAAATCATTGAGAATAAAATTAAAATGCTTATAAAATATCTCTATTAATGTATTATACTATTTAAGAGTTACCTGAAACTTGCAAGTAAAAATTAATAAAATAATGTACTTAGAAGCGTTAAATATTTTTGAATGACATCTTATTAGAAGAACATTATTTACTTTTTTATATGATCAAAATAGTATTACAAACCAGGATTGAGACAAAAATAAAAATTGCTAACAAGAAAAATTGTGAGAGAGCTTGCTTACGAAATGTATTAGTAACCAGACCATCAGTTTCAAAATAAATTTTTCAAAATCGATTTTTCCTATCGTAAAAACATATCCATTACTTAAAAAATGACGATCTCTCATGAGCAAAATTTCTTTTTCAGTTGAAATGGGAAGGTTCTGGATTTTCCTGTGCTCTATCGTTCTGGGACTTTATTTGTTTCACGTCTGGGCACATTCATCCTCCATGTCGGAGACCAAGGTTGGAGGACCCCAACCCGTTGATCAGGTGATATATCTACCATTTATACGACTAGATCAGACAATACGTTTTCATAAAGAAAGAATAATAGTTCTAATATTATTTTCAGTACGTGGTTCCTTTTTCTGATTCGTATTCCTAAACACCTGATCCATTTTGCGTGTGCAGGTTCACACAGATGAAAGTAGAGCGCATCTTAATACTGTTTTCACAAAATCTGAAAACAACACCCCTGATCAGATCTCACGATCTACGTTTGAAGGCATTCCAAACGTGAGTGACACAGGCGATGTATTGGACCCTAAAAACGGAAGCTCTGCGGCAGTGAAACATCAGGAAAACTCCAACTATGCATACAGTACTGGGACATTCATCTTATATGTTTTTCTATCTTTTTTCTTTATAGCAATGTATTTAGTATTGTTGACCTACCTCCATTATAGAGTAGCCACTCGGTACGGGAATGTGGTTATTTAGATTATCTTAATGCTAATATTCTTATGTAGAAAAAGGGGGATAATAAAAGACATTTATTTATAGCTCAGTTTTATTCCTTTTAACCAATTTTTGTTTTGGCACTTCCTCCAAACAAAGATGAACTCATACCATACTGGCAAGTTATTCTTTCCCTTAACTTTCCTTCATAACTTAAAATGGTAGTTTTTAGTGTAAAACTAAAAGTCAGGTCAATTAGATTACTGAATTCTGCACAAGGTAAAATAAGTGAGAATTAAAATTGTGGCAGCAAAATACCAATACTGAAAAAGTCTTTGTACTTATTATATTAATGCCGGACAATATTAATGTATGAATGATGAATTTTATACTCGTAGAAGCTTTGAGAAAAAATGTCGATAAAATGAAACGTGATTCAAATTGCATGCGAATTAAAATGTTATCGAATTTCCAAACTGCTCATAAAACTATACTATTGAAGGACTTTGAATTGAAAACACATGTGCTATGTTAATTGAAAAAAATAAACCATATATATGTAATTAATACATATTTCACTCCTCATTTCGCAGTGGAGCCAACTTGCATCATCTTATAATCATTACGTGCGGAAAGGAAAACATCTTTTCTTCCAAGAGAATTACTCATATTATATCGCAGAAATTGCGAAACTTACGAAATATTATATCTATGCTTCCACGAAGACAGCACATCACATTTCCTGAAGAAAGTAGATGTAGGGGTATTTCCTAAGTTCAGAACTAAATTTTTGATGAATGTTTCTACAAGGTTGCACATGCTTTCTCATATACTCTTAAAAACTTATACAATATGTGAAAATAGTAAATTAATAATTATACAATTTATCAAACGTTTTAATCATATCCGTTTAAACAAAGAATCTACTAAATAGATTACAAAAATTAAATGCAACGTGAGAGATAAATGATAAATTCGCAGAAGTGTAATAGAAAATAATCATTTTCAAATCAAATTTCATTCAACTTTTTTATGAACATAAATATCATCAAATTTTAAAAATCCATAGAACTATACCGTTGAAAGACGTCTTAAAGACATTCTGTTTGATTGAAAAATAAAAACATGTATCTGGTAAATTTACGAATCACACAAAATACGTGATTACATCATAAACTCATATCTAAAAATAACTCTTCTTTCCGGGCTCTAAGCAAATTTAGTACTTGTTTTATTTGTAATTATATTTAAAAGAAATTTGTTGATAGACACACGATCACGCAACATCGTATGAGTGGATTTTCCGTGAATTCATCCATTATATTTGTATTAAATATTCCATTTTAGTTTTCTAAAACTAAAACATTCTAAGACGGATGGAGGAGCAGACGTGTAGAAGGAAGTCATGCTAAAATACTACTTTTTCTGTATCAGGGACACCCGAAATGGATATTCCCGTCAAAATCTCGCAATCCAATCTTTCCCTTTGCTCAGTGCATGTGCACTACTAAATAATTTTCAAGTTCTTTGATTTAATAATGAATAAATGAGATATTGTATTGTTATGTCCATATCAATGGAAATACTGCTTATGCAGATGTAGTACATTCTAATTACACTTTCTGTGTAGAAAATGTTTAAAAAAATATCAGTCAATTTGAGAAATTTTCGAAAATGACATCGATCTTCATATGAAGTAACCTTTACTTCAGTTAAAAATATTTTTTACTTAAATTATAGTACCCTTTAATAAGTTAAAAATGTGTCACAGCATTGACACCAACCAGATAATACTCAACGTATGATATATGAATGAAAATGACCCAATCGTTTGGCTTCAGTAGTTGAGCACAAATGGATGGACGGGCAGATGTGTAGACGGAAATCATGCTAAAAACCACTTTCTCGGTAACACTGTCACCCAAAATGGATATTCCCGTCAAAATCTCGTAAATTAATGTTGTAAAATTGCAGATAAAAGCGCGAATACTAATTTTGCATTTTTGTTTGGCTTGTTCAATTTTTTAGACATTAATTATAAATATAATATTAAAATTTGCAATTCCACGAAGGAATATTTCATTTTTCAGATGTCAATTTAGAGATTGATTTTTGAAAACAAATACGAAATGCAGTGTGCTCTTATTCCCTATCGTGTATTGTTTCCTTTATTTAAATAACTGAAAAATAGTTTCAAACGTAATTAAATTTATTTATTACTGGGGTAACGTGCAGGCACAATACACAATGATTTTAATATTGCAATTTATTATACGGCTTATTTATTTTGTATGAAGGCTAGTATATTTTGATTACATAGGATCATACTTTTCAGTCTGACTCAGAACTACTCGTCGCTTCTTAAGGAGAAATGTGCGGAAAAACATCTAGTCTATATTACGTAATTCAACATTGAATTATCAAAAAATAAATTAAATCGTTGTGAAGATATTCGCTACAAATCCTATAAAAATGCATCAGAAGAAATAAAATTCGCGGAAAAGAGTTATCTTCGAAATACAAAATACCGTAATATAGGCTTGTCGTAGCGTCGACATTTCGTGTTTAGGAAGGATAACACAAACACAAAATGGATGTTAACAATTTCCGTTTATTCGGATTGTTTACACATTCTGTATAATGCATGCGCAGGCGAACCCTAATCTGTCCTGCGTACTGGTCCGGATGGTTGCCACCTGTTCAGCCCTCGGGAGATCTCATGTCGGTGAACATCCAGCACAGACCCCACAGAATCACTGGCGTTGGTCCAGGCATTTGCGACCTCGTCAAGCAGAAGGGGAGCGGAGGTCGGCTCCAAAGTAGTGTTCGCTGCGGTCGCCACCTCGTCAACCAAACAGGATTAGGTTAGATCCCGTGCGACACACGCACTAGTGGATCTCTCAACGATTCGAGCCTTTGTGTATGTTTTTCCCAGTGTCGTTGCCAGTGGGTGGGTAACCCCTTCTCTGTGTTGAACCGCCAGAGATCGTTGCGGCGCTGCGCTCGCTGGGTGGCGAAGGCGTGTCCGAAGTGCACGTCTGACCCGTGATGGAAAGCAGGTGACTGAGAGGTGCGTTCGCACCGCGCGCGTTACCCTAGAGTTGGACCGTGTCGACTTGCAAGACGAAGTAAACTTGGGTGGCGAATCGTAATGCTTTTATCGTGTCTCTACGACAGCAGCCCGTATCCCGGCCGCTGACACGCCACACGGGTGGGATGATGTTATTCACCACAATCAGAATTGCTGTGACGGAAGTTCATGTAACATATCCCTACTATATATTCCCCGTGGAGACAAAATAAATTTCAGTTGTTTGACATTCCTTCCATGTTTCACTATCAGGTTTGACACACTACAAACAATCTCCTATTCTTAACTCATAAAATCCTAGTAACAATTTTTTGTTTGCTCCTAGTCAGAATAAAATTTTTCTATGCCAAAAAAGAATCACACAAAAATAACACTGAAGATACAAATTCAATATGTACACAACACAGGAACTACATTGTTCAGTACTCGTCAGAGGAACACACGTTCACTGGTGAGGTTTACATCCCAGGCTGAACATCAAGTAATGTTCATATATCATGCGATAATGAAACGGAGAGAAAATTTCAAGAAATAGTAACAAGGACGGGCATGGTAAGAAATGTTATAAATCATATCGCAGAATCGTTATAAAATCCTATACAAACAATCCCTAATAAAACACCATATCCCTTAATAGTAGGAATGAATATCCCCAATCAAGTTTTATAATAAGCAATGAATTCAAGAAGTCGTTCGGCAACAATGAATACAATATGTTGCACTGAATATTAGTGTGCATTTTGTGTTAGTGAAAGTATAATGAAGATAAGACAATCAAGAAAAAATACATTTAACAACTCAATTTATTCCTAAGTATTGACTATGTTAGATGCTGGGTAACCGTTACTGTACAAATAAATAAATAATAAATAAATTGATTTCGGTGAATTTGGTAGTCTGAGTATGTGGTATTGCAGTCGCAGCAGCAAAATCTGGTCATAAAGGCGGATTATCAATATAGCTAGGTGTTACTAACCCCAGTTACCTAGCGTACAGGAAGTAAGCGGGGCTGGAATTTGGTATTTTGTGCTTTGTGTTGCAATACGCAAACAGCATGTGCAAAGTGCTGGCTCCAGTCGGAGTGGTTTTGGACCCCATAATGCAAGAGAATGGCTGCGAAGTATTGGAGGGCTTTCTCTAAGCGACCATTCGCAGCAAGGTTGTATTAGAAGTGAATATTGAGTATACTTTTAGAATGGCACAGACTCAATCCATTAATCGCAAAGTCAAATTACTCCCTCTGTCGGTTTGCAAGTATCGAGGTACCCTGGGTCTACATACCACGTTTTCTATAAATGCTCGAGCAACCGTTTCTGCGGTTTGATCCGCAGTTTCTGGACACTTTGTGAAATAGTCTTGGCATGTTAGGATGAATGCATTTCCTTCTATCGTTCTCCTACGAGGCCCTACTATACTTTAAGCTACATTCTCAAAATGATATAATTCCTGTTTTATCATTTGCAATGGGAAGGGTTTCTTAACTGCCTCTCTTCTCTTACAGTGAATACAATCCTGAATGTATTTTCGATATTGATGAACATAGCAGGTCAGAAAAAATGTCTCCTAATTATATAGTGAGTCTTGAAAAAACACATGTGACCCACTAATGGTTTAATATGGCACCTATCCACAATGTAGTATATCATTGTGGAGGGATCGCAAAACACGTATTCTTGTTCAGTACATTGTGCCAAAGTTTTATAAAAATACCCTCTTCGTTAATGAAATAGTCCGAGTCATTTCTGGGAGCCAGTTCAAAGAGTGGTTTAAGAGATACACACTGTTTCAGTTCCCTTGATATCCTCAATCTATCCCAATTCGGTTTGTATACCAGCCCCGGTCTAATGACAGAAACCAGTGGGTTAGGAATGCGCGATAAAGCGTCCACGTGCCCAATGTTCTTCCCTAGAATATGTTTAATAGAGAAGGAGAATTCTGAAATATCCTTTATGCAGAGGGCACGTCTCGGCTTTGGTTCAGTTAGAGTTAGCAACCATATAAAAGGTTTGTGATCGGTGCACAAGAGAAAATATCGTCCTAGCAATTAAACACGAAATTTCTGAATCATATCTACTGTCGCATGATACTCGAATTGAGTTCCCGAGTGCGAACGCTGCCCTTTTTTCAATTGCTTGCTAGCACACGCGACCATGTACTCCCCGACGTCGAAGCTCTGCGCTAAGACACCCTTAATGGATTTAGGAGAAGCGTCTGTAGTCAAAATGATCTGTCTGCCAAAATAAGGGAACCGTAGGACCGGATACTCTGTTAAAATCGATCGGAATACCTGGTACGCTTTGTTTTGCAACATTCTCCCATGAATTCTGCATCATTAACTATTAGTCTTGTCATGGGGCAGCGAGGTCTGAGAAATTTTTATGAACTTTCAATAGCAGCCGATGAGTCCCAGGAAAAAAACTGGCCTTGTCTCACGGGATTGTGGGAACTGGACAGGTTTTTATTGCAACAATTTTATCCTTACTTGTTTCTAATCCCTGGGCGGAAACCACGTGTCAAAGAAACTTTATCCTTTGTTGAAAGAAGTTACATTTCTTTGGTTTTAATTTACGTTTGCCTACCCAAGGCGAGATTTCTTTCAGACACAGAATATGGGATACCACGTTTGTATCGTATCGTAAAATGTCATCAAGATATACTCTGACACCCTTATTTATTAACCTACCCATCACCGTCAACATCAGACTTATGATTAATTGGCAAGATCGAACACCATACGATTGCATTCGTAATGCCCTTTCTATGTGCTGAAGGTAGTACACTCCTTGCTATTTTATTCTACTTCTATCTGCCAGTATCCTCGACATGAACCAAGAGAGGAGAAAAATTTTGCTCTAGATAGTTCATCAATAGGTTCGTCAATGTTGGGTAATATAAATAAATCTTTCTTAGTACTCTGTAGTCAATGCATGACTTATACTGAATGCGTTCCTCAGCTATGAGTTTCTTTTTCACCAAGATAATAGGGAAGTACAGTGGACTGACTGAGGGAGAAATAATTCCTTGCTCAAGCACGTTCTGGATCCCTTCGGTCAGAATATATCTGTGGATATGGGGAACAAAACAGAGTGCCATATTAATGGGCTTAGCATAACCTAAATCGATGGTAAACTTCATTATTTGCATGCAACCTCTCTATACATTCCCAAGCACATTCGCACATGAACGAATATGTCAGAGATACTAGAGATCAGGGAAATAAATGTTACTGTAGCTTCCTCGGTCGTTTCTGATAAATCAAACATCGAGAGTAGTTCACTTCAGGTATCTCAGACCAAAATTCAATATTTTCGATATCAGCGTCATATGTTCCCCCAGACCCGGGAGGGTTCTGCTCACACATCACCTTGGTCCCTTACAATAGAATAAAAAATATAATACATAACCGTCCTTGGAATAGTTAACCTTATCTTGCAAAACCTCAAATTTATTAATGCACAAAAATGGGTGGTAATTTCATTTCCACTGGGCCTCACGTCCCTCAATACCATACGTGGTGGATGAAGTTCGGTTATGCTTCCCTGTTCCACGATTGATCTAAAGAGATCCCAGTTCATTTCGTTATTTATGTGCACGTTGGTAACTTGGGAATACTGTTAGTGGCGCTTGGTGTCCCTGATAACACGTTAATGAAAGAGATGAGGTCAAATGACTGCTCTACTTTTTGATGCGATTGAATTGGTGCAGCAAGGTTTACTTTGCGACTCTCGCGAACCTTCGTTGTTCAATCTCTCAGTAATATTGTACTGTCATGACTTACCATAAACCCTAAACCAATAATTCCCGCGTATTCGGACCGTCCTAAGTCAACGATGAAGGTATCATGGTGATAGGATGCGTTGTCGATCATATAGGAAATGTTAATCTGGTCCTTTACCTTCAGAGTGTAACCTTTCGCGCTTTGTCTTGGACACTCATTGCATTACAAATAGTTTGACAAACGGAATTATTCTCTTGTAGCACATTTTTACACTGGTATCTACCAGGAATTTGTGCGCGCCTATGAATGTTGGAACAGTTATTTGCATCCCTGTTTCTGGTGATACCGCGAGTATGAACTCCTTATCGGTTTCCCTGACATCTTAACGCATGTTTAACGAATAATCGAGACTTTTTACCGAATGATTGCCTGCAGCAGTACATGGACGGCGTAATAATTTGTCATGCGATCTTAACCTCCTCACCACTTCCCGTTCTTGCCACAATGCCATATACTTGGGGAATACGAAATAAATTTTCCTAAATAATATTTATCTACCTGATACACCACCAATGTTCTTAAATAATTGTGCTCTTTCAAGGGTTTGGCTTTAGGTTGCAAGCGAGAGTCTGGTATCAGACTTGGTCTGTATGTTGTTTTTTCAAATACGGAATTCTGCCACTTTCGCTTCGTTTCACTATCGCATGATATATATATATATATATATATATATATATATATATANATATCATGGGATATAAACCTCATATAACATAAACTTCCGATATGTCCTGTACAAAGTAGTCCCTGTGTTGTGTACGCATTGTGCTTCGTGTTGTTCTTTTTTTGGCTTAGAAAAATTGATTGTGACTAGAACAAAAAATTACTAGAATTAAACGTGTTGAGAATAGGACTTTCTGTGTAGTGTGACAGATCTGATAGGTAGGAGAGAGGGGACTGTGAAAGAACATAAATTTATTTTGTCTTCACGGAAACCATATAGCGGTGGCATGTTACATGAACTACTGTAACAGCATTTTTGATTGTTGTGAATATCATTATCACACCCGTATGGTTTGTCAGCAGCCGGGGTGATGTCATGAAGACACGACATAAGTACGGTGATTAGTCACCCAAGTTGGATATATATTAGCTTATGATCTCGGCTTAAAAGATCGTGTCTGTGTGTGTGCAGGTGTTGCCTGAGCCGCCTCTTAGCCGTTCCTCGCGAAGAGATGTTCCCGTCACTAGCCACGGGGAGGCGGTTTCTACTATCTCTCTATATTCTTAATAATATATGTCTTATGATATATTAGATATATAAAAATATCGATAAGAAAGATAAAATAAAATATATGCCATCCAGCCAACATGCAGGTTGCTTAACGGATGTTGAGGTCCTTTCAGCGAGGGCCGAGTCATACTCATTCTATTTAAATATCTACATTCTACATTTATAAGTACAGGGACTATTTGGTTGTAACAGAAGCGTTCACACGCATGTGTCGGAGGTCCAATTTATTAGTGTTCGAAAAGTCATTCCACACTAAACTATATCCAATCTCAGGAATAGGGTGACGGAAACCAGTGTGTGAAAACGCGATGTAAATTACCTACCTGGGGCGGAAATATGAGAGTTACAAGTTTATGTGCATAAATGGCGTTGTGTTTACGTGAGCTTTAGTACTTGCAACTGACCTAAGAGAATCACAGAGGGAAACAATCTCGTATGCGAAGGCAAGAAGATATAATTCATAATAAGTTATAGGAATTTCTGGATGTTCCTGAACCAACAGCGGGTGATATTAAATTTCACGTAAGATAAGCTCATATGTGAACAAAAAGTGACATTATTTAAATATCACTCATAAGGAATTCGATGCAATGGGTAAGCAAAACTTCGAAATCACGTATTTTATGCGTCTTAGTAGCAGAAGCTTGTAGAAAATGCTTCAGATTGCTTAAAATACGATAAAACATATATTCATAATATAGATGCATGGCCCCATGTTTGTTTATGTAGCGCCACGGAATACGCTTGCGGGAGTATATTAGTAAGTTCAAACTACCCCATGTACAGGAGAGCCAACCTAGCCGAATTGAAACACAAGCGGTGCCCTCTTCTCGGCAACCTCGGGATTAATACGACTACGATAGAAGAAATAAACATCAAGAAAAAGCATGGCCCCTTGCGAACGTACCACCAAAGAACAAACACAGGGTGTTTACAATGTGCACTCTGTGGATCATTATATACTCTGTGCTAACTTCTTTTGAATATGACACGGCGATCCCTATTCGGAGATATAGGAAACTATACACATGTAGCCGGTGCAATGATAGATAGGTGCACGAAACTCGGTAGTGTGCAACCTAGGGTGGTATCAACATATAAATCAGGAATACGTTGTATTGAACGGTCCTGAACCAAAATAAAGACAAAACACGATCTCCAGGGAAACGATCGTTTTCGCATTTTCGGGAATAATTCAGCAACGAATAGAGATAAAACGACGCGGTTTGAAATTCGCGTTCAGTACCATGGAATGGAGGTGGGGAGGGTAGAATATACCAGAATTCTATTTCTTTGGGGGATATTTGCAGAAATAAAGTATATAAAACAAAAAAAATACATTTGCTACATAGGACACAATGGAAGTGTCCGCAACGTTGCGTACAGCAACTTTAACGAAACACGACATTTCATCGCAAATAGAGTGTACGAAATCGAAAAAAAAGTGAACGTAGAGGTCATGACTAGCGCAAACTCATCCCTAAGGGGAAGCAGTGAGGAAAGCGAGTATACGACAACAAGGGACGGCACCGATAAGATTGCTACACGTACCTGTCACTACACGAAAGCGGACGCATCCGGAAAACGTATGCTGAAACATGTATACGATTAAGTGTTGACTTTGATAACTAGCGAATCGTTCACACACCTGTCCGGAAAATACCATAAACGAATGATGGTGTTACTTAACACATTTTGGGTAGGCTTCGAGACAATCCGCAGAGATAATGAGCGATTGAAAAGGAAGGTGAAGATGCTGGAAAACAGGCAACCCTTAGGCACGCTTTTCAATGAAAACAGAGAAGGTATTCAAGCGTCTCAGGCGGGGAATGAGATGCTCCGCTCGTTAGGGGAGCGAAAAATAACAATGATAGATAAAAGATGGAATATGCTTAACGAACGTATTAGCAGAGGTCGTTGCAAGTTAGAGGAAATATTAAATGAGAGTATAGTAAAACTGGACAGAATTGTAGAAACTGTACATAACTCAGAGAAAAAATTGATGAAAGTATGGTAGAGATTCAAAATACACTTATGGATGACAGAGCTTTGTTAGAGACAAATATAATTGGTGCGCCGGTGGCTGATGGGTCAGAAACTATGCCAAATTTTCGAGAAAAGGAGAATAACGATGGCGACCCAGAGAAGGAGACTTTGTGCAGGTGGTGCACCGACGGAGGAATGGCATAAAGCAGATAAGGGGAACTACACGATACACTATTGACAAAGATACCAGTAAGATAGCCCGGTGGCAAATGCAGGATCAGACAGACAGAGTAATACAAGTTGGCAGAAAAACTGATACAGTGGATGTAGAATTGAAGGGAGTCCTCAAAATAACATTTCGTAATACAAAGGATATACAGGTCGAGAGTATACACTAAAGGAGAATAGGGAAAATGGTACTGAAAGTTGCCGACAGCAATAGTAGCGGAAAAATAAGGGAAGCAATAAAAGAAACAGAATCATTAATAGAGATTCCAATGCGTCACGTCAGGTCGAAAGTCATCATCTATATAGTCGATGATTCGAATTTTTAGAGGAAATACGGAAGCGAATGTCTTTAGGATCGGAGGAAGATATTAAAATAGTACGGAGAGTAGGCCGTAAGGAGTGGTGGAATAAGCATTGGGTCTTGGAGTTGAACCCGCCGTTATATCAAACAATAATGGAGGATAGACGGTTAATAATATTTTATATGTCCTACACCTTTTCTGAAGACGTTGAACTTATCAAATGCTACAAATGACTTCGTTTCGGACATTTAGCAAAGAACTGCCGGGACAAACAAGTGTAATGCGGGCACTGCGGAGAAAAGGGACATGATTACAACCAGTGTGAAAAAAGAGAATGCCGAGAAACGTTCGAACTGTGTTAGGAGGGGATGGGATTCCACACATTCACATAGAAGTGTAAATTGCAGTGAGTACAGGAGGATAAGAGAAATAATGACAGCAGCTATTGGTAATGGCTATTAAAGTCCTTCAACAGAATATACAAAAAGGATATGATGAGATGGCAGAACTACAAAACTATATACAGTTACACAAGGTAAAAATATGCCTCTTTCAGGAGCCATACACATGATGTGGCAGAATAATAAATATACCGAAATACCAGAGAGTTACATACAAAATTGGAGGCGATTCGACAATAGTGATAGCTAACACGAATATAGCAGTAATGGAGCACAGAGAATACACATCCAGATACACACAGGTAATAACAATAACAAAAGACAACATATCGGTGATTATCATAAATGTGTACATCAGTATATAACAGCAGCATCAACACAACACTGAAAACGTTACAGCGCATCCTGGAACGAGATAATAACAAGGAGATATACCTAGGGGGGATTTGAATGGAAAGTCAACTTTATGGGGCGATAGGATAACTAACAAAAGAGGAACAAAAATTGAAAACATAATACTCACTTGTGACTAAAGCGTAGTGAATATTGGAGGTTTACCGACATTTAATACCGAAAACGGAAAATCGATAATAGACTTGAACTTACAACGACGTACGACAAAGACAACATCTACAGGTTGTTACTTAGATCAGGCTATAACTAGTGATCATTGAACGTTTTACTTTACAATAGAACAGGATCACTGAGATGTCCCTATCCAACAGACTACATATAACTACAGACAAGTCAACTGGGAACTTGTAAGAAGGCAATTCCTTGCAAGGGGATATATAGTAGTGATCCAACGTGTACTAATATTGACGATCGGGTTTATAATCTGCAAAGGGACATACTGGGCTTCGTGACACCCTATTGTGTACGGCAATCTGATGAATACCGGAAAGGGAAACAATGGTGGTCCCATGATATAACTATAGCTAAGTAAGCGGTATGGAATGAAAGAAGGAGATATAAAAAAAACAACTGTAATCAGCTGCGCTGGAGGAGACACGGCTAATATACACGGGACACTTGAAATAATGTGGAAAATTGATCAGGAATAAGAAAAAAAGAGCACTGGGTGCGATTTGTGGAAGAAAACATCAGAAGGAATGTGTGCGTATTACCTTACGCGATGGGTCGTGACAAATTGCAGAATAAATAAATACGGCAGAATATGAAAGCAGATGGGGGATAAACAGCGGATTGATTAACAACAGGCAGTAATTTGGTGGATGGAATGCTTCATTGTGACGAGACGATGCTCATGCCCACCAGAGAATATGATCATCTTGCACTAGGAGAGGACGAGAAAATTACGATAACGGCTGTGAAAGACACCATAAAACAATTACGAGCGAGCAAGAACCCCGGGTTTGACATGATAACTCCAAAAATGGTGAATTTATGTCCGATATATGTCGAAGAAATGGCAGAGATTTTCAATGTTTGTAGGGGCTGCGGACACGTTCCAAAACCATGGAAAATAGGAACTTTACATCTATTTAAAAAACCAGGGAACAGAGATCCGCAACTTTACTCATTATATCGACCGATAACTTTACTATGCAAATTATTTGACAATATCGTAGAACAAGAACTACGTGTGGTCGTGGAAGAAACATTAAGTCCAAAACAGTTTGGTTTCATAAAATGACGAGAGACAGAGGACGTGTTATTACACCTAATAAATGACATTGATAGGAGTAGAAGTAAATATAAATTGTTAATTTCTGTTTATTTCATAAAAGCGTTTGACAATTGGGAAATACTCCTAGAAGATTTGTGAAAGAAAGGCGTTTCAGATCATATTCTTACTTTGGTAGCAGACTACTTGAGAGACCGCTACGTTATGGTTCAAATATGAACAGAAAGAATATGTCATCAATTGTTAAAAGAGTGTCCACAGGACAGTCACTTGGGGTCCCTCCTATGGGATACACTTATCAATGTAGTATTGAATAAATTAGAAGCGGACAATATTCCCTATACCGCGTATGCTGACGATTTAGTCTTGGTAGTTCGGGGGATAGTAGGAAAGCTACCGGACAGAAAGGAGCAGAAGTGCTGACGAAGAAAATGATGTAGAGCGCAGAAGTAGACTTGCAAGTATCTATGGAAAAAACGATAGGATTAATGCTCGGTATTCGTAATACACAAAATAAACGATATCCAGTAGTAAAGGTTGGTGACTGGCGGCTAAAAATTGAAGATAATGTAAAGTATTTAGTGGTCGTATTAGATGATAACCTCAGCTTTACGAACCATGTCGCGTACTTACGTACGAAAATGATACGACTAGTGTAAGGATTCCAAAAAGTAGGCATGACTAAACAGAACATGCCCAGAAAACAGCTGATAGAGCTATATAAAGGGGCACTTTTGCCTATGGTGACTTACGGCAGTATAATTTGGGGACGCCGCGTCACGGTTCAGCACATGAACAGGAAAATTAAAAGTTCACAGCGGATCTGCGTCATACATTGGTAAGGGGGTTACAGAAGTGTGGCAACTAAATCAATATTAGTAATACTAGGGTTACTGCCAGTAGATTTACTTATAGAAGAGCATATAATGCGATATAATGTATAAAGAGGACAATCGATTACGTTTGATGGGGTATCTATGAGTATTACGGACAGTGCGTGGAGAAATGCAATCAGAAATGCAATGTGGAAACGGTGGCAAACAAGATGGGATACTCCTCAGGAGAGAAGGCAGCCGTATCAGTTCATAGCACAAGTGAAATTTGCTGAAAAGCATAAGAAGAGGTTTTCATCTGAGAAAATATACATAGAAACAATAACCGGACATGGGGATACTAAAGTATATTGGTGTAGAAGAGGGTGAAGACGAACAAGAGAATGTTCATGTAAACAAGAGAAGGACGATATACGTCACAAGTTATTTGACTTTGTACTACCAAGAATGGGCGGAATGGTACAGCGGATTCAAACGATGTGGAATATACGTGTGGAAGGATTATTCAAGACATATATGTACAGAGCGGGTGTTTCAGGAGATGTCGATTTACTTGGAAAGAGTTTTTGAAATACGTCAACTGATCGGTAGATAGTGAACAAAAGTACCCATCTCCACGTGGTTGGGGCAGTAACTTGCCATGGGGTGGTAACTACTTATTACCAAGACAGGGCCAAACAGTACTGCCCAAGCGGGAGGCTAGGGCGATAATGGAAAGGGGGCTGTTTATGAAAGGCAACAACAATGACCAGAGGGAATAATAAATTTTAAAGAGGAAGTATTCAAAACGAGGCAAGAACAGAGTAGTTACATATTATATTGGAACGAGGTAAATGGGTGGACAGAATTTGGCTACTGTCAGCGGTATGATACGCAGCGATTTCCCTACAAGGAGCTAGCGGGAAGAAGAATATCATTAATTATAGACAGATATGTTTACAACATGATTATCTCAGCCATATATTGATGCAAAAGAATATAAGAACTAATCGAACGAGGAAAAACATTGATGAGAGAGAATAGAGAAAAAGGAGATTATCAATTCCCGGTATTTACACCGCTGCAGCGGCACGGGATATATTGGAAAGAAAAAGAAAAAAATCATATGTACACGTCACCCCTAGAATTGAGTTTTAAATGTTTGGTCATCTATCTATGAAACTAATCAAAATTCACGAGAGGACACTTCACATCCCGCCAATCTCTAGGTGTCATAGATTCGCTTTCTTTTTCTCTGACGTCGAGATCGTCGAGCTCTTGAGCTGTGCCAATCAGACTGCTTTGGTCCTCGCCAGTTAGCGTCCTATTCGTCCCTGTGAGGTAGTCGGAGCGCTCCTCTCGGTAAAAGAGGGGCTCTCTGTTAAGACATAATCCACCGATTCCAGTGTTGAGTAGTCGCATTTACATGAGGCTGCTTTTATCAAACCACGATCATGCCTTTTTGTGTTGTCCGGACCTTAACCAGTAATAGCTCGCACCATCACCTAAACCAGCATGCCTGCCCACAAATTCCACGTTCGGAATAAACCTAAAGGTATCTTTCGCGTATTCATCGTCATTCCAGGGTGCATGCCATTCCTTCGCCAACAATGGTCTTATCTTACCCCTCGCCCCTTTGGTTTTCTTGCTTTGGGACTCGGATCCAATGACCACCGGTTTCCCCTTGCGGAGATGGTACAGGTAGCTTTGAAGGTGAATTTCGAGGTCTAGCGGCATACAGCCACTGAGTACCTGAAAAGCCCCCGTCGCTGTTATTCTTGCCAATCGAGCAATCTCTTGCTTTGGTCCCCTTTGGCCCGAAATGAGCGCACACTTTATATGTGAGTGACTGACTCTATGCCCTCAGGTGGGTGCCGCGTACGTAACTATTGGTATAAACACGCCTAGATGGATCTTCCGTAGTGTGTCTGAGGGTATGTTGTAATCGGCTTTTCATATTCTTCTCAGTTTGGAGAAGAGTTTGCGTGCCTTCGCAGTAACCTTCTTAAATGAGGGAGGAATGACAGCTTCCTGTACAGAAATACACCCAAGTATCTGACTTCGTCGCTGCAGCGTAGCTTTGTACTACCAATCTTGATGATAGGCTGTCTACCCACATGGAGTTGTAGCCTTACCATCATAAACTCTGCTTTTTTGGGGGACAGCGTCATCCTTGTCTTCTCACACCACTTCAGAAAAATATCAAGGGACCCTTACGCCTCTACCTGTAGTTGTTCCCGACTGTCGCCACCCACCTCAATGGCTAGGTTGTCAGCGTAAGTCGACATTTTGGCCCCCTTTACCTTGAAGGACTTCGTCGATGACGAGATTCCAGAGTATCGGCCCCCTGTTGGACCCTTGCGGACAACCTCTGGTTAGGAATTTGGAGTATGATACCTCCCGCACTGGGAGGGAGACATCTCTATCTGATAGATAGTGTCTATACAGCTTGTATATAAACGGGCCAATATTCAATTCTCTCATTCACCTAAGGATACCTGGCCATCAAGTGTTATGGAATATCCGCAAAAATCACCAGACAGTACTTTGATGTTGCCTTGCAATTCTCTATCGAACCCAGCAGAGATGCTATCGCGTCGTCCTTACTTCGCCTATGTCTAAAAACATACTGGCGCTGAGAGAGAAGATTGTATGGCTCGATGTGTTTCGAAATCTGTTCGGTACCAAATTTGTCAATCATCTTGGCCAGAACCGGTAGGACCCATATCGGCCTATAGGGTCCTGCTTGATCATCGGGTTTATCGGAGCGATTCTCGAGGACAACTACTAGTATTTTCTACACGCGCGGGAAGATACCATTCACCAAGCATTCGTTAAGTATCCGTAGGTACGTGGAGCGACGAGTCCCTGGTAAGACCACCTTAATTATCACTGATGTGAGTTTTGTCCTGTTTGGGAGCTTTCTGAGGCTTGAGTGCTCTTAGTGCTCGTAGTGCTCCGTCCAGTTCATCCTCAGTGATCGGAGTAAGGGAATCCTTATCTGCAACTCACAACGTCTGCTAGGCTTTGAGTCTCTCCGTTGCGTGAGCCTCCGTATCCTCCGAGGCGTGAACGTCCTGTAATAGGATATACAGGAGATGTCGCACGGTTTCCTCCATGCCTAGAAAGCCTCCCTCGAAACCGAGTGAAATTGTGCTCAATAATTGGGGAGTACGCAGTTTATATGAAGCTAACTGATAAGATTAACCCACTGACTTACCCGCGTTGCCTCCTCCATGAATTTTCTCCATTTTAAGATTTGCAAATGGCCGCTAGGTAGTGATTTCTTGTTTCCGCATATCGGGGTCTTAGCTCAGATAAATCCGCGCCTCTCTGTTTAGCCCTTTGTAGCTGCTTACGAAGGGTACCGTTCGTTTGGAAGCATTCAGTTCCGAATTCCACCAGGGTGTACCCTTCCGAAAACCGGTCATCCTATACGGATGGATCCGATCGCGACCATCGAGATAGCCTCGGTTAATTGCATTGCTGCAACCTCCGGATCGTCACTCGGCGGGACACTCTCACTCATCACTGAGTATGCTAGTGAATCGCCTCCAGTGAGTCTTGGACGTATTAAAGTACTTCCTCGGAATCATGTCTGGTGAACGCGGTTTCAGTTCCAGGTTGTAGACAATTGTGTTGTGTGGTATTGGTAGCGGTAGTCACCACGTGCCAATCCTTCATAGCCCTGTCTCTTATACACATCTAGATGTGTATAAGAGACAGATACTCACTTGTGACTAAAGCGTAGTGAATATTGGAGGTTTACCGACATTTAATACCGAAAANACACCTCGCTGCGGCTATTAAAGTCCCCACCAATGATCATTCGCTTGCCACTCAGTCCTGTAAGTATCCTTCGGCGTTCATCAATATGCTCCTTCGTGTCGTCTTAGTACTCGAAGTAGAAATTATAAATATTTCCTCACCCCCGTAAGCTAAAGCACAAACAGCGAAGTTTCTTGAGCGATACTATGAGATTATTGTGCGAGAAAAGAGCTCAAGGCTGGTCGCAAATATTGCCATTCCCAGTTTCGATCCACAGCTATCCACCTCGTACTTGCGTCCAAAACCAGCTGTGGAGTTATACTGCGCGTATTGCTCCGATAATAATAAATTTATTGTCAAAAACAGTACAAACTGCGTATGAGCACGTGAAGGACAATAAACTAATTTACTCTCCGGAAGCAAGCAAGGGACCATCCCATCAATTACGATCAAGGGCCCTAAAGGCAGAGGCGGATTTACACTTTTTTGCATAAGTCCCTAGATAAGATAAAAAGTTAGCTGCGAGTTATAAAACTAATAGAATATCAATATGTTTGTTATTTTACGCAAAAACTTACATGTACAAGTTATTATCGAATTATATATTATTCTGAGTATAGTGTTTAAAAATCATAAGACTTGAAAAAAACCACTAAATTCACGATTTATTGTTACAATAAACATGCCCCTAGACAAAGCCTAGAGAACCTGTATAAGAAATCCGCCTCTACCCGAAGGAAAAATGGAGAAAAACCCGGGCCAGGATGGGGCTACAGAATTTATGTGCCAAAGTTGAGTACACATAAAACTAAATTAATGTGAGCCATGACAACACAATCATGCAAGAAAATAGTTTTTGAAATTGTTATAAGTTACTTAAAAAAGTACTACAGCAATGGCGTGATAAAGTACAAGACGAATTTAACTTTTATTAAAATCAATAAATTCTTTTACAGTGTAGAAGCACTGGTGCAGGAGGTAGTTTTTAACCGCGGATTTGAAGATATTCAATTTCATAATGTCTGTTATATTCTTGGGCAGGGAATTATATAAAACGATTCCCGAATGATAAAGTCCTTTTTGGCAAAGACTGGTTGACACTCTAGGGCCGTGAATATTATTCCTATTGCGAGTATTGTGTTCGTGAACGAGAATGTTTCGTACGAAGCAAGGGTGGCACTTCAGTAATTCGGTCTTAACAAACACGACCGTTTCATAAATATAAATGCAGGGAAGTGTTAAGATATTTAATTCCTTGAATAAAGGTTTACAAGAGTTTCGGGGGTGAGATTTACAAATTATCCGAACTATCCTCTTCTGAATTCTGAAAGTTTGAATACTCTGACCGGAATTACCCCAGAAGGTAATGCCGTAACGTAAATGGGAGTAAACGTTTGCAAAATATACGCAACGGGAAATACGTGGACTAACTGCGTTAACTAAGATTCGGAATGCGTAACACAATTTGCTTAATTGGGAATTAAGATTGTCAATGTGACAATTCCATTTGAGGTTGTCTTGAATATGGAGACCTAAGAATTTTGTATTTGTAACAGTTTTTAATTGTGTTCCGTTTAAAGAAAGAGAAACCTGGGGTAAAGATTTTGTGATACTATTGTGAAATGACATAGACACTGTTTTGTCAGTGTTTACAATGAGACGATTTGCATGGAACCAAGTCGAAAGGTTAGACAAAACTTTTTGAGCATTGGCGTGTTTACATAGTAAATTAGTGTCATCAGCAAAAAGAACCATTTTGCAATCTGATGTGGATGATGACATGTCGTTCACATACAATAAAAAGAGTATAGGGCCGAGAATTGATCCTTGGGGTACTCCGCAAGTAAGTGGCTTTGTTTCTGAAAGACAACGCTCAAGTATTTTATTTTTAGTATAGGATATTTCTACCTGTTGATATCTATCTTTTAAATAAGAAGTTAGCCATTGATGTGGAAGTCCACGAATGCCTAAAGAATGCAATTTGGAAAGCAGAATTCCGTGATCGATGACATCGAATGCTTTGTATAAGTCAAGAAAAACACCTTGAGGATTTTCTCCACGGTGAAGAGATGTGGTTACATCGTGTAAGATGGAAAATATGGCGCTTGTAGTGGAAAAGGATTTCCGAAAACCGTATTGATCATCAGAGAGAATGTTATTTTTTGATAAAAAATCTAGAAGCTTATAGAATAATTTTTCTAGGATTTTTGAGAAAGTGGGTAGTAGAGACATTGGTCGGTAATTTCCAATATTAAGTTTACTTCCTTTCTTGTGTAAAGGTTTTACTTTAGCTCTCTTAAATATGTTGGGAAACACCCCTTCCGAGAAAGAACTATTAAAAATATTTACGAGTGGATTTAATATAGTGTGGGACGAAAATTTAACAATAAACTCAGGTATATCATCTATGCCGGTTGAAAATTTGTTTTTTAAGGAGTTGATGATTTCCATGACTTCACTGGCGTTAGTTTCGAAAGTGAACATGGAATTGGGTATGTGGGTGGATATAATTGGAGGACATTGATTTGGATATACTGAGTTCGTTATTTCTGAGAAGTAAGAATTAATATAAACTTGCGATGTCCTGAGGATTTGATACGATTTTGCCATCGTTTAGTAAAGAAACATTTTTTTCGCGATTTTCAGAAGTTGACGTGTAATTGTTAACAATATTCCACATGGCATTCATCCGGTTGTTCGATTTTAGTATATGCCTATCGTTTTCCATTACTTTAGCTGCATAGACTACTTTTCTAAGAATAGTCTTATATTTACGAAAATAATTATGGAATTCGGGTGGTTGGTTATAGCGTTTTGAAAGATAATATAAACGGCGTTTGTTTTTTGAAGAAATCCTTATCCCTTGGGTGATCCATCTATTGTATTTCTTTGTGTTAATTAACTTGCGTTTTATGGGAAAACTAGAGTTGTAATGTTTTAGGAATGTTGAGATAAATACATTGAATTTGTCGTCGGTGTTTTGGCAATTGTAAACATCTTTCCATGTTTCTTCACGCAAATAATTTACGAATATGGATTTATTTATGTCATTAAACTCTCTTGTAAATTTGTAAAGGATTTTAAGCGGTTTTAGTGTATTATTAAATTATTAGTTGTCAATACTTGAACAAGGTGATCCGGCTATAAACACTTCAGAGACATACGAGATTCCATTGTTGACTATAATTTGATCTAGCAATGTAGTAATAATGTTGAAGGAGTCGATAAGATTCTTGAATCGATTAACTGGTGAATGTGCAGAGTCGGATGTACTCAAGAAATCGATATTGAAATCACCACATATAACGATAGATTTAGTAGATTTATGTGCGATATGTTCTAAAACATTTTCGAAGTTCCGAAAAAATATGTCAAGATCTGATTGAGGAGGTCTATAAATACACAAAACAACAATACCGGTGTCGGTCAGTTCAACTGCAGAAATTTCGAACACACTATCTACGCAGAAGTTCTCGTAGCCTGTCAGTGGAGAAGATAAAATATCATTACGAACGTAGATACACGTACCTCCGTGGGGATTTTTGCCTTTAAAATTTTGCCGACAGTAAGAACTTGCTAAATAATAATTAGAAATAGCAGTATCGTTGATGTTGTTAGTTGAAAGCCAATGCTCTGTGAGGCATAGCAAATCGAATCGATTTTCGTGTACCAGAATTTCAATGTCTGTCAATTTGTTTGAAAGGGATTGGACATTATGATGAAATATAATTATTTTATTTTCGCAAAGAGTTTGTGACTCACGGGAAATGGAATCGACGTTAGATTGTGGAGAGGAATTTGAATTTGGTACAGCAAATAAATGGATACGGTCGATGTCTTCGGTGGACACATAGTATGCCAACGCATTCATTACGTTTTGCGATCGTTGCGCATGGAGTTGAAGAAACTTACGATCCATAATCTGAAAGTTCTCGCTCTTGTTTGACCACATGTAAGAATGGCGGACATTCCCTTCCTTTTACAGCGCGATTCTTCTGCTTCCTATCCTTACGGCAGTTGGCACATTCCTGAGGTTCCTCCTTCGGACAGTTTCTGCAATCATACCCTTCCTCTGCACAATGCTCATACTTTGGTGGCAGAACCGCGAAGAGTGGCAGTTTCGCAGGCAGTTGTAGCACATGGTCGGCACGGAAAATTCCACTGACTTGTATGAGAGCCATCCCGCATACACGGCCCTACCTTGTACACCGACGGTATACTTGCGATGGCATTTCTACCACCCTATTTGCGACGTGTTCTCCGTGGTGTTTCCGGCACTTCATCCGGAACGCCACACGAACTTGCAGCTTGAACAGATTGGGGTCGATCTCTTCGGCGAAGTTCTGTTGAAAGATGTCTTCCAGTAGCTCCTCGTCACCCACAGGTGCGGGTACATTGAGCAATGTCACCTTAGGCATCTGCTTTCGCTGCTCGCTAACTGCGGCGGTGCTTTTACCGGTAAATACCTCTTTTATACTCATGGCATCTACAGGGGACGCAGTAGTTCATACAATGTCCTTACGCAGCAGATACTCCCTGTCCACGTTTACTCACCGACGCTTGGATTTGAGGGCGGTCTCCACAGCTGCCTTCGTCTCCACAACAATATTAATATCCTTCCCAGTGGGATGGATAAGAATCATGCTACTGCGCGGCTTCGCAGCCACCATTTTCGCCTTAGGAGCGCTTGCTCGCTTCGCTTTAGTGGTTGATGTCGGGAAATCTCATCTGACGCCACTATCACCGCCGCTTGCACCCCAGTGTGGACGTCGGCTACTAAATTCTTAGCGATGTTCTCCATGACTCCCGTCGACTTGAGTTTCTCTGAATACAACTTCCGCAACTCTGAAATCTGCTCGTCCAAGTCGCAGGCCGTAGCATGAAGCCACCGGTTCTGCTTCTTGGTGAGAGCTCCCAAGATGTTTCCAAGGCCATCATATAAAGCCGAGAAAGTGTCTCGCTGGACCTTGACCAGTTCAGTGAGATCCTCATCCTCCCTGGAGCGTGAACCCATTGTGTGTTGGAGGTCCACTTTGACATCTCGGGAACCCGGGAGCACCCTCACGATTTTATCCAACCGACCCGGGTACCTTAGCTGCTAGTCGGTTCTATTTGCATCCCGCGCCCCCACCCGCACGGAATGGATTACAAGAGGGTAGTCGGAGAATGCCGACCCAGCGGCCCTTTCCCGAAGAATTGGTACTACCAGTACACGCACTGGTAGACGGGGAGCCGTCTAGCTGTCACCTGTCTACTGCCATATGCGCTAACAGTAGCCGAGCAGCAATCCTTCTCACCGAACGGAAGCCGGTGCTTCCTACGCGTGACCAGGGTGGAGAAACCACTACCCGGAAGACTCCAACCCAATTAAGGAGCGCCTGGCGAGTGAAGGGTCACCCATCTGAGGGCTTTTGCCCCTACCCTGCCTACTCGGATGAAGGTGCTGAGTAACACCCGAAATCGCGTACTTATTTCTACCACTTCGTTTAATCCCCAGCATCCAATCCTTTGCCCGGGTGGTGAGCCCGAGGTTGGGTACGGGGTCGCTGGGGCCTGACATTCGTCTAGTGGTCCTCCGAACGGCTTCTCATTTGATCCGGATGCGCCACAGGGGGCGACGCTTCACACATAGAGCATTGCCGAGGGCAAGCGCTCTCCACGTGTTACGGGATACAAGGTGGAACCTCGAGATATTGATGGGTAACGGCCGAGGCGCACTTTGTTTGCCTGTACCACCTGTCTGGGACATCCGTTCCTTTTGCCGAGCGGTATGTAGGATCAGGGCAGGGTACGTGTCCCGGTAGAAGTGCACTCAAGGTGGTGGAACACAGTGCAACCCCCGCTAATAGAAAAGTTTTCCTCTCAACGATGGGACCGTCGAGGCCCCTTACGGGGCTCTCTGATGGCGTTAGACAGGTTTCCCCGACGAGCCGGGAATTCAACCCGGGACTCCTGCTTTGATCGCAGGGGTGTTAATCACTACACCACCCGTTTGCCTTCCTCAACTGAACACCATTTTCACCTAGACCTAAACCCCGGAAAACCTGAGACACATTCCCATATAGGAGATAAGTGAATCAGGCGGTACACTATGCTGTGTGCACTTTATAACCGGTTTTACACGTACCAACATGTTAAGATTCCTTATGTACATATTTATTCCGTGTACCCTACACGTGGAGAAGATTTGTGACATCTTTCGGTTAGGTCAAAATGGCCACGAGTCGGGAATCGAACCCGAGACCCCTTCTTCGATCCCTTAGGTCTGGGTGAAAATGGTGTACAGTTGTGGAAGGCGAACGGTTGGCGTAGAGGATAACATCCCTTCGATCAAAGCAGGAGACCCGGGTTCGATTTCCGGCTCGTCGCCATTTTCACATGACCAAAACGTATCTCAATACCCAGGAGCGTTTACGCTTCTACCTCTAGTTGTTTTCGACTATCTCCACCAACCGTGATGGCCAAGTCATCCACGTACGCCGTCACCCTGACCTTGTATCATCTAGGTCTTGTAGGACTTCGTCGATGAACGAGGTTCCAGAGTACCGCCTTACTGTTGGATCCTTGCCGGCAACCTCTGGTCAGGAATTCGTAGTATGACGTTTCTCGCACTGGGAGAGAAACGTCTCTTTCTGACATGTAGTTACTGTACAGCTGATATATAAACGGGTCAATCTCCAGTTCTCTCATTCGCCTGAGGATGCCTGGCCACCAAGCATTGTCAAACGCCCCCTGTATTTCCGCGAAGATCACCAGACAGTACTTGGTACGTGTCTGGCAGTCATCTATCGAACCCAGCATGGACGCTATCGCGTCGTCCGTTCTGCGCCCAGGTCTGAAACCATACTGGCTCTGAGATAGAAGATTGTGTGACTCACTGTATTCTGAAATCCTTTTGGTGCAAATTTTGTCAAGGATCTTTCCCAGGACCGGAAGGAGACAAATCGGCCTGTAGGGCCTTGCTTAATCATCTGGTTTATCGGGGTTTTATTGAGCACTACTACGAGTGCTCGCTTCCACACACGAGGGAAGATTCCGTCCACCAGGCATCTGTTGAGGATTTGCAGGTACTTGGAGCGACAAACACCTTGCAAAGTCACCTTGATTATCTCCGATGTACGTTTGTCCTGTCCGGAGGCTTTCCGAGGCTTAAGCGCCCGAATTGCTCCGTCCAGTTGATCCTCAGTGATCGAAGTAAGGGAATCCTTGTCTACATTTCCTCATTTCTGCCAGTCTTCGAGTCTCTCCCTCGCATGAGCCTCCGTATTCAACGAATGGTGATCATGTGGTGGTAGTAGTAGGATATTCAGAAGATGTCGCGCTGTTTCCTCCATGTCGAGAGTACCTCCATCGGTTCGGAGGGAGGTTGTACTTACCAATTGAGGAGTACGCAGTTTATCGGAATTTGACGCGCGCATTTTTTTTTCATTTTATTTCTACTTACGGCGAGGTCCAATCATACAAATATACAATTTCATTGGGACCCCCCGCGCCCATGTGGTAGAAACTCAGTTACAGATTGAACAAATCAGTCGTTCAAAAATTTTTTGAAATAATTTTAGTACTTTTAAATTAACTTCTACACCCTAACGTGAACTGATACGTAATTAAATATTTTTACACTTCCTTTATTCATTTTACCTTATTATTTCCTTTAAAAAAATGTATATTAATTGCTGTTCTTAGGTAACTACAAAATTTTTTATTTCTATTCTCATTTCAAATATCACTTACTACGTCACTTCATTCCACTTTTTACTGCACTACCCGAAATGATTAAAATTTGTCACTTTTTACCCCATAATAAATGTCTCTTACTGCCACATAAAAATAAAATGTGGGGCAATAAGAGAAAAGCATTGAATTTGTAAATAAAGAAGGCTTTCAAGGTTACGAAAATTGTACTTCATTAATCATAATTTTGGCAAAACGTTATTGTGCGATAATTTCCAGAAACTTAAAAGAAAAATAATATTGATAAAATATTACAAACTTTTAGGGTAAGTTCAGAGTGAATGAATGTTTTTCAAGGAGTAAAAAATGTTCAAAAACTCATGTTTAAATTAAAAAATTATTAAAAGCTTAAGACCTTTTATTGACGAATAATATTTGTATTTTTTGTGAAGAGCTCACTATATTTTGACTTGGATTTAAGTCATCGTCAGGTGATCAAGTAATAACAAATTACAACAATAAACATAACAACAGGACAAACCAACATGATATAAACTTAAGTATAAACACAAAATATATTTACAAAAAAGCAAAAAAACAAATATGACAAATTGTTGTATTGTATAAACCAGATGGTTTTTCAGTGTCTCTCATAAATTCAAATTCCTGTGTCAATTTTTTATAAATATAATTTCTGGTATACAACGTTTGTAATATTTAACTTCTTTCTCTAAAATTAATGTATCTTCCCATTCCATCAAGTGACCATTATTAATGCAATGTGAGGTAATTACTCTTTGTTCAACTGATTTTAAATTTCGTTTGTGCTTCTGGATTCTAGTTTTTAACCCTCTTTTTGTTTGACGTACGTAACTAGCATTACAATCTTTACATTTTATTTTGTATACTTCGTTGTTAGTATTCATATGATCTTTCGTATCTTTCCCTTTCGTTATGAAATTTTTTCTTTTATTTTTAAATGTTAAAATCAATTTCTTATTCTCAGACATCAGTAATCTATGAAGTGAAGGAGTTATAAATTTGTTATAGGAAACACTGTATAAATCAAATTTTATAGTGGATTTTGCGTTAGTTGTTGTCTGCTTTGAGGGTAATCTTTTTTATGTGTTTTTATTAACAAATTCTATGGGATAGTAATTAGCTTAAAATATGTTACGCACTATTTGTAAATTTTCCCTCCGATGTTTCTCATCCGAAAATATTATAGCTTTATCTATTAAGTTATGTATCATAGCTCTCTTTTGTGTTACAGTATTCTCTGAGTAAAAAAAATTTTCGTGTGTAAAATTTAGTTTTTTGAAGACTAACTTTTCTAAATCACATAACAAAAATTCTAACATAATAGGGTTTATAGGACTTTCCACGGGACCTTCCTCGACCTGATTTAGGAACACATCTCGCGACAACACATTAGGAAGACAAGTGAACTATGATACAACGTCTAATGAAATTAATATCATAGAACTATCAAGAGTAGGGTTTATCTATATTTGTTGATGACATCTAAACTATTAATCACAGAATGATTGGACTCATTAAATCCATTCCTAAGTATATTTAATATAAATTTAGAAAATATTTTTAATGGGCTATCCTGGGAAGATACTATTATCCTGTATGGGGCATTAATTTTTTAAACCATAAACCAAAGAAATATCACCCGAGGTGATTCATAAACTATTATATGTTTCAGTATCCATGTAATTATTTAATTTTCATCGTCTAGATTAGGATTGTAAATTTTCTAATATACTGTTAAATGAATTTTTATTAATAGATTCATATGAAGAGCTGTTTTGTGACATAAATTCGATGTTAGCAATATATTCTTCATTTGAATCTAAAACTGTAATATTTTCCTTATCTGCCGGAGTTAAAAAGTCATTATTCCCCTTAAAATATGTTTTCACAAAATATCTATTGAACAAACGCTCTTTCACAATTCCTGGTTTGTGTCTGTCATTTCTGCTATTTTTGTGGGCCATTATAATAAAACTGATCAATTACTCTCGAAATCTATTACATTTTTCTATAGATATCTTTTAAAGTTTAACTCTAAACATTCTACAAATTCCAGCACGTCTTTAAACGTCAAATATTAGCCGGAGAGATTGAAGCTATTTCCAAGTGATGCAATTTGCTCGACATCTTCAGGAACCTTGAGATGTGTTATTGTAAAACCATTTTCACGAATTTCTTTTAAGTTCTTCCGAAACCTGAAATCTAGAAATCAATTACTAAAATTACGATATAGTTTAGCACACTTATCTCTGTATATTCTATTCAATCAAGTTCTTTGGGTATCATAAATATCTCAATAACATTTGCTGGTACTGATGTCTTCAAAATATTTTCAATGAAATTTAGATTCCGCGGTAGGTACATTTTTTTGAAAGAATTATCTCTAATTTCATGGTTCAATATGTTTTAGTGAATAGAATTTATCAATCTTTCTTTCTTGTTATATATAATTGGAAAAAAGTTTTTGCAATGTATTTCTTTCGACATATGTGCATTGTGTTTAGGAGTTATATCCATATGGGTACATTTTTCTAAAGGTTTTAAATCGGCACATCATATTTTGTATTTAACTGAATAATTGATTCAATGCTTTAATTTTAATTAATATCTATAACCATATTCAATTCTCATATTGTTTTAAATTTCTATCCTTATTAACTGGTCTAGTGGTACAAATTATAATACAATTTATATAACCTAATTAAAGAAATAATTTAAAACTTATGACCTTTTATGGACGAATTATATTTATGTTTTCTGTGAATAGTTCACTACGTCAATGCGATGGAAAAATTTACAAATTTCGTTAATGAATTAATTTTTTAAATTTTCATATGTACGTCTATAGATAAATATCTTCTAATAAAAAATGGCACATAAATGATGATTGTAATTATTACACACACTTAAAGAAAAGGTTTCAAAACAAAATAAGCTTAAAAAGGAACAACAAAGAACAAAGAATAATAAAGAAAATTTCATAAAATACCTGCTAATCAGAACTTTTTTATTTATCCAAATAATCCAATATTTGTACTCCTTTCCATTCCACCTACTCCGTAGAGCAGCGGTCGCCAAACTTTTTGACCTCACGGACCAGCTTTATTAATAAACCATAATAAAATAAACAAAAACTGTAAAAACAAAACAATTAAAAAATGGTTTAAGTATATCAAACTTTTAGCATTATACATTCCTAGTGTGATGGATGTTCCTGCTTACTTGAAATAAGATTGTGGATATTTGGTTCCAATGTTGTTACTGCAAGACGGAGAACTGCATTTATTTCAAGCTGAGATCGGTACCGTGTTTTGATGGCTGTGACAGATGAAAAGGCCTTTTCACATAAATAAGTTGTGGAGAATTGAATCAGAATTTTCATCGCCTGTTCACTAAGAAAAGGATATTCACTTTTTATGGAAAGCCAAAACAGAGATCTTGATAAGGATGAATGAAATTTAAATTTGAGAGTTTCGTCGGACGATAGGTCTATGAGGCTTTCTTTTAGATGCATGCTTAAATTATTATCCTGAATTTTTGCTTCAAACGGATCTATTATCCACATATTACCAAGTCAGGGATCTTCATTCTTTGGGTAATAATGAGAAAAAGATTCTGTAAGTGATTCCAAGTGATTTTTAACTAGGGTTACTACTTGCTGGTTAACATCATTTTCCTTCATGTATTCATCAAAATTAGGAAACATTTGCAGATCGTCTTCAACCAACCGCGTTTGCCACAGTAATATTTTCTTTTGAAACACATCTATTATACTTCGTAGTGTGAACACGTCCTTAAGTTGTCCTTGCAAGGATATGTTTAGTTCTTTTAACAGGGAAAAAATATCTGCCAGGTATGCAAACTTTGTTAGCCATTCATTGTTGAACAAGAATATTTGCAATTTCGGATTATTTTGTTCATGGAAAAATAATTTGACTTCTTCCCGCAAGGCGAATAGTCGGGTCAGTATTTTGCCCCTCGACAACCATCTCACCTCAGCATGACGAAGATGAGTATCCTCGGAACCCATTTCTTCACAGAGTGCCTGAAATATTCGAGAATTGAGTGCTTTATGTCGAATTTCCTTTATAATTTCAATGACATTTGATAATACTTCGTGTAGTTCTGGGGACATTTTTTTCGCTGCAAGTTGTTCTCGATGTATAATGCAGTGTGTAGATAAAATGTCTGAGTGACCAACATTCTTCGCCTTTGCAACAATTCCTGAAAGATGTCCAGTCATATTTGCGGCACCGTCTGTGCATTTCCCAATACATTTTTTCCAGTCAATTTCATGTTCCCGGAAATAACTATTAAGAGCTTCAAAAATCTCAGAGCTGGTTGTTTTACCTGGAAAATTAAGCGAACAAAGTAGTTCATATAACTCTCCTTCATACACAAACCTCACAAAACAAACAAGGAGTGCTTTGTTTGTAATGTCCGTAGATTCGTCTAGTTGTATTGAATAAATTGATGAATTTTTCACCATTTTTATTATCTGATTTTCAATGTCTTCGGCCATATCTTCGATTCTGCGCTTGATAGTATTAGCAGACATAGGAATTACTTTCAATTTCTGAACAGCTTGCATTCCCAAAATCTGTTCACAGACTTTTAGCATGCAAGGCTTAATTAATTCTTCTCCAATCGTGTACGGTTTTTTGCATTTTTGCTTTTTTGCGATCTGATTTGCCATGAGGTAGGAAGCCTTTAGTAATGATTTATTTTCCATGGTCATTTTTCTTAAAACAGTAGCTTGCTTTTGCAGATTTTCATACATTCTTTTAAAATATTCTAGATTTTTTTTGTTTTTTTGCTAAATCCGGGTGTTTTGAATTCAAGTGTCTTTCAAGTTTGGAAGGTTTTAATGCATCGTTAGATAAGCTTTCAGAACATACAACACAGTCAGGTTCTTCAATTAATCCAAACTTTAAGTAGTAGGAATGATATTTTCTTGATACTTTGCGTTTTTTCTTCTCTCCACCTCCCGTTCCAACGTTTTTCCTAATGGTGCCTGATGAATACTGTGGAGAGTCTGATTTATTGATCAGTTCACGGTTAGGTGAAGTACTACTAATATTATTATTATCTTTCTCAATACTTTTTGAATTACTAAAGAAATGAAGAATATTCTTTTGCTTTTTTCACTCATTATGGGTTTATTTTATTTGAATCTAAAATAAAAAAGAGAAGAAATTTAGAAAAGTCAAACTAATTTTATCCCAATAAATATCAAATAAAAGAAAATATGTAAATGGTTAAGATTTAAGATCATACCTGTCCTAAAAAAACACCAATATACACAAGAAAATACACAAAAACTTCCTTAATAACCAGGCCCGGCCTTCTATTTTTGGGAGCCCCGGTGCAAGAAACAAATCAGGGGTGCTTTATTATTAATTAAGTTATAAAAACAAACTTTNTTTGCTAGTACGTCAATTACTTCAGAAAAGCTACAGTTTTTTACAATTTCCCTTTCAATACTTAAAATAGCAAGTGAATTCAAGCGTACAGTAGACATTTTCTGAAAGACCTAATTTATGTGCAAAACTTTTTGCTTCGTCCAAATACATGTCGAACTAGTCTTAAATCTTCAATTTCGGCTCTAATTTTATTAATTAAATTCAAAGCCGCGTCAAGAACAATATTTTCTCCTTGAAATATTTTATTGATAGGATTAATCTTGGATAAGATTGCGAACCATACTGTTAGGGATAAGATAAATGGCATTTCTTGTATTAGGCCTAAAATACTATTGGCTTCAGATATTGCTATATTATCATTGCCTTTAACAATAAACTCCTCGAAAGCATTAAAAATTTGTTTAAACTGTATATACACAGTCTTAACAGAATCTATTTTAGCCTCCCAACGAGTATTGCATAATGGTTTATGCGTGACTTTAAGATGCTTTTGTAAAATTTCCCATCTTTTTGTTGATGCAGCGAATAAGCAGTATAAACGTTGTAATATTCCAAAATAGTTTTTACAATCACATTATCACATATTCTTATCATTATATCAATGCTTATCACATATTAACAAATTGAAAGAATGTGATAAGCAAGGAACATAAACCGCAAGAGGATTTAAAGCAATTATTCTAGATTGAACGCCCTTATACTTTCCTTTCATGTTACTACCATTATCATATGCTTGCCCTCTACAATTTTTAATATCTAAGCTTAACTCATTTATTTTTTGTAATAAGGCATTTGCGAGTTTTTCACCAGATAATCAGCTATTTCAACAAATCCTATAAACGATTCATTTATTATAAATCTATTTTCTTCGAAGTTTACATACCGTATAATGATTAAAGCCTGTTCTCTATGAGAAATATCAGCGGTACAGTCCATTTGGATACTAAAATATGTAGCCGCGTTTATGTTACTTTTAATTTTGTTAAGCACTTCGTTTCCAAGCGCAGAAATAATCTGTTCCTGTGACCTATGCGCCAAATGATGCACAATTCTGTTTTTTGAATATTTTATTTTTATTAAATGATCCATCAACACAGAGTCATATTTACTTAATAATTCAATTAAGCCTAGAAAATTTCCATTATTAAGAGACCCTATCTTCTCACCCGTGCCCCGAAGCGGAAGATTGTTGCATGCCAAAAACAGAATCACATCTACGATTCTTTGAAATAATAACTTAAAAGGCGTTCAGTTTCCTTATCCATTCCATATTGATTAATTTTATGTATTGTTGAAGATAAATTTAAACTTTTAAGCAAATCTTTCCAGGAAATAAACGAATTGACATGATAAACAGAACGCTCACGATCCTGGATCGCATTCGAGAGCTTCCTCTTTTTCACGTATTGTTTGAATTGAATTATGTTTCAATGTATCTTAAAACATAACTTAACGTGATGAGTAAGTATATTCCACATTTCTCTGGGGACCAGCGAAATTTTCTCGTGGACCATTAGTGGTCCGCGGACCACCACTTTGGCGACCTCTGCCGTAGAGTTCTTGGTTAATTTTTTGTAGTGGTATCCCCTAAAGTCATAATCTTTGGTCTCACTATATCAAAGAAATGTTAATTTTTGTATTATCAAAATTTAAAATACTTTAATAATTTAAATACGGGAGACTGGGGCAAGTTTTCCAACTTTTTATAATTTAATTTTTGAATTTGTTATTCTTATCTATTTTGAGGTAAACATGATATTATTGTATTTCCTATACCTTTATGTACAAACTACCACAATTATTTTTTAAAAAGGAAATTCGTTTTTGACAGCAAATGGTTAAATCTGATCACGTTAAGTTGGAAAATATGCCTCTATGCGGGGCACGTTTTCCAGCCTACTGAAAATGTGCAGGGGTAAATTTTCTAACTATACTTTAAATGGTAAAACACAGGTAATAAATCTTGCCCTATGTATTTTTTATTGTAAACTAAAAAAAACAATAATAGTATATAGAGAAAGTAATTGGATATAGAAAACAAATGTCACTTTACAATTTTACAAAGATAGATTTTTTAACAAAAGTCGCCATTGTCTGTATCACAATGAAGGCGTACAATGTAACATTCCCTATGGTGCAGTCTTTATGCGCCCATTTGGTGCATTTCGTGCACCGCATTCACTTTTCTTTGGCCTTAGATTTGGCGTAAGGTTCAAACCAATAAATGCATAAACAATCTTTATCATCCTCATCACTTGAATGTAACTTATTATACCTTTTTTAATGATTTGATGTTTTAATAATTTTACATTTGAAGACGAAGGTCCAAACAGCTTCCTGGCCGGGATTGGATTTTGTTTTTTCTCGCCCCTTTTTATGTGATCCCTTTTGCACTTCTTTTGGATATATCGTTTTCTATTTTCAGCTGATACTAACTGGAGTATCAGTCAGTATAGCTGACTTCCTTTCTTTCTTTCCACTCCGAGTTTGCTTTCTAAGAGCTAACTTCTTCTGATGTAGGTCAAGTTTGTTTGGATGTAGAAGGATTGCTTTCTTGATAAGCAATGGGGAAAATTTGAGTGGAACTCGAGAGAATAGTTTCTTCGGAAGTGTTAAGTAGGTGAAGAAGGATTCGACGCTTTGGGATTGAATTGAGACTATGAACAGTAGATTTTTCTGGCATTCATTAAGTTTGTTCAGGATTATTCTGATTTCAAGACTTAGTAGTACGGCAGGCGATGGACTGTCAGTAAAGTTGGATGGCATAAAATCCCAGTGTGTAAATATTTCAGGATTCAGTGGGACAATTCTTGAAACTATAAAACCCGCCATAATATTGACTGGTGTTGGAATTCGTGTTCCGTGTGCTCTTGGAAAGTTATTTGCAAAACAAACGCATAACTACGTGAAGAAAGAGACCCCATTTTAGTACATGCAATGTCAAAAAAGGAAGTTTAATGCTAATTACGTTTATTTGAAGTTTTAATCAAGACCTGAAAGTTTACTCACCGTTGAAAAAATGAAGAAAACAGCTCTGCCGATGATGTAACAGCATCTACCAAATTAAAACTTTCGTAGATGTGTGCTATGTTGCTTCTTCTGACAGTTCTCCCGCTGGCGTCATCTAGTGGCTCATTTCAAAACTAAAGCGAGTTGGAAAACTTGCCCCTATGGAAAATGTGCCCCGGTCTCCCCTAGATTAAAATATTTTAAGATTAATCATTTCCAAATTTCATCATTCCAAACGCTACTTCTCTTAAAAATAATAATATGAGCTCAATAAATATTGAAAAGCCGTAGTAAAGGGAAAGAAATGGGGATTATAAGCACGTTTGAGGGAAAAGGGATAAGGGTCGCAGAAAAGGGGGAAAGTGCTTAGAAAATGGATTCCTTTCTCACCTAGAGGTACAATTTCACATTATGGTTGCTACAACTTAATTAGGGAGAGCAATGGATGCACTGCAACCGTATACGTTTAGTACACACTCCTTTTATTTCAGAGAGCTTCAACAAGAAAAGCATAGTGAAGATATGACTAAGCTAGTTCGTCATCAACTACCCCTCCTCCTTCGAACCATCATGCGGAGAAACTCTAGTGCAACGGAGGCGCCGCGGAACTAGAGCTGTAGGAGCGGTCTGCTAGTGAAGATCATCACGTTGTCACCATCGTATTGCCGTGTTCTTTCACTCCCTGAACACATCTTTTCAACTGAGCACAGGTAAGGACAATACTTTATGGTAATAAAAGATCATTTCCACTAATAAAAAAGGGAAATTTATTTCAAAACTTATTGACTTCTTGTTATTACTGAGTAAAGGCACGTCTAACAATGGTTTTACTACACTTGGATTATTTCGATGATTCTTTCGGTTTTGAATGAAAGTAGATCATGTGAGAATGGAAGGAAATGCAGTAACTTATTCATTATAGTAATTCACAGTTTTTCAGATTTTGAGGAATTTTGTTCGTGGATACGAAAATAGTTTTGCTCATAATATTTCCATCGCTTTTCGATACAAGTTAAAACATCGTAATTCATGGGGTACTCTTCTTCGCTGTCATCGTGATAAACAATGAAGTTGTCAAAATTGTGGCAGTGTATGAGACATCTGTCAAAAGTTAGTTTAACTTCGTCTTGTTGAAGTTGGTACTTCTGAAAGTGAGACCAAAACGTGAAATGTGTCTTTTATATTCTTACTCGTCACTACGCAAAAGACGCTGCCACGTTCCAAACTTGGTCGATTAAAGAAATAAAAATTTCTGAAGCAATTTTTCATTATTTAAGAATAATTATTTGAAAATATTATAAATTGTCATAAGCTTGTAAGCAGAGAACGTAAATGAAGAAAATTTTCAGAATCCAATCTACTTGATTTTCAATTAATAATAGTATTTGCAGATTTAAAACCCCGAGGGTGCACATTTTTTTTCGCCCGAAGGAAAATTTAAAACCTCCTATCCATATTTATTGAGATACGATAAGTAACTCATAAGGGAGGTACTTGAACAGCTAGGTGCCAATACGGAAACTTTTGCTACCAAGTAATAGATCCTAGTTAATTATGCCTCAGTCCATATATCATTGCCATAAAATATTCAGAATGATTGAAAAGCTTGCTTATAACTGGAACGTCGTGAATATGAAGAATAGTTGACAAGGATGCTCCATAGCACTTTAGCTAATATTTAACACAGACACAACAACTAACGTTGATAATGGAGAAAATTAAATGCAATATAAAACCTGTGCTTATTCTACCGACACCAACGAAATTTATTTATCGGTCGTCAATTTGCTTATTCACAGCAATAAACTACATGTGACAATGATCAAGGAACAAGAGATTTTACATAAGTATGATACTTATAGATATGGCACGACGACACGATAAGGTATTCTCCAACTGCACAATTTGGTTTTAAGCAGCTTCTCTCACCAAAGTATCACACCCCTCGTCAGTGAGCGTTTGGTATGGCATTGTCTCCCTACTCTTCTCGTCCATGTGAATTCTTTTTACAGATGTGCTTGGAATTTAAGGAATTCAAATGCATCACGCCTGCTTAAAAATCACTCTTTTCGTGCATTTTGTGCAACGTTCCTTTTGTGGATTTTGTGGATTTCTCGTCTAGCACGCATTAGCATTAGATACAAAATAAACACCAATCACCTCTAAGAAACTCGATTTTCATTGTGGTGTTGAGTTTGTTTCGCAGTATTTTCCTCATTTTGCTCAGCGATTATAATGATGACTAACGAGATCAAGTGTTTTTGTTCTCATATTCCGCGTTAATGCGGCCACTCTCTGAACTGCAATCTTAACAATCTCTTATGTTTTGATTTGTATATTTATCTGAAAATACTGAATTCAGTCACTTTACAGTATGAGTATTCCTGCTACAGTTCGTTCTAGGAATAATTTGGGATTGGACGATGATGCATTCGCTGTAGCTGCGTTTTTGTATTTAAAAGCGCCAAGAAGAAACGATGACTGATTAGTGCAAAGAAAACCTATTCTCACACGAGCGTACTACACTAATTGAAGGCATTGCGATAGGAAAAATTACCCTTGAGGAATAGCTGAGCCCTGATGAAGATAGCTTTCGCTATCGAAACGTTGGCATAGTCAATAAATTTTGCCTAAACCCAATAACCATTTATACATAAAAATAATGAAAACATGGTTCCTAGGCCATTCTTCCCCGTCCTTGAGGACAGTTGACCCGTGTGTTGGGGAAATACCGCCCATATTGATTTTTTGCCTCTACTCTCTCTTTCTCTTTCTGTTTTCCACTGGTTTCTATCCGCTCGAATTCCAGTATAGTGTCTCGAATAAAATCATATACACATTCTCATTAATCTGCGTTGAAATTAATTCACAAATACTGTTGAGTATTAATGAGTAGAATGCGCAATATTCACTAGAAATCCTTGAGAATGTAACAATAATGCCTATACAATAACTCTATTAATGTATTATCATATTGAAGTATAAATTGAAACTTACGGACAGTCATTTAATAAAATAATATATTAAGAAGCATTAAAGAGTTTTAAATGAGATATTATTAGAATAAAATCATTTATTTTGTTATATGATCGTAATAGTATTATAAAAAAGGATTGAGGCAAAAATGAAAATCTTAAAATAATAATAATAATAATGAGACTCTTTATCACCTCTCCATTCCTGCATGAGTCTTATTCCTCTGAGTTGGCGCTTACAACAAATGAAAAGCGGATACCGAATGAAAGGACAAAAATAACGAGTGTTACACTTACTGTACATGGATGACATAAAGATATTAGCGAGTAATGAAGAAGAACATAGAAAACAACTAGCAGTAGTGGCTAAATTCAGCAGGATGATAAATATGAAATTTGGCTTAGCAAAGTGCGCAAAAGTTTCATTAGTCTGCCGGAAGGTTGTGAAGGAAGGTTTCATTAGTTTTTCCGGAAGGTATTTACTATAAATATTTAGGAATCGACGATCGAGGAGGTATTAAACATGCTACCATGAAAGAAAAAGTGAGGAGAGAGTATATAAGACGAGTCCGAGAAGTGTTACGGACTGAATTAACATCAAAGAATAAAATACAGGCCATTAACACCTTGACTGTTTCAGTAGTAAGATACAGCATGGGAATATTTGATTGGTCCGTGACTGATTTCAAACGGATGGACAGGAAAACCCGAAAACTCCTCACTATGCATAAGATGATGCATCCCCGAGCGGATGTGGGTCGATTGTACGTTCGAACAAAAGATGGAGGGAGAGGCCCAACCCATCTTGAAAATATATTCAAGATAATGATCATGGGACTACGGATGTACATGAAAAGAAAACCACATTCCAACTATATGAAAATCGTCGAAAAATGTGAAATCACCTAGTAAATGGAAAAAAATCACCCAGAAAATCCTTATGTAGACTAGGAAAATCGTATGAAGAAGAAATTTTCGACAATGAAAATTCACACGACCGAAAAACTGCCACTACACAAGCCAAAGAACTGTGCAATCAACAACTCAAGCACACATGACAAAAAAAGAATCTTCATGGCCAATTTACCAAAAAATTACCACTGAAGGAATTAATGAAAGAACCTCATTTTCATGTCTAAGAAGTCGGAACCTGAAAGGAGAAACGGAAGCTCTGGTTACTGCTATTCAGGACCAAGCAATAAGAACCAGAAACAACGAAAAAATGATATTACATCAGGACACAGATGGCCTATGCTGACTACGTAGAGAGAAGCAACAAACAATCGACCATCAAGTTTCAGGATGCCCCATTTTGGCTGAGAATGAGTATTTATTGAGGCATAACAGAGTTTGTTCATATATACATTGGCATATATGCAGAACTTTCGGGTTCACTGCAAAAGGAAACCGGTATGAACACGAACCTAGTTCTGTGAACTCCAATGAGAAAGTCACAATCCTCTGAGACCAACAAATAAATACTGACAGGACAATCAATGCAAACAGACCTGGCATTGTACTGAAGGATAAGGAGAGTAATGAATGTTTGCTTATTGATGTTTCTGTTCCCAACGACATGAATGTTGTGAGCTAGGAGGCAGAAAAACTGCTCAAATATAAAGACCTGGCTATTGAATGACAAAGAATGTGGGGAATGAAGACAAAAGTCTGCCCTATTATTATCGGAGCCTCGGGAACAGTGAGCAAATACATAGAAGACAATCTCCAGAAAATTCCAGGAAAGACCTATCAATCTGAGGTCCACAAAATAGTCATTCCGGGGACGACTCAAATCATCCGGCAAGTATGCACTTAAGAATTTCTCTAAGATACGCTGCCTAAGGGAAGTGGAACTTCCTTGGACGTGTTCCGAAAAATTTACCAACTATGCTGAGAAATAAGTCCAAATAATAATAATAAGCCTTGCTACGTGAGATGTTGGGAATCAGACCATCAGTGTCAAAACCAGTTTTTCAATACAAATTCTTCCTATCATAAAAACATTCACATTTCTAAATAAATGACGTTCTCTCATAAGAAAATTTCTTTTTCAGTCGAAATGGGAAAGCTGTGGACTTTCCTCTGCTGCATCGTTCTGGGCATTTATTTGTTTTACGTCTGGGCACATTCCTCCTTCATGGAGGAGTTCAAGGTTGGAGGACCACACCTCGTTGATCAGGTGATATATCTGACATTAATACAACTAGATCTGACAATACGCTTTCATAAAGAAAGAAAGACAATTTTAATGTCGTTGTCAATTCGTAGTTCGTTTTCAGATTCGTATTCCTAAACACATGATCCATTTTGTGTGTGCAGGTTCAGACAGATGCAAGAAGAGCGAATCCTGATACTGTTTTCACTAAATCTGGAAAAACCACCCGCGATCATATCTCACGATCTACGTTTGAACGTATTGCAAACGTGAATCACACTGGCGATGTATTGCACAGTAAGAACGGAAGATCTACGACAGTAAAAGCGCAGGAAAACTCCATCTATGCATGGAGTCCTGGAACATTATTCTTTATTGTTTTCATTTCTTTTTTCTTTATAGCAATCTTAACAGCTTTGTTATTCTACCTTCATTATAAAATGGCCTCTAGTTTAAGGAATGTGGTTATTTAGATTATCTCCTACTAATATTACTATGTGGAAAGGGATGGAAAATAAAAAAAATTGATTTTGAGCTCAGTTTTATTAATTTTCAATCACACATTTGTTTCGGCACTGCCTACAAACAAAGATGAACTCATACCATACGTACATGATATTCTTTCCCTAAACGTCCCTTCATTACTAAAAAGGTTAGTTTTTAGAGTAAAAATTAAAAGTCAGGTTAATTAAATTACTAAATTCTGCACAAGGTAAAATAAGTGAGAATTCAAGTTGGTGTAGCAAAATACGAATATTGAAAAAAAGTGTTAGTATTTATTTCTTTAAGATTTTCGGGAACTAAATTTCAATCTATATTCTTAATGTTATGATGCTTAGTATCTTGTATTGTTAGGCAATAAATCCTGTATTTTTATCCCAATCAGAAGGAGAGATTTGCAACAACAATTGTTTAAATTACTTGTGCGAAACCATTGCTCATGCGTCGTCATTCACATTTAATAGATTTCAATATAACATGCAGAACTAAGTTTAAAAAGAAAATTTATAAAAACAATCTTATACGATTTAACAGACATTTCAATCATATGTGTTTAAATTACATATTTTGCAGGATAATGTTGATGTATGAAAGGTAAATGTTATACTCGCAGGAACGTTGCAGAAAATAACCGCTTTTAAAACAAACGAGATTCAAGTTGTGTACGATTTCAAATGGTATGAGATTTTTAAAATGCTCATAAAACTATACTATTGAAAGTCTTTTTATTGAAAACACATTTACCATGTTAGTTGAAAAAAAAATTTACCAAATATATCTAAATAATACATCCTTCTCTCATCATCTCGCAATAGAACCAAATTGAATCATCTTGTAACCAATACGTGCGGAAAGATTACCTTCTTCCTTGAAAGAGTATCACACATATCATATTGCACAAAATGCTACACTTATGCAATATGATATCTGAGCTTCCGCGAAGAAAGCACATCACATTCCCAGTAGAAAACAGATGTAGGGGTATCTCCGAAGTTCAGAACTAAACCGTAGATGAATGTTACAACAAGGTTGTGCATGCTTTCTCATATACACTTACAAAACTTTTCTACGGTAGCTAAAACTACCTATACTAATATTCATTCAATTACTCAAACATTTCAATCGTTTAAACAAAGAATCTACTAAATCCATTAAAGAAATTGTATACAATATCAGAGATGATGATACACTCGCAGAAGTGTTGTAGAAAATAATCGTTTTCTAATCAAACTTAATTCAAATTGTTTATGATTATAAATGTGATCAAATTTTCCAAATCCTTAGAACTATACCGTTCAAAGACGTCTCATAGTCATTACACTTCACTGAAAAAACATGTATCTGGTAAATTAAAGAATACGTGATTAGTACATCCTGCACTTATACCTAAAAATATATTTTCTTTTCCGGCTCTATGCAACATTAATACTTATTTGATTTGTAATTAAAATTAAATGAAAATTCTTGATAGACAGACCATCACCCAATTACGCATTTGGCGTGGATTTTCACTTAATTTATCAATTTTATTAGTATTACACCTTCCATTTTAGTTTTCTAAAACTTTTTCTCCCTTTGCTCAATGCATTTACACTACTAAATAATTTTCAAGTCTCTTCATAAAAGAGATAGAGCGTCTGAGAGATATTGTATTCTTACGTCCATATCAAGGGAAATACTGCTTATGCAGATGTAATACATCCTAATTACAATTTCTGTGCAGAAAATATTTAGAAAATAATGTGAGTCGTTTCAAAAGTTTTTCCAAAATTTACTTTGATCTTCATATGAAGTACCCTTTACACTAAAGTTAAAAATGTGTCACAGTATTGACACTAACCAGATAATACTCAACGTATGATATATGAATGAAACTGACCCAACCGCTTTGCCAGAATCGCTGCTCAATGACGGATGGAGGGATTTTGAATTTAATGTTTTTACTATTGCAATAACTTTTCTAAACTACGTATATGAGAATGTAAAATCGAAGATAAGATCGCGAATACTAATTTTGCCTTTTTTTTAGCTAGTTCAATATTTCAGATTATAATGACTAATAAAGTACTTAAATATGTGATTCCACGAAAGCATATTTCATTTTTCAGATGGGTCATTCTTTGTATAATTGGTCAAAAAAAAAGTCGACCATCGCGAACTTCAACAAAAACATTTCTTTGTAGTTAATTACGTCGAAAAATGAGGTTTATGCCCATTCATTCCATATTTTTGTCATTTTTTACCATTCAGTGAATCCAAGTCTGTTTTGACATAAATCAAGCCTACATGAACAGTAAATGCAAATTGCTTAAAAAGTACTCTCATAAAGATAATTATAGTGTTTTATACGGAAAGTTTAGACTCCATTCTATTGTATTCAACCATATTATTATATTATTTTTGTTCAACGAAGACTTTATGAGTTCAAAAACGGAAAATTCTACTTTTCTCAAAATTAATTTTCCAAAATACAATATCAGGGATTTTCGCTGTTGATATTTGAAAAAATACCCAAATGAATTGAATTTTCATTGGCAAAAATATGATCCAGTTTTTTCATAATTGACAGAGATGTAGTCAATTACATCGAGGTATTATATATCACGATTTATGTGGCCTCAGTTTTAGATCTATATTGAAATAAAAACAGTTATCTTGCGGAAAAACTATGAACTGTCTTGTAATTGTCTTCTTGCGAACAAATAGTTTTTAAATTTCCAGTGAAAGTGCTTTGTTAATCCCGGTCATTGTTCCTTACACAAAACAACGGCGAACTGAATATTTCAAGTGAAATATGGGCGTAAAATCCAGTACTTAGTTTGACCAACAATGTCCTCTCCACTGATCACTGAGTTCCTACTTTATTGACATTCGATCATTATTGAACGTTTTTCTTCAAATTGAATGTGATTTATCTACCCAAAATTGAGGATTGTCAGTTACGCCATAAACAAATAATCTTTGGTACAAAATTAATTCGTGTGCGGAATGACAAAAAATTAGTTTCAAGCTTTCCATGAAATTGTACGAGAAAACTAATTAATGTAAGAAATTAAGTAGATTTTATTTCATAACATAATTCATAATATTCTACTTTTTTCTTATCAAATAAAGTTTACTAAAAATTTGAATACACAATTAGTCAATAGAGTTTTATTTATGAATAGAGTTCAAAAGACGAACAATCATCAATTCTGAAAAATCGTGAAATATAATACCTCGATGTAATTGACTATTGTAATAAAATAGAAGGGTAAATAGTAAAAAAAATGAAATAGATAGTGGCTAACACTTACCTCAAAAAAACATAAACCTCGGCTAGCTCGTTCTAATTGACTTTATGGTGGATTCGTATTATTTAACTAGCTGGGAACAACACACAGGGTACCTTATCCCAAGAGGAAAACGCATAATGAAAACAAATTAACTAATTTGTTTATTAACAAATAATACACATATACTTCTAACTATCCTGCTTACACCCCCACAATCACACAAAACAACCCCTAAAATGACATAGAACAAAAACCCTTACACTTCAACCAAAAGCCTGGTATCAAATACTACCAGCTAGAGATGAATTTAACACGGAGTTTAATGAATAGAATGACATTACATAATCGCTGATCTTCTTTGGACCCTCATTAATTTACACAATGCTCAGAAATTCTGAGCATGGGCCAAAATCATTGTAGTTTGTAGTACACGGTCTTCTTCTCGCTGCTAGTTGCTCGAAGACTGGATGCAACCAGTATTTCCAGATTACCTTAACACAGATGACCAGATCAGTTCAGATAAGAGGCACAGTTGTACACGCCATTGATAAACGCCTCAGCTTGCCCGTATCGTCCTTCCTCTCGTGTCTGCCGACCGTCCATTCAGCGAACCAGACCCTCGGTTCCAGGAAATGACTGCACCAGCTGGTAAGCCCCCGTCCACGGAGACGCAGCATTCACCGTCCGCACACCATTCGTTTTCCAGTGAAGTTCGTTCGGCTTTACGCAACGCGATAAGAAGTCTATCTTTCCGCCACTTGTCGTGAATTTAAATCGTCAGTATCCGAATCGTACTCGGATGAGCCCTGAAGATAACTTCTTGAACTCTAAAATAATGAGACGCTCCCAACTACTGATCGAACGTGATAAAACCGCTCGCAGACGGATTGAATGATTTTGACAATGTTCTGAATGATGAACATAGAATCTTTGAAAAACAAGTTTACTCGAAAAATGCCAGAGAATGATCTCTCGTAACGTATTTGAAAAAAATTCTAAAATGTTCTCATTAGTGCCAAGTGATTACTCGAAAAAGTTCCAGAATAAGATCTCAGAATGAGCTCTGACAAAAAGTGATTGCAAAGGGCCCGAAGTGCCAGCAAAGTTCGATCGTGGACTGCCTCCACCTCCTGCTTATATCACTTCAATCCCTACTCTGTTCCTCAGACGCTCACTCACGTGACTATCATTTTTTGAAACCCATGTGATCAGGTTACGCCAGTATTGTTGAATTTCTACTCCATGCTGAGCTCATATAATTGGGTAAATTTAGATGACGAGTGCAAGTTCCTGGCCACTCAGAACGTTGTTTTTTTGGAAAATTTCGTTTCTTCAACGGCTGCGTCTCTCCCAACCGTCTTCTCACTGCAACGCTTTTTAGAATAAAAGAATCCAAGTTTGGAAACGTTCAGCCTTTAACGGCCACTCCTGCGTCCCACGCTTTTTAACTAGCCACTCCCGCGACGCACACCAAATGATAGCAGCATCGTAGAATTTATTATGTTATTGAAAGTTGTTCCGAGCTACGGGTTGGGTCGCCTCCACACCTCTGCTCTCTGGTCGCTGCCGTTGCGGTCCCTTTAAAATTGTAAAGAGCTTCCTCTTCCCATGGCCCTCACACCATGTATTTTCTGCGCAGTTGTATCTTTAAAATCCCAGTCTCTTCCTAACGTCGACCTCCTTTCCTTCTAAAATATATTTTGTATTTTTCTGTTGCTTTTTCAGTTTGAATATAACGACGCCATCCCGTACGTTAACATTTATTTTGCCTCCCACGTTTTGATCAAAACAAACTCGTAGTAGTCGAGACTCTTCCCTTTCCCCTCAGTTTTATGACTCTTGCAACGTTCCTGTACTTCTCCGCTTGCCAACGGATATTTTTAAATTCTTACACCATCGCTACATTTATTAATAATTATTTAATTCTTACACTATCTCTCTGTCAATTATGAAAAAATGGATCATATGAAAATGAAAATTCAATTCATTTGCGTATTTTTCAAATAAGAACCGCGAAAATCAGTGATATTGTATTTTGGAAAATTAATTTTGAAAAAAAGTAACATTTTCCGATTTGGAACTAAAAAGTCTTCGTTTGACAAAAATAATATAATAATATGGTTGAATACAATAGAATGGAGTCTAAACTTTCCGTATAAAACACTATAATTATCTTTATGAGAGTACTTTTTAAGCAATTTGCATTTACTGTTCATGCATTTACTTGATTTATATCAAAACAGACTTGGATTCTCTCAATGGAAATAATGTCAAAAATATGGAATCAATGGACAGAAACTTCATTTTTCGACGTAATTAACTACAAAGAAATGTTTTTCTTGAAGTTCGCGATGGTCGACTTTTGTTTTGGCCGATTATACGAAGAATGACCCGGATGTCAATTTTCATATATTTTATTGAATATACGTTTTATTTTAAATCCCCTTTTCGTCAGAATTTATAAAGACAAATATGAAAGGAAGAGTATCTTTATTACCTTTCATGTATGATTTTCATATTTGAAATACCTGAATAATAGGTACAAATTTATTTAAATTATTTTTAAAAAAATGGTATTGCGTGCACGACCAGTACACAATGATTATAATAATGCAATCATGTAAAGGGTTATTTTTCTTCTGTATAAATTCTAGTATTTTCTTTACTTACACGGGATTATACATTTCAGTCTTACTCCTAAATACTTATCACACCTTTAGAAGATATGAACGGAAACAATACAGTCCATTCCTTCTAATTCATCATTAAATTATCAAAAAATAAATTAAATCGTTGCAAAGAAAGTAGCTACAATTGCTATAAAAAAGTAAAGTGAAGGAGGAGGAGTCGCGGAAATGTAACCGTCGAAATACAAAGAATAATAGTTCAACCTTGTCGTAGCGGCGACATTTTGGGTACAGGAAGGATAACACAAACACACATTGCATGTTAACAATTTGCTTTTATTCGGATTATTTACACAATTTTTACGATTTAAGTGCAGGTATACCGTAACCTGTTCCGAATACTGGTTCGGATGGTTGCCATCTGGTCAGCCTTTGGGAGATGTCAGGTCGTCGAACGTCCAGAACAGCGACCGCAGAGTAACAAACGTTGGCCCAGATAGTTGGCGCCTCTTCAACTAGAAGAAAAGTGGATGTCGGCTCCAGAGTAGTGTTCGCAGTGGTCGCCACCTCGTCAACCAAACGGAGATCTTAGTTTGGCTCCGTGCGACACACGCACTAGTGCAACTCTGAAATTTTCGACCTGCGACTAGCCCTTCGTATATGTTTTTGCCAAGTGGTGTTTGCTCTATGCTGAACCGCCTGAGATCGTTGCGGCGCTGCCCCCGCTGGGTGGCGTGGGCGTATCCGGAGCGCACGTCTGACCTGGAAAGCAGACGACAGACGTTGCATTCCGGCGACTGAGGGGTGCGTTCGCACCGTGTGCACCACCCTAGAGCTGGACCGTGCCGGCTTGTACGGCACAGTCAAACTGGGTGGCAGATCGCCGTGCTTATGTAGTCTCTCCACGTGATCACACCGGCCGCTAAAAAGCCCTACGGGTGGGATGATGTTAACAATAATAATCACAATTTCTGTTACGGAAGTTCATGTAACCTAACCTTGCTGGATAGTCTGCGTGGAGACAAAATAAATTTCAGTTCTCTCACAGTCCTCTCTGTTCCCACTATCAGATCGGTCACACTACATTTAAAGTCCTATTTTTAACACAGTATATCCTATTAACTCTTTTATTTTTTTTGCTTCTAGTCACAATTAAATTTTCCTGATCCTAAAAAGAATCACACAAGAACAACAGTGAAGACACAAAACAAAATATGTACACAACACAGGGAATACTTTGTTCAGTACTCATCGGAGAACATACGCTCACCGGTGAGGTATATATCCCAGACAGAACATCAAGTAATGTACATATATAATACGATAAAAAATTGGAGAGAAAGTGGCAGAATTCCGTATTTGAAAAAACAACATGCAGACCCAGTCTGATCCCAGAATACCCTAGAATAAGGCAAGAGAGGTGCGCTAATACTTATTGCGTTCATATCCGTAGTCTCGCCTGAAACTTAAACCACACCCTTGAAAGAGCACAATTATTTAAGAACATTGACGGTGTGTCAGTTAGGGAAATATTATTTAGAAAATTTGATTTTGTATTTCCCAAATATGTGGCAATGTGACAAGAACCGGAAGTGGTGAGGAGATTATACTCTCATGACAGCTTATTACGCCGTCCATGAACTGTTGCAGGCTATCAAACGTTAATAAGTCACGATCATTCGTTAATATCATGCGTTAAAAAGTGAGGGATACCGATAAAGAATTGGTACTCGCGGTGTCACCAGAAGTAGGAATGCAAATAATTTTTTTCAATATTAGAGTTCGCGTACAACTTTCTGATAAATATTAAAGCAAGTGTAACAAAATGCCACAAAATAGTTTTCTGTTAGTCAAACTTCATATAATGCCGTATGTCTCGAATTGCGTCAGGACACACTCTGAAAGCAGAGGGCAGAGTAACATACCTTATACGATCGACAATTCCAATTATCACCGTGATACCTTAATCGTTGACTTAGGACCGTCCCAATATGCGGGAATTATTGGTTTAGATTTAATGGTAATACATTACACTACAATATTACTGAGAGATCGAACAATGAACGTTTACAAGGGTCACATAATAGTCGTTGCTGCACCAAACTAAACCCATCAAAATGTTGAGGAGTTCTTAGACTTTATCTCCTTATGTAACGTGTTACCTAGATCACCAAGCTCCACTAAATGTATTACAAGCACTTATTCCCAAGTAACCAACGTAGACATAAATAATGAAATGAAATGGGATCTCTTCGAATCAATCGAGGGACAGGGATGTACACTCGATCTTATACACCTTATCTGATGGTTTTGACGGACATGAGACCTAGTGAAAATGAAATTACTACCCATTCCAGTGCATTAAGAAAGGAATTTGAGGGCTTGCAAGATAAGGTTGTCTCTTCGGGCAGAACAGAGGAAGTGAGTTAATGTAAATTCACTTTCAATACTCGGACACAAATGTCAGAAGAAAGTAATGGAATTAGTACTAATTCTAGTATATCAATAGAAGAGACGGAGATGGACAGAGATACGTTCACCTACTGGAGTGGGAGAGAGGAAGTAAACACCGGTACGCCAAATATCAGTTTTCAAAAGGGACTAGCGAAAGAGGATGATATTTATTCTGATAATCAGTGTTTTGGGACTTCTGGGATAGGTCAACAGATAACGCAACATAATTGACAACCATATTAGGATTTTGGAAGAAAAGGGCACACTTAGCGGTAGTAACAATAAAGAAGGGATCAATTATGAGAGTCAGGAGAGACAAATGTATTGTTACTTTCTTCTCAAGAATCGAACAAAGTCCAGCAAAACTCGGTAGTTCTCGCAAACATAACGACGAGAAGCAAGAAACGTCTCGAACTTGTCATTCTCGGAGGGAGCGATAAAGTAGAAGTCCTTTTAACCATCGTAATAATTGCTGATGATGGTTCTCTACCTATACTCCTGGGTAACATTAGTTATAACAGTAAGACCGTGAAGAAGGGGACCAAGGAGTTGTGCGAGCAGAACCCTCCCGCGCCAGGGGGACCACATGACGCTAAAAGCATAGATATTGAATTTCGGTCCCAGATTCCAGAAAAGAAGAAGTTGCTCTCGACGTTTAATTTGTATAATATGGATATGTGTCATAATAACTCATTAGCGGGTCACATGGGTTTCCTCACGACTTACGATATAATAAGAAGAAATTTTTCTGGCCCAGTATGTACAGTACTAGAATTATAAATCGGCAGGTAAAAATATTCTAAGTACCGCGTTCTTAGCAGTTTGGATTCGTTAGGTTTGCATCGCCACTCCTCTGCGACGGGGACGACCTTCGTTCGACCAATCGTGGGCAAACTTCAAACTGCTTCCATATTTGGCAGACCAATAGAAAACTAGTACAGGTGAATATATCCCTATTAAGTCGTAAGGGGAGAAAATGTTTTAATACGCCGCTATTAAAGAAGAATTTCGTATTTTTTTATTATACACGTCTTGGACTTCCATAACAAAAAAATATTCTTTATGTTCTTAACTTCAGTAAACTTTATTATTATCTACATTAAAATGGCATATCAAGTTGTTGTCTCACAACGCCGTCCTAGAGAATAGAAAACAAATTAAACTTCTCCGTAAAAAGATTTGTTTCTTACTGTAAGAAACATTGTTTTTATCATGGACTTTGGTTATCATCGCAAGATATCGTATGGATTTAACAAAATTCGAATCAGGAATTACATATAAATATTCCTATAATTTCTTAACTTTATACAGTGGCGTAAAGAACTCAAAGCTTATTGGCATGGATTGATGTGTATTTTCTTTCATAATTTCGCATAATTTGCAATTCTTTTATACTATTCTTATATGTCAATCGGAATTCAAGAATTATGGAAAACAATTGTAAAAAATATGAATGAAAACTCTAAAGGTTAATTCTAGAGATATTAATAAAAAATAAATAAATAACATTTACTAGATATATATTGATCCCTGATATAACCCTTTGCCTGAAATAGTGCTACATAAAACAACATGCTCAGAAAGTAATATCCAAAAATTTTCTTTTTAGATATCAATAAATATAACAACACAAATCACTTTTATTTCTATATTCAAATGAAATTGCCTTTAATTCACACAGATTGACTAAATAAATCACATGATAAAACATCGCATTTTAATTATGGGAAAATTAAGTAATTTGCCAATACAAGAAAAATATTCTAGAATATAGTATAGAATAAAAATTAATATTGCATTTAATTGAGTATCTCGCATTCTCTCAGATATCAATTTCATCATTCTCTCTGATTTCTTTCTTTCTTTCTTTCTCTCTTTCTCTCTTTCTCTCTTTCTTTCTTTCTCTCTTTCTTTCTTTCTTTCTTTTTCTTTCTTTCTTTCTTTCTTTTTCTTTCTTTTTCTTTCTCTTTCTTTTTCTTTTTCTTTCTCTTTCTTTTTCTTTTTCTTTCTTTTTCTTTCTCTTTCTTTTTCTTTCTCTTTCTTTCTCTTTCTTCCTCTTTCTTTTTCGTTCTTTCTCTTTCTTTCTCTTTCTTTTTCTTTCTCTTTCTTTTTCTTTCTTTTTCTTTCTCTTTCTTTTTCTTTCTCTTTCTTTTTCTTTCTCTTTCTTTCTCTTTCTTTTTCTTTCTTTTTCTTTCTCTTTCTTTTTCGTTCTTTTTCTTTCTTTTTCGTTCTTTTTCTTTCTTTTTCTTTCTTTTTCTTTCTTTTTCTTTCTTTTTCTTTCTTTTTCTTTCTTTTTCTTTCTTTTTCTTTCTTTTTCTTTCTTTTTCTTTCTCTTTCTTTTTCTTTCTCTTTCTTTTTCTTTCTCTTTCTTTTTCTTTTTCTTTCTCTTTCTTTTTCTTTTTCTTTCTTTTTCTTTCTCTTTCTCTTTCTTTTTCTTTCTCTTTCTCTTTCTTTCTTTTTCTTTCTCTTTCTTTTTCTTTCTCTTTCTTTTTCGTTCTTTTTCTTTCTCTTTCTTTTTCTTTCTTTTTCTTTCTTTCTTTTTCTTTTTATTTCTTTTTCTTTCTTTCTTTCTTTCTTTCTATATGCATTCTTTACTATTATAAAACTTTTTACGAACCAACATGGATATTCATATTTGTGGAGATAAACTTATTAATTAGACATTAAGCATAATATTTACAGTAAATTAAATTAGTAGCGGCGCAGTTGACTAGATACATACAAATTTAAATACAAAGTTATTGTAACTAGTTGACTCAGCATTCCAGATTCAGGGTCATATTTTAAGAACTTGTTATTTTAAATCTAGAAATCTCCTCTAATTAACAATATGTTTTACCATCAATACAATAAAGAATTTCGTATTTTCAGAAGGTGTTGAACAAAAATATGAAATTATACGAATAAGGTTTGTTATCGGAATATTTATGTGGCTTATGCGGGGTATTTAAATGGCGTTCTACTTTTTGATGCCTATTAAAATACAAATTAAGATCGCAGAAGTGTTCATCCCGAAAAAACCACGGAGACGCGAATGACACGTCACTTTTGTTTAACAAATAGAACGTAGAATTAAAGAAATTTTTATATTTGGTGGTCTAACGGTAAAGCAGAAACAACGAAGATATTCGTAATAAAACTCGCGGAGATAAATTTTGAATTTTATCATTATTAGTCGAAAATTTTTTAGCTTTTAATCATACACATTTCAAAGTATTTATAGCAAGTAATACTTGTAAAGACAAAAAGCTTAATTTCTCCTTGAAATTCAACCAGTTCGCAATTATATGGTCTCAACACGACATGCCATGGAATGGAATATATTGGAAATTATAGTATTGTGTGACTGAATGATGAATAATGCAAAAAATTGCTATTGTTCCACGATACAATGTGGCTTACATTGTAAGAATTCAATCACATAAATTTGCTAGTTGAGCCGTACGTTTACGAAATATTTAGGTTTAAGCTTATGTCTTGAGAATTCTCTTTAGTCAAGTCAAACTGTCTCCTTGTAGGTCCCAAAGTTGGCCATAGCATGAAGAAAGAATAGCATATTCGCATCAATTATGATGTGTTGTTTGTTGTAGATCCAAGTGTTTTTCGAAGATTTTATATTATTTGCACATATTGCTTAATAGCATGATATGTAACAAATAATAGATTACGAACGAACAAGAATAAAAAAACGGATATCAAAACACTCTCACAAATTGGAAAGCACTGATCATACATAAATATATCCACAGGAGGTATTAATTCAAACACAATATTTAGACGCATTAAAATTATAAAACCCTATTCTCAAATTCAATAATGTTACTAAATGTAGTTTTGATTTGAGCAAATACAATTTAAAAAACACATTACTTTTATTTCAATTTCAGAATCTTTTGCTAGATTCATGCTGGTCACCGAAGATGAAACTTTCGTTATTTAATTCAGTAGGATTTCATAATCTATAACCTAAAGTAACACCACTTTAGAATGCATCGATCGAGAAGACAAACATAATTATGGAGAGAGATTTTTACTATGAGTCACTAGTTATATTCGTTTAGAAATATAATCAATATTAGATCCCACTCTAAACCATATACTTTATTGATTTTCGGGCAGAATGTTAAAATACACTTTTTTAATTATTATTAGTTTGATACTAGTAAATTATAGGGTTGGTTGTCCTTGTAGGTTCCATTCAAAGGCACACATGGTGACTAATACTTGTGTCTATTGCCAAACCAGCAATTTCAAATTGAAATGTTTCTAAAGTGGGAATTGGAAGAGCCACATTACAAAGTGTAAATAAAGTACAGTTACGCGAGACTATTGTATAAAACAAACTTAATACTTGAGGAAGCTGGGTTGTATTAAAATAATAAAGATCTTATAAAACGGTGCTCAATTTCGATTTTCTTAGTATTGTATGTTTCGATTTTTTTCAACACGTTGAACAAAAATAAAAGTAATGCGAAGACGTTCGAATATATCAGATGATACGCAAGTCAACTGCGAAAGCTTGTTATCTGCTTAGATGCCAACAAAGTTGGTGCGATGACGCGTTACGCGACGTCGCCCAATGGCGCATTTAGATTTTCTCAGCATCGTGAGTGCTTTCATGAAGATATCGTTTATTCCACCTCTCGTACAGACATTTTCAGCTGATTTATATTTGAACTCGCTTTTAAAAATATCTTCTCTTATATCACATGGGATTGAACCAATGGCTTATAGATCGTATCATTCGCGGTAGGGCTTCGTTCTCCCATGTCTCCCATGCAGTTGGGAGGGCCAATACACTTCAAATTAGTTCACTTTACACACAGAAATGATTATATTCTTTATATAAAAGTATTCTTTGGAAAAAAAATTTTGTCTATATATATATATGTTACAAACCAAACGTTTGTAAAGGGTTTATTTCACATTCTCATTTATTATGTACTTTATTATTACTAATGTACTATGAGAATTGTGCTTTCTATTGTTTGTGTATAAACATTCCGTGTCTATATAAACATTCCTTGTATATAGACGCTCTTTGAGAAATAAGCTCCATGCATATACAATGGATATACTCATCCAAAGTGCAAGTTCCATGCATACAAGCAATGAACGCGCTCACTGTGTTACGTTCCGTGACACAGCATCAATGAACGCGCTCTATATGCACGGTCTGTGTACAGCTGTATATACGGCTGCACTCAACGTCTCTCTATCCATTCCATTACGTTCGTCGTGTGATGAAGCAATCTCTACGTATCATTCCTCGTATAGGGAGGAATACTCCGCGGGTGCGTCGCCGTGTTGTGTGACGTAACTCTCAACGTTGAGTGTGATGCAATGAAACCCATGTTTCATTATATAAACTATTTGGACAATGATTTCTTATAAAGAAATCATATAACTTTTGTGCTATTCATTATATAGTGCGACGCTCGCCGCAAAGCGACTTCGAACATAAATGTTCACAAATGTTCTCTAGTTACAGCCGCATGCTCAACAAGCAACAACGCTGAACTGGGACCAGACAACATTCCGACAGAAGACCTCGGCCAGTCATCCGCAGGCAGCCGGAACATCACTACTACCAGGAAAACTATTCCAAGTACAAGTATAAATCTTCATAACGTACAACAAGGAAGTAATTCCAATGTACAAGTGTTATTACTCGTAAAGGGAGGACAACATCGAGAACATATCTCGATGGATTTAAAATCCTGCACTTATTTAAGGTTTTTAATAACCAACTTCAAATGTATTTAAGCAGGTAAAATTGTAATTATCATTTAGTTGATGACGGGGGGGGGGGCTCTCAAAAACTTGAGAACAAAGGGTTTTTTTTGTCTCCTGGAGATATAACGATCCCACTTCATCTTTGCCTATGTCCATTTTCGTAATTCTGTATAAATTGGGGAATGGGGTACTAAAGGGGAATGTTACATAAACTATGGTTTATGTTCATACTTATTCAAACTCTGTAGAAACTGTCATTCTCAGAGTGTTAGTCGCTCACAACGACTAACT